>JACXSL010000152.1:0-14673 GCA_019514585.1 Dendrobium officinale
CAAGGCTGAGCTCTCAATTAGTTGGTTATAAGTCTATGTGATTAAAAAAATCTCTCTCTTTGATAATGATGTACTACACTGTATTTTAGATGAAAACATCACTGCCTTTTGGGCTTAAGTCCTTTTGAGAAAAGATCGCCCCCCTGCTGCCCTCTTTTGGCAGCCTACCTTCCCATTCATACACTACTCTGAGCTGCCAGAGTGGTTCTATGAATGTGATAGTGTTACCTCCACTTCGCACAGGGTCCTACCTAATTAGGGTAGGTGTTACCACTGTGGTCTTATGATAATCATAGATCTTACTCATGATTATCAGATTAGGTGTCAGGAGTGCTCCCTTGCCACCTCAGAGTTGTGCTGTGATGTAGTACATCTGTTCTCAGATGTTAGCACCACAGTTCCGGGAGCTCTGATTTCATATTAGAAGATCAACTTCCTGGTTCCTTTACTCACTTACTTTAGCATTCGTTCCCTACTCTTAGCTACTAGAGTAGCCCTACGAATGTTGTTTGGTTGTTTTCACTTCTCGCAGGGTCCTACCCAATTAGGGGTAGGTGTTACCACTGTGACCCGTCTAGTAATCATTGATTTTGATTATTATCCTCGGTAGTGAGGAGGATGTCGCCTGACTACCTAGAGTTGTTTTCTTAGTTGTGGTGTGGTACACCTATTCTCAGGTGTTAGCACCACGACTTTAGGAGCTTTGATTTTCCAGTAGAAGATCTCTCCGAGTTTCTTTGCACTCCTACTCTCCACATTCATACTCTACTCCTAGCTGCTAGAGTAGCCCTATGGATGTTGTGTTGTTGCTTTTTCTCCCCACAGGGTCCTGCCCGATCAGGGTAGGTGTTACCACTGTGATCCTGCTGATGATACTTTACTTCTATACATGATTACCGTACTCAGGTGGTAGGTGTGTCCCCTTCACTACCTAGAGCTACTTTTCTCCCTGTGTTGTAGTATACCTTACCCAGGATACTAACATCACCACTTTGAGAACTTTGATCTTTTAGCAGAAGATCAGTTCTTTTACTACTTTTTCGTGACCCATTTTACCATTCATGTGCTAGGCTCAGTCGCCAGATTAGTCCTATGAATGTGTTGAGGTCACTTCTACTTTCCACAGGGTCCCACTAGTTTGTGTGGGTGTTACCACTGTGAGATTTTACTTACTTAAGAATTGTTGCCCTTAGTGGAGAGGATGCTACCTCGCTACTTTGGCTCTTTTCTTCTTACCTGGTGATGTGGAGCATCACACCTTAGATGCTACCACCACCTTTTTTTTGAGTTTTGATCCTCTAGTAGAGAGTCAGCTCTTTCAGATACTTTTACCACTTGTTTTCCCATTGAGATCCGACTCCTAGCTGCCGGAGAGGTCCTTTGGATGTTTTGATCTTGTTTCTACCTCTTACAGGGTCCCCATCAGTTAGTATGGGTTCACCACTGTAGCCTCTTTGAGGATCGTTTTTACTAGGCTTAGTCCTGCCTTTCGTAGTAGAGGTTCCCCCTCGCTACTCAGTTCTCTTTACTCCTTTGGAATGAGATTACCCCTTTGTGTCCTCGACTGAGGGTGTATCTCTTCCAGCTTTGCTTGGGAGACGTCGTTCTGATGTCTTCCTCCCCTTTTGCGTAGGGTTAGGGCTCTCTAGGAGATCCTGACAGCATTTGGATACTCATGGCCACGACGATTTGTCCTCTACCATGTGGTTACCAGGTTGCTAGAAAGGATTCCCTAGGTGGCTCTGCCCTCAAAATTGTCACATTTACTTACCTCTTTTTCCCTCACATCCCTACACAGATGCGTGTTGGGCTGATGTTGAGGTGACTTTTGACCTTCTATTCTGCTGTTTGAAATGAACAGACAGATAGTTGAGTTTACCTGGTAGAGAGGACCTGACAGAGCACCTGGCAGGTACTCCTCGCCACGCTCTCATTTGCTCTGTCCTGATCAGGCAGGCATCGGAGCCCGACTCTTTATTCACTCAGTTGAAATGACTGGGTGGGTATGGAGCCCTTCTTCATCCGCAAGACCGCACTGGCTACAGCAGATAATGAAGCTTACCCGTTGAGTGAGCCCGACAGAGTCCCTGGGAGGCGTAATTCCTCAACGTTTCTTTCTTTTACTCTGGATGTCCTGTAAAAGACTAAGCAGGCTTCCATTTCGTGGTTCATGAGCTTCTTTGCTGAGGTCAGGCAGAAGTAGTGGCCACCCCAATCCACTGTTCCGAAAGGAGCAGGAGGGGCGGGATCCTTTCACCCCCTACCCGCTGTCCAGATGCGGTCAGCCTGGTAGTTGGTTTTACTTTACCGTTGAGTGAGCCCGACAGAGTCCCTGGGAGGCGCAATTCCTCAACAACCCTTTACTCCGGATGTTCTGTAAAAGACTAAGCAGGCTTCCATTTCGTGGTTCATGAGCTTCTTTGCTGAGGTCAGGCAGAAGTAGTGGCCACCCCAATCCACTGTTCCGAAAGGAGCAGGAGGGGCGGGATCCTTTCACCCTCTACTACCGCTGTCCAGATGCGGTCAGCCTGGTAGTTGGTTTTACTTTACCGTTGAGTGAGCCCGACAGAGTCCCTGGGAGGCGCAATTCCTCAGCAACCCTTTACTTTGGATGTCCTGTAAAAGACTAAGCAGGCTTCCATTTTGTGGTTCATGAGCTTCTTGCTGAGGTCAGGCAGAAGTAGTGGCCACCCCAATCCACTGTTCCGAAAGGAGCAGGAGGGGCGGGATCCTTTCACCCTCTACCCGCTGTCCAGATGCGGACAGCCTGGTAGTTGGTTTTACTTTACCGTTGAGTGAGCCTGACAGAGTCCCTGGGAGGCGCAATTCCTCAACACCCCTTTACTCGGATGTCCTGTAAAAGACTACGCAGGCTTCCACTTCGTGTCTTCTTTACTTTTGCTGAGGTCAGGCATAAGTACCGAGTCACCCCAATCCACTGTTCTGAAAGGATCAGGAGGGGCGGGATCCTTTTCACTTTCCACCCCGCTGTCCAGATACGGTCATGCGGGTAGCTGGTTTTACTTGGTAGAGAGGGCCTGACAGAGCACCTGGCAGGAACTCCTCGCCTTTTTCTTTGAGTGTCCTGTTCTGATCAAACAGGCACCAGACTTCGTGGCTCCCTTTATTTGTCGCCCTGAGTGGGCCGGGCAAATACTGAGTCACCCCAATCCACTGTCCTGAAATAGGCAGGAGGAGATGGGATCTTTTCACCTTCTATCCCACTGTTTGAAATGAACAGATAGGGAATTGGTTTACTTGGTAGAGAGGGCCTAGCAGAGCACCTGCTAGGAACTTCTTGCCACCTTTTTTTCCCTGAGTGTCTTGTTCCGGTTAGGCCGACACCAGGCTTCGTGATTCTTTGGTTTGCTGACTTGATTTGGTCAAGCAGATACTGAGTCACCCCAGTCCACTGCTACGAGATGGGCAGGAGGATATGGGATCCTTTCACCTTCTATTCTGTTGACCCGATATAGTCAGGCAAATAGTCGACTCTATTCTCACTACCTTACTTTTGATTCTTCTCTTGGCTCCGCTCCTGCTACGGAGTGAGGCCAGAAGAGAATCCCCCTACCTTGTTTTCACCTTTTTAGGTGATCTTTACCGTTGGCTCTATCCTAGGCTCTACCCTTGTCAAAGGGTAAGGCCAGGAGAAGACCACACGACCAGTTCACCATTTTTGGTGATTCTATACTTGTGCACTGCTGCTTTTCACTCTATCCTAGGCTCTACCCTCGCTGTAGGGTTAGGCAAGGAGAAGAGTTCTCTACTTTTCTTCCATCTTTTTGATGCTCATGTTTTCTCGTATCCCTTCTCTGGTTTAGTCGGTCAACGCCAACACGAGCGGTTCACTAGTTGTTCGCCACTCCTGTTGGGGGTCCGTTTGTTGACCTCGATTTTGTCAAACCATGGGCATGAGGGACTGAGTTGACCAGGTCAACTGTTGACTTGGTCAACCCAAGGCTTATTGGGTCAATTTTGACCCATTAAGCCCCCTTTTGAGCCCAAATTCAAGCTCAAATCAAATTCCAACTCATTAATGGCTCAATCCTTGGACTCCCTTGACCTAATTGACTGATTTGACCAAGTCAAAAGTTGACTTGGTCAAATCAAGTCATTAATAGGGTCATATCAACCTATTTAGAGCCTATTTAAGAGTCATTAATTGGAATTAAATCCTCCTATGCATTTGAAATTCAAAATCACGGCTTAATTAGACTAATTTCCCTCCTAAAAAGCTGGTGATTCGATCTCAGCCGTTAAGATTAACCCCAAGGCTTTAAATACCAAAAATTAGGTCATTAGGAGGGATTTTTTTGCTCTTGCTCGATCTAGAGACCACCTCAGGCTCTGAGATTTTGTGAGAGCGCTCCCACGACTTCCCTCCACTTTTTTCGAACCAAATCCCGACGACAAGACCCCGCCGGCGGCGATCCTCCGGCGAACCCGAGCCCAAATCCGTTCCAGGACGAATCCCGGTAGATCGAGCGACTTTTGGATCTCGACGTCAACTAAAGAAACGTTGCTGCACCTCTCACGAGTCCAACGAGTCCAAGATCGCCCAAATCCACCAAGCGGATCAAGGTATATATCAAACCCTAGTTTAGAACACTTAGGGTTAATTAGCGTGGTGATTAGTGAATATTAATTAAAAATAAACTTCCCCCATGGATGCTCTTCAATAGTAGAGGGCACGTCTAAAATTTCATCGCGTTTGATCCATCCGATCGAGAGAAAATCGCAAAAAAAAAACACCTCGGCCCTCTCGGTTTTGCCCTGGCTGGAGGTGTACGGGTTTCGGGATCGTTGATCGCATGATCAACGGTCCAGATCTCTCTGTACCGCGGCTCTGTCCCGACCGCGGATCCGAGCCAGCGTGTATCCATTCCGCGGGACGCCATCACCACTGTTGATTCGAAACGGCGGGGATCGGACGGTCTGCGTGCGTCCGACGTGGCTCGCCGCGGGACCGCCGTAATGATTGGTCAATCATGGCCAATGATTGCAGTGGCGCAATCATTGCCCGAAACCGCGGGATCAATCCCGTTGCGCCATGTGGATCCGGCGGGTCCCGCCGCTAATTTTAATTAAAATAAATATGCGGCTATTTTAAAACCTATTTTAACTTCCAAAATTCGCCAAAAAATCCACGCAATGATTGCGATTTTCTCGGATAATACCCGATTGCGTTCGTATTTTCGAGCCAGCTTTTTTTTTAAAATTTTATATATATGTTTAATTATTTATAAAAACAGTTTAAAAATGCTTTTTTTCATAAAAAAAAAAATTCACCAAAATCTTTTTTTTTTGCTCCGTTTTATTACGTATAATTTTTACCTCATATTTGTCAGATTATTGTTATTTCAATCTTCATTATGTTATGTTTTTGTTTATTATTAATTATTACTATAATGATTATTATATTTTTTCTATATGTTAATATTTTATTTTCCTTAATTAAATGTTAGTTTTATTGATTAGTTAAATTAGTTAAGATATTATTAATAATTAAAGTACTATTATATTATTTCAAATTATTTTTATATATACCAAAGATTTATTTTATTATCATTATTAATATCTAGTAATTATTCAATTATCCATAAATATAATTATTTTAAAGCTTTTAAGTATTTCAAACTTTGAAAATTCGTATCTTCCTCGTTTTCGCTATTTTTATTATTATTATTGTTTTGAACGTATTTAGATTCTGCATTTTCTGGAATTGGTTTTTTTTGAAAATTTTGGGTCTGTGTGCAATTATTTTCAAAACAGTAAAAACAGCAGTATTTAAAAATATTTAATTATCGTATTTTTAAACTTTGAAATTACATAACTTTGTCGCTTTTTAAATCCGCTGTCTACGCAAAGCACCTTGTTTTGCATGTACTCTGAATTCTGCATATTTTGAAGCTATTTCCAGATAAAAATTTTGATTCTGTATCTTCTGTTATTTTAAAAAACAGCAAAACTATACTATTTTAAAAATACTATTTTATGATATGTTTTAATTCGGAAATTCGTATCTTCGCCGTTTTAAGTCGGATTTTGACGTGTAACCCCTTGATCTTTTCAGAAAAGTGCCGTATTTTAATTTGGAACCATTTCCAGCCCTTGATTTTGGCTGTATTGACTATTTTCTGTTTTATCCTTTGATTCGGTTATTTTAATATTATTTAAATTAATTATCATACTAATTATTTTTAACCTAAAAAAACTATTTTCAAACTATTTTGAAACCTCGATTGGGTGGTCAGCGGGTTTCCATATATTTATGTATTATGAATTGATCTATTTTCAATAATTTTCTTTTTTTCAAAAATATATTTATATTTATAAGTATTTTAAAATTATTTTAAAATTATTTATAACTAAATCCTGACTTTGGGAGACCCGCTATCGTCATGAAATTTTTAGACATGGATCTTATGTGTGAAGAGCAATCATGGGGGAGTGGGATTAGTGAGTGATGGTGAGTCCCAATCATTCACTAATCCTTTCTTTAGGTGTCTTTTTTTTTTTTGTTTTTCGTAGATTGCATGTGTAGGATTCGCACCACGAGCACTTAGCCTAGGCTCTCCTAGATTTAAGGAGGACATGGTGTGTTTATTTCATTTTTGTACTCCCATGCATTTATTACCTTGAGGGTTAGCTAAAACTTCGATTTTAAACCCATATAACGTAGTGACACCCTAAGGACAATAATTAAGGACCTGTCTAGCGAACTTAGAAGTTTTCTAGGAACTAGGATAGACCCCAGAACGACATGAAAACTACAACACTTAAACTTAGTGACATCTAAAACATCACTGAATTTTCTAGGAATTTTTTTTAGGAGCTTTTAGAGCCCTTAGCTAACTAACCCTAATCAACCCGCTAATTAAGGCCCCGAGACCTTCCGAAAATTACAATAAATACACCTTAGGTCAGAAAATTACCCATGATACCTCAAACTGACCAGAATCTGATCCCTGACCTTAGATAAATAGGGTTCCCTAGTTTGACCTCAGGTTGACCCCTAATTTGACCATAGGTGGAAATTACCGTTTTGCCCCTAATAAATCATTAAAAATTAATAAAAATCCCAAATCTTCTCCAAATACTTGGGAACACTTTTTCTGTTCATCCCTGACCTTTGGGAGTGATTCCAATCAGTTTGGAGCTGATTTGGAGCAAAACAATAAAAAAGGCTATTTAGTAGAAAAATTTAGAAAATTCCAATAAATACCCCTACCTTTAGAAATCCATAACTAATTGTAGAAAACTCCAAATTAGGTAAACTCACTTGCATTAGACTCCAATTAGGGCCTAGTATTTATTAAAAATTTTAGGTTTCCAGAAAATGGCTTAGATTAGAAAGTCAACTTTTTGGTCAACCGTAGTTCATTTAGGGCCCGAAACTTAGAAAATTCATAACTTTGCATAGAAAAAACTCCGATTTTGGTGTGCTACCTGGCTAACTACTCGTATTAAGGTCTAGTATTTTCCTAAGGTGATAGGAGATCCAGAATTAGCCTTTTTTCCCATAGTGATCTTTTTGGACCCTTAGCTTAGTTCCTAGGAGGACCTAGAACTTTCCAAAATTGGTTAATGCAATTTTAAACCTCAAATAGGAATATCCTAAGCTCTTAAAACTGATCAAAAAACTAAAATAATTAAAATACACCCTAATTCACTAATATTTGATTTTCAACAAAATTTCCTTTTCTGGCCTACAACAGACCTGAAATTTAGACAATTTTAACTAATTACCCCACTTAGGATCTATCCAAACCACACTAGCCTTACACACACATAGAATTGTTTGCTAGGGCACCGCTTCTAGATCTAGGTTAGGCCGCTGGGTTTTATTTTTCTGCTGTGTGCCGGAGCTTTTCGTGGTTTTCACTGCATGCTGTTTGAAAAATGATTGGTGTGTCTGCTTACTTTTTCTGCACTCTGGATGTGAGCGTTAGACTTACCCATAGGATAGGAGCGCTATATATATATTGTTCTTCCGTGCAGGTGACCATGCTCATGCTGATAAAAGGGGGGAGCATTATAATTATTTCTAATAATGTTTTATGCAGGTGCTTGCTCAGCTCCCCCTAAATAAAAATGATGGCTAAAATTAATAATTATAACTGCACAGGTGGAGCTGCTTAGCCCTCAGAATTAAGAGCATGGCTTGGCACAGGGTCAATGGTGTTAGCACTTTTATTTTTTTATATAAACTGCTTGTGATGATTATTAGGATAACCTTGCAGGTGATTTTAGAATTTACTGCTTTTCAATTAATGTAATTTGTTTGTAATAATTGTTAAGAGTTGTGAAAACAACTTTTGAGTTGGGATATTCTTATCCAACTCGGATTCCAAAAGAAGAAGGCATCCCTAAGGGGAGAGTCTTCTTCCATTTGGAAGATCGAGCTGGATGGCTTTAGATATTCAAAGAGAAAAGGCAATACCCCCCATACTGAGGGAATTGTCTCTTCGTTTGGATATTCAAGCCACGACGGAGCCAAGGAGTCCAAGGAGAAGATTTCCAAGGAGTCCAAGGAGGAGATCCAAGGAGTCCAAGGAGGAGAGTTCCAAGGAGTCCAAGGAGGAGTTATCCGAAGAAGACTGAAGACCTGAAGACCCAATATCCCACTCAAAGTTGTTGGCGTCTGTCATAGGCTTAGAAATCCGGGTTGTTGGCAGTGGTGCCCGGCCACTTTACTTTTCTACATACCCTGGGTTGTAATTAAAGGGCAGTTGGCCTATGGACATTTACTTGATTAGTTTGATTTATATTGATGTGTTTACCTGATTGCGCAGTAGAAATGCCTGCTTTTTCTAGGTTTCTTTCTTGCATGTCGATTTTTATTTTCGCCTGGAATTCGTTAGGCTCTTCTAAGGACTATAAAAAATATTTTATACTCATAACCAATTTCTAAAAATTTAAGTTTAAATAACATAGAAACTTAACGAATCTAGGGAATTGCCGGAACCGTCCGGGGTCGCATGCATATTACTGCATTCTTCTCTCCTTCTTATAAGACATCTCCCTGCCTGCGGGTTGAGTCCGGATAATCTGGCCTATGAGGATGAAGTGCCGGACCTAGGGAGACCCAGTCTTTTCAAAAAAAAATTATTTTTATAAGCCTGTTTTTTAAAATTCTATAGCATTCATGAGCTGACATTTCAACTAGCATGCATTGCATTAGTAACCAACTAATTAAAATTTAATTGCATTAGCTAGGAGCATCTAACCCACATAAGTCCAGGGCCACTTAGGAAATTCTCTAGATGTCGGTCCTATTTCCAAAGAACCGTACCACCCACCCATCTATCATAAATGACTTGACAGCATGGTTTTAAAGCGATTAGGTGGTTAGCTGGCTCCCCCAATCCAGGCCGGGGTAAGTCCAGGTTTTGCATAGCATTAGCTAAGACACTGGTCTTAGTGTGTGTCGAACACTAAGTCCAAACTAGATTTAGGATTCGAGGCAACTACATTCGGTCTCGTAGTATGCCTTAAATAGCAGGTAGGTCCCTCCTTTTCAGGGATCCTAAATCCTACTTATCTGCGTCACAGGATGACGTCACCTCCATCTCTTCTCTCATGCATGTGATCGAGTGCTTGATTTATTTTCTCCAGTTTCTGTTTAGTGCCCTAGAGCCTCCGAATGCTGGTATGGACCACGCATGTTTGATTCACCCCTTTTGAGACACTTCTTTCCTTTTGAGTAGGATTTCCTAGTCTATCCCCTCGTGCCAATCCCATTTTAAGAAGAAATAATATATGATCCTTAATCGAGAGTTTTCTCGGGCTCCGGCCCGGGATGTAATTAACCACGGGGGCTTGCGCCCGTGGGAAACTTGGCCCCGCAATCTACTTTACCCCACTCGATCTCTTGTATTGGGTGGGGGAAACCCGTGACTAGGTCGTGTATATTACTACCCATCGGGGTGTGCTGGCGACAGCATCTATCCCCAATGGTTAGTCGTATGCACGATCCAATCTGCCCTTCCATCGACCCATTCGTGTCGAGTGTAGAGGCCTACGATCGTTTTGTCCCACGGGATAGTGCGGCCGTACCCTCTGCGTTCGTACCCCACGAGCGGTGCTCTTTCGGAGGTCCACAGTAGACATCCAGCGAAGTCCAATAACCGGTAGAAGTCTGGCGTCGGGTAGAAACTTGGCGAAGAGTGAAGGTGCGATGTCGGGTAGAAATCTGACGTCTGTTGGTGGCATAGGAGAACTCCGGCCTCACTTGGGCGGAGTTTCGGCGTAAGGAGGGAACTCTGTCGTTAATTGAGAAGAATTTCCACATTCCGTGGAAGTTGGGAAGAATTCTGGCGTTCTCTCAAATATCCTGCAGAATCCCAACGTGTTCGGGCGGCAGAAAGAGCTCCGGCGGTAGTCGAGGAGGAGAGGATTCTCCTTTTCCCCTTTCTCCTCTTCTTCTCTTCTTCTTCTCTCTCTTCACTTGAGTCCCTTTGTGTAGAATGAGGGCTCTATTTATAATTTTCTGGAGTGGCATAGCCCGTAAATAGGCATGAGATCAGGGGCAAATTGGGTGTGGTTTGAATGGACGGCCGATATCGAATCCTTTGATCATGCACCGTTCGTTGGACATTTGGAGGCCTTAATGATGTCGGAATTCGGCTATCTTGGGCTCGTTGGATTCGTCTCGTCGAGCCGCTCGATTCGAGTATAAGCTCATTAAAATTGAAGACCGTTTGGTAACTCAAATTTCGGTTTGAACCTTACAACAGCTCTTCGGGTCCTTGATTCGGACCCATTTGGGCTCGGATTGGGTCGAATTTGGTGTCGCTGGGTTTGTATTTCCTAGACGCTCAGTTTGATTGTAAGTTTGCTGAAATCGGTGTTCATGTGCTCCCGGATTTAATTTTTGAAGTTTCCAACTTGATTTTTGCCTCGAGATTCGTGCCCCATAAAAAAAATTTTTGCATGACGTATCAATCATCATTACAAAGGCCGACATTCATTGACTTCATCTCCACCACATCGTGCACACTATCGTCTGTAAGATCGTTATACGACATCAACATCAACGCTAACTCTCAATACCAACACTTATGTTTACAATATACTTCTTCGCCTCTAGCCTTTCTCACCTTTAACTTCAACTTTACCTCAAAATATGCTCTATACAGTTCATGTCTAATGAATTATAGCATCATTTTTTTTTAATTATGAGAAATACCATCATTTGTAATTGATGATAAGTACCAATTGAACCATTTCATCAATCCTCAGATTTTTTCTGAGTTTTGCATATAAATTTTTCTGTATTTCTTATAATCTTCTTTCATCTATATATGTGTTGGATCTTCGTACATTATTAAACATTAATATCTATTTTTACCACCTCAAATTATCTGGCAATCTTCATAACTGAAGGTAGACGTTAGCTTACTATTTTTTCGGCTGCTAAAAAACAACACCAAAACTAAAATATACAGAAATAGAAATTATTCAGTTTGAATTAATTAGAGGTGATCGTTTTGCCATTTCATGCTGCGTTTTCTGTGCTTTTTAATGGAGAAAATATGTGGAAATAATTATTTGAGGACTAACATAAGGAAAAGTGTAATATAATCAGGAAGATGAAAGAGTTGGAGAAAGCAGAGGTGAAGGCCACGGTCGCGACCGAGGCTGCTCCTCCGCCACCAATGGCTGAGAAGGTCACCGGAGAAGTGAAGATTGTGATGAAGCCACCGTCGGCGGAGACGAGCACCGCCGATGGCACCACCAAAGCCCATATCGTCCACAGTAAGCATCCCTCACTCAGGATAAATTGATATATTAAATAAATAATAATAATTCATGCATTGTTTTATTTTGCACTTTGCATATTTTTGAGAAAAATTTATTTTTCAGAAATATTTTATCTTCAATCTAGTAAATATATTTTAATTTGTTTTTTTTTTATTTGTAGAATTAGAACTTGCCCGTCTGCTAAGAGAGAAGAAAACAGCTTTCATAGAGGCATGGGAAGACAGTCAAAAGGCCAAACTTAAAAACAAGTTAGCTTCTTTCATTTCCTCTCCTATTTTCTTAATTTTCCTTTCTCCAATTTTTTTTTTCTTTATGATTCTATGTTGCTTAAAAAGATAAACAGATTATGGAGATGTGAAATATAGCTCAAACTTGGAAAAAATTATATTCTTTGCGGACACCGAAAGACGTCCAGAGACAAATAAAAATGAACCGCGTCACTCTTTTACTGAATCGCGGCTCGGTTTTGCTCGGTGCTCGGTACTCGGTACTGGTATCGACGCTCGGTACTGGTCGGTACCGCAGCATGCGGATGTAAAGTTTCGCCCGGTGTCCACACATAATAATTTCTCCAAACTTAGGCTTCGTTTGGGACGGCTTTCTTTCTGCTTCTTAAAGCAACATTTTAGTAGAAAAATTTTAATTTTTGTACTAAAAAGCTGCTTTAAGAAGCAGTAAAAAAGCCGTCCCAAACGAAACCTTAGGCATCTTTTGAGATACCTTTCTTACCTCTTTCTAAAACTACTTTTAGGACAAAAGTTTTTGTTCAAGAATTGTTTTTACTAAAAATTGATTTTAAAATCAACAAAAAAACTGTCTCAAACAAAATCTTAGGCTTAGTTTATGACTGCTTTCTTACTGTTCAAAACAAAACCACACAAATTTTATTTGGACACTATTTTTTTGTTGCTTTCAAAAAATTTTACATAAGAAAATTGCTTTCTACAACAACTTTAGAAAGTTACTTTCTCTACATTAGTTTTATAAAATAGTAATAAAAATGTCCCAAATGAAACCTTAATTTATCAGTCATAATCCCTCAAATCTAATGAGAGATAGCCATATCAATAGCAAGCATTACATGAGTGCTTATTAACAAAACATTTAATTTAAACAAGATTTTTCTTTGCTTGAACAGGGCTCAAAAGAAGATGTCATCCATTACAACATGGGAAAATTCTAAGAGGGCATCCATTGAAGCTGAGATTAAGAAGATGGAGGTAAGCAATTTTCATAAGTGACTTGAATCCAAAACTTTTTAGTTAATAGTCAAAACTTCCAACCAACAGACAAACTTGAGCTTTGTCGATTCTAAAATTTTGATATTCTCCTTCATGAACTTTGTTCAAATATCAGAAAATTTGAGAAACTAGGTTTCTCTCTTCTTACCTCTTTTTATTTACTTCTCATGATTTAATATTGATGAAAATTATTTCTAACACTATGAAGAAAAACATATTTATACAAAAAGTTATCAAATATGGCCTAACATTACAGAAACCTCACACAAAAGGTTTTGCATACTGAAAATGGCAAACATTCTTCCTGAAAATTACAGCTTGATGTTCACTAACTTCTCAGGAAGCTTATGAGAAGAAGAAGGCACAGCGCACAGAGAAAATGCTGAACGAAATAGCTTCCATTCACAAGGCAGCAGAAGAGAAGAGAGCCATTATTGAGGCTAAGAAAGGAGAGGGCATACTCAAGGCAGAGGAGACTGCAGCAAGGTTCAAAACTGCTGGAATTGTCCCAAAGAAAGTTCTCGGCTGCTTTGAAAGCTGAGTTAATGAGAGATTATTTGGTGAGCATAGCTCAATCTGTATTTTCAATCTGTTTTTCGCATTATAAGATTGATACAGAATGATAGAGAGGAGTGCAAAGCTCACCTAGTAATCTTCCTCTCTGAGGATTCATTTCATTTTATTTGTTTTTTTCAGTTATTTACTTGTTTTTGTTTTCAGAAACCAAATTTTGTTGCAGCTTTGTTACATTTCCATGGAAAAAAGCTTTAAAAAAAAAAGTGGAATTGAATTCCTTTTCTATTAAACTAAGATATACTATTACTAAGAAGTTATTTGATATTTCTCTTCTTTTTTAGAATCAATCATTTCAATATGTATAAATTACTATGAAAAGAGATGAAGAGATGTTCTCATGATCATAATAACTACAGAAACTGAAATATCAGATTTAGGCCTTCAAAGAAGAAAGTGAACTGTATCTTGTGATTAGCTATTGGTTCCCCCAATGAAGTTGTAATTTTACTTGACAACTAGAGTCTGATGCTAGATATGCCTCAACACTAGATCTTCAATGTAGAGTCAATTATTATCTTGGAATTTGGAGCCATCATAAGATTGCATGGAGATTGATATGTCACCAAAAATTATCTTGATCGGGTACGAATCTTGAGGCATAATCAAGTTGGAAACTTCGGAAATTAATTTAGAGATCATCCGAACTCCAATTTTAGCAAACTTATAGTCGAACTGAATGTCTCAGAAAGACAAACCCATCGACACTAAATTCGACTCAATCCGAGCTCAAATGGGTCCAAATCAAGGGGATGAAGCGCTGTTGAAGGGTTCAAACCACAATTTGGATTATCAAACAGTTTTCAAATGTGTCATGCTTATAGTCAAATCTAGTGGCTCGACGAGACGAATCCAACGAGCCCAAGATCATTTAATTCTGAAATCGTTAAGGCACCCAATTGAACAATAAACAGTCCATGATCAAGGAGATCAATATCGGCCGTCCATTCAAACACTCCCATTTTGCCCTTGATCCTCCACATATTTACAAGCCATGTCATTCTCAAAAAACTATAAATAGGCCCTCATTCTTCACATGAAGGGAAGGAGGAAGAGGGAGAAGAAGAGAAAAAAGGGAGGAATTTGGGAG
>JACXSL010001366.1:0-17000 GCA_019514585.1 Dendrobium officinale
CCTCTTGCAGTCCCCTTGGATGGCCTTTGGGCAACCGGGGCTATTATCTCTGATTTTTTGGATCGTTCTATCCTGAGTCCAGTCTTGTATGCTTGGGAGTTGGGTTTTTCTTTCTTCCTTGCAGGTCTTGCTGTTGATGCATTGGATGCTGCTGGAAGTCTAGACTGCTTCTTTTGGTCTTCGTTGCGCCTGATGGGTATCCTCTGCTATGGTTCTGTTTTGGCTATACTTGCCTTTTGGAGGCCTGGGTGCTGCTGGCAGTTTTTTTTGATACCACATTTTTGACTTATTCTTCATTTTTTGTTAAGTATGGGGTGGTATATAGTTTTTCTTATTTCAGCTGGTTTCTCACATAAGTTTTTGTTTTTTTCGCTTATGTGGGAATTTCCTGTTATTTCCTGTTTCTTTTACATCTCTTGTAATCTCTTTCTTTTTTTAGTAATATATGGGCTTTGGCCCCAAATTTCCCAAAAAAAAAAAAAATTTTTTTTTTTTTGGTTAAAACCCTCTTAGGGGCCTACGCGTTGATTCAAAAAAACGGTTACAAAGTCCTTAGGAGGCTCCTCTAGCTCCCTACTGCTCAAACGAGCTACAATATCAAAATCAAAAAGCAAAAAACCTACGAGCCGGAGGATCCTCACCCTACTATTACAAAAGTAATACAGAACTGAGACCGGGCTGTGAGTATACAGCACCCAAAAAAGGAGAAGCCTGATATTCTTAAAAACTTTCGGCATCGCTTCCCTGCAAAAATTGAGAAAAGAGCAATATAGAAAATAAAAATAGCACCAAAGACATACCTTTTGAAGAGAACATCTCCAATTGAAAAACCTGCAAACCTTTCTCAAAAACATATTCAGATTTAAATAAACAGCAAAAACGAAACAAGATGAAAAATCCCCTATCCGCGTACCCAGATTTCCAGAATTCCACTTAAAATACAGACTGCAATAACCAGCAAAGTTCATACCCGAAACATGAAAGTAAAAAGGCAGCATCAGGTAAATCATGACCATCTTACCAGACAACCACCACTGGAAAAACTCCAAAATACCCGCCCAAAACCCCCCAGCTAACCAACAAATAAAGAAACAACAGAACCAGGAACCAAAAACTTTAGTTCTTACGCCAGTCACCAAAACGCAAGAAGCAGAGGCAACCAGCAAAGTACCAGGAACATCCACAACCCAGAAAAAACCACAATCACCCATGTCTTAAGTAAGGCAAAGACAGTTTATCAACTAACAACATACCTCTGAAAGAGGTATCAGGATAATTAATATCAATTTCCTCATAACTCATAAGATGAGAGCCTTTATTAGCAAGCCAATCAGCACAAACATTACCCTCCCTAAAAATATGCGAGATCTTATAATTCAACAAATTCAGTAAATTCTTAATCTTTCTCAAAATATAGAAATTCTGCGCATTACCAGTAACATTTTCAGTTATACTAGACACAACAAGCTTAGAATCAACTTCAATCCAAACAGAATAAAAATTGTAATTAACACAGAGCTGGAGACCAAGAAACAAAGCAGTTAGCTCGGCCCAGAAAACATCAAGCTGCTGCACAGGCGCAGCAAAAGCTGCTAAAAGATCCCCATTAGAGTCACGTATAAGACCCCCCGCTCCAGCATTCACAATACCAACGGACCCATCAGTGTTTAATTTCACATAAGGATGATGAGGCTTAATCCAGTAAACAAAAGAATCCACATAATCAGAGGTATCAACCTCCATCTGGATGCCCAAATCCACACCAATGTTCTTACATTATATAAAAAGCTTTAGAAGAAATAACCTTACAATTATAAAGCTGAATAATTTTTCCTTTTGACATTATCAATAATACAAACCTCATCCATCTTAATATTGTCGTGTTTAGCCTCATTACGATCTTTCCAAATATACCATAATATAAGAATCGGAATGAGGTTGAAAATATGGCCTTTCTTAGGTATGAACCAACTATCCACCATTTCAAACAAGTTATCCGGAATATAAACCACATTTTTACTAGTCATTTGAATAAAATAAGACCACACTTTCTTAGCAATTTGACCATTAATAAAAAGATGATTGATATCTTCAACATTAGAACAGCATAAACATTTGGACGCTAAAAAGAAACCTTTCTTTTGTAAAAGTTTATCAACAGGTAAAAAACCTTTAAAACATCTCCACACAAAAGTAGAGTACGTAATAGGAAAAGAATTATGCCAAATAGCAGCAAATCTATCAGATTTCTCCCTAGTGTGACGAAACTTCTCCCAAAGTTTACGCATTTGAAATTTACCGTTAGAGGAAGCAGAGCAAATAATATTATCAGAGCTGTTAACATTCAGAGGAATACTCAAAATAATATAAACTAAGTTATTAGGGATAATATTCCTCAAACAGTCCACCTTCCAACCATTGTTAATAATAAAATTAGACACTTTAATAGGCTCCAAAGTGTGCGTATTCAGAAAGGAGTCAATAGAAAAATCCCCCAACCATTTATCCTGCCAAAAATAAATATCTCCCCTACCCAGCCCCCATTGTATATACTCTTCAGCTTCCCATTTAATATTACACAACCTTTTCCAGCTCAGAGAATCAGTATTTTTAAAGTAGCCAAAAATCGGGTGCCTATTAAAGCAATATTTAGCATTCATGAAACGAGCCCATAAACTACTATTAGACCTAAAAGAGAACCAAAGTTTATGAGAAAAAGCAATAGCAGTGTCATTTAAACTCTTACAACCCAATCCTCCTTCTTCAAAAATACCACAATTTTTGTCCCAAGCATTCCAATGAATAGCTTTAGAATTGTTTTTAGACCCCCAGAAAAATTTGTTGATCATTCTCTCAAGTCTATTACATAAAGCCGAAGAGGGCATAAGAGTATGGAACAAATATATAGGGATTGAATTAAGCACAGCTTTCACCAACACCAACCGACCACCAAAAGAAAGAAAACTAGTAGACCAATTAGCCAACTTCTTTTGGATTATAGAGAAAATATCATCAAAGAGGAAATTCTTCTTTTTACCTTTAAAAATAGGGGTACCCAAATACTTTATAGGCAACTTTTTATCTTGGAAACCGCACACCCTTTGGATAGCCAAAATCCTATTTTGATTAATGGATTTACCCACATAAAAATTACTCTTCTCCTTACTAACTTTAAGACCACTACATTTATGAAATTTGGAAAGGAATTTCATCAAAAATTTTAATATTTTTTATCGAACCATTAGCAAAAATAATGAAGTCATCAGCAAAACTCAAATGAGATATAGGAAAACCTCTTAAATTACGATAATTAAGATTAACATTCTTAGCAAAAAGGTCATTTAAACCTCTAGATAAATATTCCATAGCAATAATAAAAAGAGCAGGAGAAATCGTATCGCCTTGTCTAAGACCTTTAAAGGATTTAAAAAAACCATGATTTCTACCTTTTATAATAACAGAGAAGAAGCAGTTATCCACACTATTCCTAATTAATAATATGAATTCATGACTAAAACCAAATAAAGACAAAATCTTATACAGAAAATTCCAATTTAAATTATCGTACGCTTTGGTTATATCCAACTTAAAAACAATATTCCCCCCAGGAACTTTAACATTAATATCATTGACAAGTTCTTGAGCAAGTAAAACATTATCACTAATACATCTCCCCTTCACAAAACCAGTTTGGTTTAGAGAAATAATTTTAGGCAGAATAGTAGTCAATCTACTGGCAATAATTTTAGAATTAAGTTTATTAAAAAAAGAGGCCTAAACTCAGACCATCTTTTAGCTCCATCAATTTTCGGGATAAGAACAATATTAGAAGAAGAAAAGAACTTAGGGTAAGGATTACCTCTAAAGAAATCTTGCACAGCAAAAATAACATCCTCTTTCACAATATCCCACGACTTTTGGAAGAATTTAGTCGTAAAACCATCAGGACCAGCAGTAGCATCTCCATTCATATCCCTAATAACATTAAAAAATTTTAATTTCCGTAGGTAATTGGCAAAGCATAACATTATCTTCATCCACAATACATTTAGGAATAACCTCAGGATTAGAAATAGGAATAAATCTATCATTACAATTAAACAAATTCATAAAGTAATCCACACCCGAACTTACAAATTAATTCATCAGAGTCAAGAGTAATGCCCTCATTATTAATGATTTTGTGAATTCTGCTTTTAGTTTTATTCTTATTAGCCAAAGCATGAAAAAATTTGGTATTTTTTATCTCCCTCAATCACAAATTTAGCATTCGATTTTTGTTGCCAGAAAGCCTCTTCTTGAGCATGCAGGTTAAGCAGATCATTCCTGGCCTCATTCAGTCTAGCAGTAATGTCTTGTGAAGGATTATCAATAAGCATACCTTCCCATTCAATAACTTTAGCTTCCATTTCCAAAATATTAGAAAAAAACATTTTTGAAAGTATTTTTGTTCCAATACCGCAAACATTGTTTCAATCTAGACATTTTAGCCCAAAGTCTCAACATACCAGAAATATTATTGTCAGGAAACACCGGAGCTTTCCAATTATTCTCCAAAACCATATTAAAATTTTCATGAAGTAACCACATATTAAGAAATCTAAAGGCAAAATTACCAGTGTTATTGATAACATTAATATTTAAAAGTAGAGGCGTATGATCAGACGGAGTTCTACTAAGATGCTCCACATTGGTGGCCGAAAATATAGCCAACCACTCATGATTAAATAAGAATCTATCAAGTCTTTGGAACAAGTTAGCCCTGTTCCAAGTGAAAGGAGAGCCACAGAAGCCTATATCATTCAGATGACAGTCATTAATCATCTCATTGAAATCTTCCATAGCTCTAGCATTAGGAAATTTACCTCCCCTTCTTTCACTAGCATTAGCAATAATATTAAAATACCCCACCAACGCACCACGGACCTTGAATATTAGCAGCAAAATTGGCCAATTGTTCCCAAAGAATAACCCGATTGGCTCTAGTACAAGCAGCATACACAAAAGAAGCATAACAAATCACACTACCAACCTTAATTTGACAATGAACAACTTGTTGTAAATCCATAACAATGTCAACATCGATATGATTATTCCACATAATCCAGATTTTATTCAAACAATTAGCAAAAAACATACGAAAACCCAAACATTTAGCAGTATCAGCAATTTTGTCACCATTGATAAGAGGTTCAGTTAAAATAAGAAGTTGAATGTTGTTAATTCTACACAGATTTTTTAACTCTATTTTTGGAATCCTTGCCACCAATACCCCTCACATTCCACATAAGAACCTTAATCATTACCTTCTTTGGAGGAATTATGAGCTCTGGTAGATCTTGGTGTAGCAGAGCAATTATTTTTACCTTGTTTACCTTTTTCTTTCCACCTTTTGCAAGCAAATCCTCCTCCACAACATTATGAACCTTTAACTTAGGAGAGGAAGAAGAGGTACCTTGATTATTAAGAGAGGAAAGATTCTCCTTAGAAACAGGAATAACTTCCCCTTCCTCATAAGTATCCAAGTTAGTATTAAAGCCTCCATCTCCTAAATCAGTAATATCCTGGTTAGCAATCAAAGCATTTTCAATAGCCACGGCATTAGAGATAATAGGCATTTCATTTAACATATCATCAACTAAAATAAAAAGCTTGGGATCAGAAACAATTTCCTTTCCCTTATTATTCACAACAGCATTATCAATGCTATTTAAAATCTCCTCCGATTTTTCCTGAATGATTTCCTTCCCCAAATCTTTCTCTTCCAAATCATTTCCTTCACCAACATCCAACAAAAACGTTATGCAAAGCAGAGGACGGTTCCCGCCTGAATAGCATTTTCTTCCACATTCTTGTTCACAATGGGCACGTACACTTTATTATTCACGGTAGATCCAGGTCCTCCGCTTGATTGCACAACATTTTTTTTTCAAATCCGGATTCAGTTTAAAGTAGTAGAAAAAATGTTTTTCAACCACAGAGTTATTAAAACTGAAATTTAAAGTGCGGAAACGTAAAAGCTATAAAGTAAATGACACCAGATTTATAGTGGTTCGGTCTATAACCAGACCTACATCCACTCCTCAGAGGCACCCTCTGAGTATTGCACTAATACCACAAAGTGACTCTCCTTTAGCACCCACAGCAAGGCGGAGAAGCCTGTACAAAACACTCTTTTCACCACTACCCCGGTGCGGCAGAGAACCGTCGTCCTTTTTCACACTCTCCTAGTGTGGGCAGAGAACCCTACGCTGTTCACACTCTCCAAGTGTAGGCAGAGAACCTTCTTCCTTTCACACTCTCCTAGTGTGGGCAGAGAACCCTCGTCTGTTCACACTCTCCAAGTGTCGGCAGAGAACCCTCGTCTGTTCACACTCTCCAAGTGTCGGCAGAGAACCGGACCTTCTTGAATGATCTTCTCACAAGAATCTAGAAGGAAGAAAGAAAAAGAGTGAAGAAATCCAATTTCACAAGTAGAGACTCTTACCTTAGCAATCCAAGTGAAGCCTTCTCGCTCCAGTGGTAGGAATCCTCCTTTGAATGCTCTCTTCCACTCTCTCCTTGGCTATTCTCTCAAGAGGCACGAAGATCAAATGACAAAAAGATTGGGTGGCAGTCTAATTTGGACTATTTATATAAAAGACAAGTGAACCGCCCAAAAACTGCAAATTTTCAATTCTGTACGCAGTGGATCGTCCTGTACGATCCTGGATCGTCCTGGACGATTTTACTTAAACGATCTGAAACGACCCAATTTGTATATGTGTACGAACTGACTTCGTACAGCTGATCGTCCTGTACGAACTTGGTTCGTCCAGTACGAACGGTTATTACAAGGTCGGTTCTAGAAACTGCTGAAAACTGTTCTAAGTCGTTTTTATCGTTTGAACGAAAATGTGATCGTCTGGACGAAAATTTTCCAGAGAGCCGATCGTCCTGGACGATTATTTATTTCGTCTGGACGAAAATTTTCCAGAGAACCAATCGCCGCGGACGATAATTTGTTTTCGTCTGGACGAAAAATTTCCAGAGAGCTGATCGTCCTGTACGATATTTATTTTCGTCTGGACGAAAATTTTCCAGAGGACTGGTCGCCTCGTACGATGGTAAAATTCGTCTGGACGAAAATTTTACAGAGAACCCATCGCCTGGGACGATAATAAATTTCGTCCTGGACGAATAGGACTTAGAAAATTTTTCAAAGCAAGTTCCTATTCGTTCCAAGTGCTCTATAGGAGATAACTGACAGATCGTCCAGTACGATAAATATCGTCCTGTACGATCAGTATAGAATTTCAAGATCTCCTTATTTGTGTGTGTGAGATTTTATTCACTCAATTACAATCACTCCCTTTCAAACTTAATTCAAAGAAAAGACAAACATCAATTAAACAAAATATCTCATGTTGAATTTGAATTGAAGTTTTCGTAGTCTGGAGTCTGATTTTCCTGAAATGTTAGTACACACAAGAGCAAGTGCAAATCTTCTGACATTGTTAGGAGATAACTATACATTTGAACAATAATGTTTGGAATCATCAAAACTACATAAGTTGCATAAATATAACTCATTCAAATAGCAACTATTCAAACAATCTCCCCCCTTTTTGATGATGGCAAAACAATTATTATTAGTATGGTTTCAAGTTAAAAACACATCTTTTATCTCCTAAACTCCCCCTGAATTTATGAGTACATTAAAATAAGGAGGCATTAAAGAACAATATTTAACGAACAATATTTTTGTTTTTTTTTTTTTTTTTTTTTTTTTTTTAAATTTTAACACAAACTTGCAAACAGAACAACTAAAAAGAGAAAACACAAACATACACAAACTAATAAATTTCTCCCCCTTTTTGACAGCAACAAAAAGTTAAGAAGAAAAAGACAAGAAATGTAAATAATTATATGAAATTCATTGTTAAAATTTAATCTAAATGGTGATTGACATAGGGTATGTAATTTTAAACTAAAGATATTAGGTCAATCATAGAAATTCATAAAATTTATGAAATGATATAACATTGTAAGTAAGAAGAATTTTTCAAAGACATGATTCAATTTAGACATTTTGATTATTGAAAATCATTACAAGTCAGATGTAAAAAAAAAATTCTATATTTCAAAGTTCAAGAGAATATGAATGAACATTAGATCAACTTGAATTAAGAGATTGAACGAATTTGGAAAGAAGAGAATTACCTCATGTGGTGCTTTGCACATCTTTTCAAAGTTTTGTAGCACATTTTTGTGCATTTTTCTTTGGTTGGGCTTATTTTGTGCCTCTTTTTCCATTTTGCAAATTTTTGTGAATCCCTTTTGATTTTTGTACATTTGTACACTGTTCAAGAGTAATTTGACCAATTCTTTCCAAAATCTATAATCTAAAATTTCAAATTTTTCTAGGTGCATAAATATCATTTGAGCATAGAAATACAAACTAAGAAAACATCAAAATTGCAATAACAATATTAACTTTTATGTAGTCTAAATGAATAGACATGAATTTAAAAGTTCTAAGTACAACAAGTTATAAACAAATTATAAATTTAGAAAGTCTAGATTTTTCTAATATAGATAATCTCAAATTACAATCGAATTTAAGCACTATGTAGATTAAAAAAAAATACTAATGAAATTCATAAATATTAGCCACATTTCAAAACAAATCTAACAAAAACAAACTTTCATTGAAAAGAAAAGATTACATAAAAATTGAACTTAAAAACATAAAACAATCACAATAACACATATAAGATAAAAACAAAACAACAGACACAAAAAAATTTCTACTGTTCTGGAGGAGGAGGAGGTATGCCGCCAAAGAGGTTGAAGTAGGAGGCCATCAACATTACATTGGTATTAATTTCATGAACTTCATCTTTAATGATACCAATGTCATGTTGCTGCTGAGTAAGTTGAGCATCAAATTGATCAAACCTTTGATCAATGTGAGTCTCTAGTCTATCAAATCTCTCAATCAGATTCTGGTAATCTGATTGAGAAGCAGAAGCTTGCACTCCTTCTTCTTCTTCTTCTGAAGCACTGTCATGTGCTTTCCCTTTTTCTTTTTCCTCCTTGAAGAGCAGTCTGAATGATGTGTTGTTATAGTAAACTGGCTCTTCATATTCCTCATCAGGATGCACTATATTGTACTTCTTCTCCAAAATATAAGTAATTAAGTGCCCTAATGAAATGTTCTTCTTCCTCTTCTGATCAGCATGTCCTATTTCTGAAAGCCCATAGATATGATCTATGATGAGTTGGGCTTCATCAATAGGATGTCTTGACATGATTAAAAAAGTTAGACAAGAAAGGAGAGGAGTGATGTTAATCCTATCACCAGCTTTAGGAATAATTGAGGATCTAAGGATATGCTGGATGATTCGGGCATCTTGGGTCATACCTGAGACTCTAGCAACATGATTGTCAATCGCATTTTCTCTAATTATCCTATTGATTTCAAACCATTTGAAGGAGGTTTCTGACATTAGGGTGTGGGCTCTATATCCCTCAGTTCTTAAGTTTAAAAATGCACCAAGATCGTGCTTGGTGATCTCAACTTTTTTTTTTTAAAAACAAAAGAACTAATGATAGAGTGGTCAGAATTGAAACTCATGTTGGCTAGAAAGTAATGGTAGGTTTGTTTATTGTAGAAGTGGACGAGAGAAAGAATGAATTGAAATTGGGTTGAGGCGAAGAGGTGCAATACCCGAAATTTCAACTCTGTTTGGATAAGAATGCGAGACGGAGTGATTTTTGCGGAGGCAAAACGAGGAAAAGATTCCTCGTTTGCCTTGGAAAGAAAGTTGTCTGGGGCATTCCTGTTTGGTTTCTTCACCAAAACCTTTTGTCTTTTGCTAGAGGAGGCCATTGTTGATTTGATGTTGAAAGGGATTGAAAAAGAAATTTGAAAGTGTGATTGTCAAGTTTGAAAAGCCTTCATATTTAAAGGAAAACGATACTTTCGTCCTGGACGAAAATATTCGTCCTGGACGAAACATAATAGTTCGTCTGGACGAAGTAAGTTCGTACAGACGATCCAATTCGTCCAAAATGTAACGGCTTTTCGTATTCAACACAACTTACGATGCGTCCCTTCGTACAGGCTTTTTGACTTGACCAATCGTACAGACGAAAAAAAAATTTCGTACAGACGATCGAAAAGTATTTCGTTTTAATGACTCTTGAAAACCGTCCCCTACAATGAATCGACACATGTTCGTCTGGACGAACTAAATTTCGTACAGACGAAGTTCGTATTAAAAACTGTCTTATCCACTCAACCGCTGCATTCAATCGTCCCGACGTTTGAGAGAGAAAAAAAATTCGTCCTGGACGATCACAGATCGTACAGACGATCCAATAAAAAACTGCTCTACAAAGGTTTAAATTTTCGCAAACTGTTCCTTTACACATCGTCCCGTACGAAAATATTTCGTCCTGGACGATTTCCTCCAAAAAATTAATTTTGATTTTTTTAAATTTTTAAATTAACAAAATCAACAAAAACAATCAGAAACACAGAAAACATAAAACAAAATCATAAATCCAAAAAACAATTCATTAAAAACACAAAATTCACAAAATTACAAAAACAAAACACAACAAGTATCAATGTTGCAAAGACATTTTAGTTAAGCATTCAAATCAATAACACCAAGCCTTGTTCTTAAAGTACTGAAGGTATCAAAGGCTAAAGGTTTTGTAAAAATGTCTGCAAGTTGATTTTCAGTTGAAACATGTATGAGTTCAATTTCTCCTTTGGATACGTGATCCCTTATGAAATGATGCCTTATATCGATGTGTTTGGTTCTAGAATGTTGAATAGGATTTTTTGAAATACAAATAGCACTAGTATTGTCACAATAAATTGGAATAGTGCCTATAGTTAATCCTAAGTCAATCAACTGTTGTTTTAACCAAAGTACTTGTGCCACACAACTTCCTAATGCAATGTATTCTGCTTCTGCAGTAGATAGTGCCACTGAATTTTGTTTTCTACTAGACCATGAAACTAATGAATTTCCAATGAATTGACATGTTCCAGAAGTGCTTTTCCTATCCACTCTACAGCCTGCAAAGTCAGAATCTGAGTAACCAATAATTTCAAATGAAGAGCTAAACTTAGGATACCAAATTCCTAAGTTTTGAGTTCCTAGTAGATATCTTAAAATCCTTTTTACTGCTGTCAAATGTGATTCTTTTGGATCTGATTGAAATCTAGCACATAGGCAAACACTAAACATAATATCTGGTCG
Source organism: Dendrobium officinale (assembly GCA_019514585.1). NCBI lineage: Eukaryota > Viridiplantae > Streptophyta > Magnoliopsida > Asparagales > Orchidaceae > Dendrobium > Dendrobium officinale. The sequence continues at coordinate 11,262 of JACXSL010001366.1, forward strand.
GCTAGCAGTCAAGTAAAGTAAAGATCCAATTATCCCTCTAAATTTCTTTTGATCAACAGATTTTCCCTTAAGGTCCTTATCCAACTGAACTGAAGAACTCATTGGTGTACTAACAGGTTTAGCATTGTCCATTTCATATTTTTTTGAGGATGTCCTTAATATATTTGTTTTGACTAAGAAAAGTACCTTCCTCAAGTTGCTTAATGCTAAATCCTAGAAAGTAATTTAAATCTCCCATTAGACTCATTTCGAATTCATTACTCATTGTTTTAGAAAAATCATCACAAAGATGTTTATTTGAAGATCCAAAGATGATGTCATCCACATAAATTTGAACAATAAGTATATCCTTTCCAATTTTTCTTAAAAAGAGAGTTGTATCCACACTTCCTTTTTCAAAAGATCTTTCAAGTAGGAAGGTGCTTAACCTCTCATACCAAGCCCTAGGTGCCTGTTTCAATCCATATAATGCCTTTTTTAATTTGAAAACATGATTTGGAAATTTAGAATTTTCAAAACCTGGAGGTTGTTCTACAAAAACATCTTCTTCAATTACTCCATTTAAAAAGGCACTTTTAACATCCATTTGAAACAATTTAAAACCTTTAAAACAGGCAAAGGCTAGTAAAACCCTAATTGCTTCAAGTCTAGCTACAGGGGCAAAAGTTTCCTCAAAATCAATTCCTTCAATTTGATTATACCCCTTAGCTACTAATCTAGCCTTATTTCTAATGACTACTCCTGAGTCATTCATTTTTATTTTTGAACACCCACTTGGTTCCAACAACACTTTGATCTTTTGGCCTTGTAGTTAGTTCCCAAACTTTATTTCTTACAAATTGATTTAACTCTTCTTGCATGGCCAATATCCAAAATTCATCTAAAAGTGCTTGATCAATGTTAGTGGGTTCAATAGTTGAAATAAAGGCTGAATGATTGACTTCCTTGTTTAATCCACGCCTAGTTCTAACACCCTCACTTGGTTCACCTATAATTAATTCCTTTGGGTGATTTTTAGAAAATCTCAAATCTCTAGGCAAAGGGTCTTCTCTTTCTATATTTTCTTCCACATTTTCTTCCAAATTTAATCTATCAATCTTTTGGGAGTTTTCTTCAATTTCTTCTTCAACAACTTTTGGCTCTTCCATGTTTCCATTTTCATCAAAAACAACATGTGTGGTTTCTTCAATGACTAAAGTTCTTTTGTTGAATACTCTATAAGATTTTCCAACACTTGAATATCCAACAAAAATTCCTTCATCTGATTTTGGATCAAATTTTCCTAAGGCAGATTTTCCATTATTATGTATGAACACCTTGCAACCAAATACATGTAAATGAGACAAATTTGGTGTTCTACCTTTTACCAATTCATAGGGGTGTTTTATTCAAATTTGATCTCACATTTACCCTATTCAGAACATAGCATGCAGTGCTAACCGCCTCAGCCCAAAAATATCTAGGGAAGAGAGTATTCTGCTAACATTGCTCGGGCGGCTTCTATTAATGTTCTGTTCTTTCTTTCAACTACTCCATTTTGTTGAGGAGTTCTAGGTGCAGAAAAAATTGTGATCAATCCCCTTTTCTTTACAGAAATCTTCAAATCTTTCATTTTCAAATTCTCCTCCATGATCACTTTGTATAGAAATTATTTCACATCCTAGTTTTCTTTGTATCCAAGTTGAAAAATTTCTGAATTCCTCAAATGATTCACTCTTATGAAAAAGAAATTTAACCCAGGTGAATCTTGAAAAATCATCTACTATTACAAATCCATATACCTTTCCTCCTAGACTAACCGTGCTTACAGGTCCAAAAAGATCCATGTGAAGAATTTCTAAAGGTTTACTGGTCCTAAGATCTTTATTGGACTTAAAAGAGGACTTCACTTGTTTTCCTAATTGACATGCATCACATAAGTGGTCCTTAGTAAAGTCTAGTTTAGGTATTCCTCTAACCAAATTCTTTTGGGTAATTCTTCTAAGATTTTTCATACTAGAATGACAAAGTCTCCTATGCCAAAGCCATGATTCATCAGAAACAGTTTTCAAACAAAAAGCAGTAGGAGATTGAATACAATTTAAATCTAGCATGTAGACATTGTTCACCCTTTTTCCATTTAAAAACAATTTTCCCATTTAGGCTAATTATGCAGCTAGTAGGTAAAAATTTTACATTATAGCCCTTATCACATAGCTGACTTATGCTAAGCAAATTATGTTTTAAGCCTTCAACTAATAAAACATTATCTATGAAAAAGTTTTTCAAATTTCCAATCATACCTGATCCAACCACCTTCTTTGTGGTATTATCTCCAAGTGTAACCTTGCCTCCACTCCTGGTTTCCAGCGTTATGAATTGAGCAGTATCTCCAGTCATGTGCTTAGAACATCCGCTGTCCAGGTACCATATACTCTCACGAGGTCTTGTGTGAGAGTATACCTGCAAAATTCTCAAATGTTAGACCTGGGAACCCAAACTAGTTTGGGTTCACCTTTATGAAATTTATAATCAGATGCATGTGTGATATGTCTAGGTTTATGCATCTTAGTTCTCCACACCAAATTAGGTTTCATCTTTAAAGTGCAGGTGTGAGATATATGTCCCAAAAATCCACAATTGTTACATTTAACATTAGGAAAAATATTCCTATGTTTTCTTTCATATGATTGTCTTCTAAGGGATTTCATGAATTTAGGATAATATTTAGGATTTGTAAAATCTTCAAGTTTAGGGGGGTTCCTATTATCCTCGAGAGCTCTTATAGTAAGTTTGTAAAATGAATTCATTTCCTTCAAGATTCGATTTGTATAATTGATTCTATATGTCTTGTGCTCAGATTCATCCTTAAATTTCTTAAATTCTTTTTCAAGTTCAGCATAGGATGATTTTAAATTTTCAAAATTTTTATTCAAGTCATCATATTCATCAAGTAGTTTCATGTGGTTGCTATCAATTAAAGCATGATCTTTCCTAAGGATTTCGTGTTCCTTATTAAGCTCTTCCAATTCTAAAACTAAACTAGAATGCATCTTTTTAGTTTTCCTATATGCATCATGCATGTGTTCAGAAACTTCAAACAGTTCATCATAGGTTAAATCACATACCTCTTCTTGATCTGATTGTTCAGCTTTATCTGCCATCAAGCAAAGGTTGGTGACTTCTTCTTCGTTTTCAGTCTCAGATGAGTCTGAAGCTGAGTCCGCCCAAAAAGCCTTTTGAAACTTCTTCTTGCCCTTCTTTACCATTGGTTTTCTCCTCTACCTTCTCCTTGCTAGGAGTGGCTTTAAGTTTTGGACAATCAGTTTTTATATGACCTGGTTTCCTGCATTCATAACAAATCACTTCATTAGAAACCCTGCCATTTTTGTTATACTTACCTCTATTCCATTGCTGGCGTCTCTTCTGCTTCCTCTTTAAAAAGCTTCTGAATTGTCTAGTCATCAGTGCTATATCGTCTTCATCCTCAGGTTGTGAGTGTTCACTTTCTGACTCTTCCACATTTAATGCAAGATTCTTGTCCTTTCTTGGTTCACCTGCATCAATCTTTCTTTGACTTACTCCTTGCTCGTAAGCAATGAGTGAACCAAGAAGATTGTCAATAGAATAAATGTTCAGATCTTTTGACTCTGTAATTGCAGTAATTTTAGCATCGTATGCAGTAGGTAAACAACGAAGAATCTTATTAACCATTTCAGCATTAGTTAATTCCCTACCAAGTGCATGCAAAGAGGTGACAATTTGAGTGAATCTTGTGTACATGTCAGATATAGATTCATTAGGTTTCATGCGAAATAATTCGTAGTCATGTAACAAGATATTGAGTCTTGATTGCTTAACCTCATTTGTCCCTTCATAAGTAATACAAAGTCTATCCCATATGTCTTTTCCGCTTTTACAAGTGGAAACTCGCATGTAGTCTTCAGATTTTAAAGCACAAAAGAAACTATTTAAACATTTCGCATTTAATTGTGCTAAGTCACGTTCTTCTATAGTCCAATCTGCATAGGGTGTATCTACCCTAATTCCATCAACTAATCTAGTTGGTTTTTGTGTAACCTTCCTGGACTAGCATCCACATGCGATAATCAAGTGACTGTAAGAAAGTAGACATGCGTGTTTTTCCAAAAATCAAAAGGAATATTGTCAAACAGTGGAGGTCTAGTGATAGAGTAACCCTCAGGTGTGTTTCGGTTTCCAAATGTAGCCATCTACGTTAATCAAAAAGTAGTTCAAACTTATGATTTTGAAACTCTGCTCTGATACCACTTGTTGAGTCCAGTAATTAGGTTGTTAAGCCTAAGTAAATGTCCCAAGGCTACCAAGAGGGGGGTGAATTGGTAGTTTTTAAAATTTTAAACCCTCTTAATAATAAAGTTGAACCGAAATAAAATTTTCTTTTAAAGTTAGTAGAAAAAATGTTTTTCAACCACAAACGTAAAAGCTATAAAGTAAATGACACCAGATTTATAGTGGTTCGGTCTATAACCAGAGCCTACATCCACTCCTCAGAGGTAACCCCTCTGAGTATTGCACTAATACACAAAGTGACTCTCCTTTAGCACCCACAGCAACGGCGGAGAAGCCTGTACAAAACACTCTTTTCACCAGCTACCCGGCTTTGCGGCAGAGAACGTCGTTCCTTTCACACTCTCCTAGTGTGGGCAGAGAACCCTACGGCTGGTCACACTCTCCAAGTGTAGGCAGAGAACCTTCTTCCTTTCACACTCTCCTAGTGTGGGCAAGAAACCCGCGTCTGTTCACACTCCTCCAAGTGTCGGCAAAGAAACCCTCGTCTGTCACACACTCCAAAGTGTCGGGCAGGAGAACCATTGTATATTCACACTCTCCAAGTGTCCGCAGAGAACCCGGACCTTCTTGAATGATCTTCTCCTTCTCAACAAGAAATCTAGATGGAAGAAAGAAAAAAGATGTGAAGAAATACAATTTCACAAGTAGAGACTCTTTACCTTTGCAATCAAAGTGAAGCCTTCTCGCTCCAAGTGGTAGGAATCCTCCTTTGTAATGGCTCTCGTTCACTCTCTCCCCCTTGGCTATTCTCTCAAGTGGCACGAAAGATCAAATGGACAACAAGATTGGGTGGCAGTCTTCTTTGGACTATTTATATAAAAGACAAGTGAAACCCCCGGCCCTGGCAGAAACTGCAAATTTTGCAATTCTGTACGACAGTGGATCGTCCTGTACGAATCCTGGATGTCCTTGACGATTGTACCTTAAATGATCTGAAACGACCCAATTTGTATATGTCTGTACGAACTTGACTTCCGTTACAACTGATTCGTCCCCTTGTACGAAACTTGGTTCGTCCAGTTCGAACGGTTATTACAAAGTCGATTCCCTAGAAACTGCTGAAACATCGGTTTTTCTAAATCGGTTTAATCGTTTTGAACGTAAATGTGTTCGTTGGAACGAAAATTTTCCAGAGAGCCGATCATCCTGGACGATTATTTAATTCGTCCTGGTACGAAAATTTTCCAGAGAACCAATCGCCGCGGACGATAATTTGTTTTCGTAAAAGTGAAGAAGAAATAGACGAGAAATGTAAGTAATTGTATGAAATTCATTTGAACATTTAATCTAAATGGTGATTGACACAAGGTATGCAATTTTAAACTAAAAACATTAGGTCTATCATAGAAATTCATGAAATTTAAAAAACTGATATAACATTGTAAGTAAGAAGAATTTAGCAAAGACATGATTCAATTTAGACATTCT
>JACXSL010001367.1:0-19953 GCA_019514585.1 Dendrobium officinale
TTCTGTTTTCATGTATATATACTACATACATGTATTATAAATATTGTTTGTAACCCAGATTTCAGTAAGGAAAATAGGTGAGTTTATCTCCTACAATGTAACTCAATTACATACTCTTAACTCTATTATCCATAGTTAGATAATTAGTCTTAAAAAATGCATCATGTTGTGAATATCCGATGCCTGTATTTTTCTATACATACTGCATGTATATTTATTTGTGTCAGTAGGTATATCATGACTAGTGTTGGATGATAGAAACAAGGAAGTGCTGTTGATGTGAAACGAACATGCGATGGAGTTACTTTAAGAAATTAAAGAGAGCAATTTTAACAAAATAATCCAAAGTAAATTTATTGCTTATAACATTGGTTTGATCCTTAGAATTCTTAGTTTTAACTTGCTTAGGCAAAGAAGAGCGAGGTCGGTTAACCAAACAATTTCAGAAAACACAAAGATCAATTGTAACACTATGACGGTAAACAAGAATCCGCTATTTAATAATAAGAACTTTCACCTTTGGAGCCCATACGCTCAACTAGTCTAGGTTTTAGCGGAAGAAGAGTCTCCACCTTAGAATCGAGGTCGCTCCGAGGAAGAAGGAACCTTGGATCGTCGTTCTTGGATAGGTGGCCGGAGTATGGAATTCTTGACAGCGATTTCTTGAAGGTGTATTCGGCAGCTTGGACTGTCCGGACAGTGTTTGAAGTCCTTCTAGCAGGCTGAACAGCAAGAAAACATGTTCCAAATCTCCTAAACAGCAGGTTTCAGATGCTTGAAATGCGAAGCAGCAGACAGGAGAGGTCTGGACAGCAGTTTGGCCTTTAAGGTGTTCTGGACGGCAACATATAATGCCTGTACAAACCTTGGACAGCTGCTATAGGGTGCTGGAAGTGTTTGGACAGCAATTCTAGGTCTCAAATGGTGCAGGACGGCAGGCTACCCTTGCTGGAATGCGTGAGCATATAGCAGATTTTAGGGGAGAGGGAGGAAAACCGTGAGAGGGAGACTTGGGAAGGGAGCAGCCAGGTTTGTAACGGCTAAGGGTTGAGTGGGGGGGAAGTAATCAAAAAGAAATCTGATTTGTAATTCAGATTTCTCAATTGGAAAGATTTAATTTTAGTTTTGAAATTTCAAACCTGAAATTAGTCTCAAAGGGAAAGAAATAAGGGAAGTTACAAGGGGTTAATACGGGAGAGCGAGAGGAGTATTTGAGTGGTTTGTAGTGGGCCCGGCTAATTAATGGGTCATTAATTAAAATCTGATTTAGTAATCAGGTTTGAATTAATATGGGAATTCCTAACTCACGGTTTAGGAGAAAAATGACAGCTTTTCAATTCAATTCAATGGGATTTTGAAATTCAAAATCTAGTGGTTTGTAGTGGGCCCGTTTAATTAATGGGCCATTAATTTAAATCTGATTTAGTCATCAGATTTGAATTAGTGCGGGAATTCCTAACTCACGGTTTAAGAGAAAAACTGAAAGCTTTTCAATTCAATTCAATGGAATTTTGAAATTCAAAATCTGCCCAAAACAATTGGAGCCAAATTAGGAAGGTTCTGAAGGGGGGATTAATGAGAATTGAAGAGGTGGGGGATGGTAAATCAGCGGCCAAACAGGAGATTGGGTAGGCTAGATCCGGTGGCCTGCAGGTGGTGATCCCAGTGGCTAGGGTGAGGGGAGCAGGCCGGCGGGAGTATTTTACAATGGGAGCTGACAAGTGGGGACCCAAGGGTGGCCGGTGGGTTGATGGTCGGCGGCTGACCGGCGGGTTGGTGCTGCAGGCCGGCGGCCTGGGCAATCCAGGAGGGACGGCGACAGTGAGCAAAGAAGGGAAGGGTGTAGGGAAAATTCTATGGATTCAAAGAGTGAATTCCAATCTCCCACAAATAACTTCAACCGAATCTCCACAACAACGAATCGATCATGAGAAATAAAGGAAGAAAAATGGTAGAACAAGAAGACCTAGAACTCACAAAGAGATCTAGCTTCTCCTACGAACTCACTAAGAGATCGTGGAGGTTTGCACTCACAAAGAGAACATGAAATGTCAAATTTTCATTCATAAAAAAAAACTCCCTATTACATAAGAAAATGGCCATATAAATAGGCCTCAAAATGACAAAGAAAGCAAAAGACTAAAATGTCCCTTGGGCTACAATAGCTACCAAATACCCATAAGGGCAAAAACGGAAAAACATAAAATAAAAATAAACTGCTACATAACATGATGAAAATACAGATCATGATCGTGGCCGTCGATCTCCGGCATCTCCTGAAGGTACATGTGTCGAAATCGCTGCTGATGTCTCCATCAGCTGTTAAGCTGGAAGCCTGCCAATTAATGATAGTTCTGCTAGTAAATGATGACACAACAACTTTGTTAGTTTAAAAAGTCGAGTCTTTTTTTTTTTTTATGCAATTACTTTGGCATGCTGTAAATTAGTGATACATTTAGATTTTCTTGAAAGCTATCGGCTATATTGATAGATAATACCGCTTTTTAGATAATTTGTGGTGAATAATAATTTTTTTAACCTTTTTTATTTTTTTCTTAGGGTATTGTTTATGATATTTTTTTGTCGCTGTGGGCTCCGAAAATTCGGCCCCGGCCTCCGCTCGCTTTTTTTTTTATTCGGCGAGGGAGTTTTAACTGAATATGTTCCGAGGTAAATTTTGGAAGGCAGATGGGTTTGTAGATAAGACACTACCCAGAGATTTCGCCCTCATTTTGCGAGGACTTTATGATCTGAGTTCTGGTTTCCTATAGGCGCAAGCCCCTATAGTTAATTACCCCTCTCGATCACGAGAGAGAACTTTCGATTAAAGCTAGTCGTCGATCAGATACGTATAGAGATACATGTTATCTGGCATATAGTAGCAGCAATGGATTTAGGTATTGAAAATTGGGTTTTTGGATTTGGAATTTGATTTGGGTATTTGGAAAGATTTGAAAAGTCTGATATTTAAAATAGAAAATTTCACCACCTAGTACTTAAAGCGGATGGTGGGGGGAATGGATGATAGACCCGATCAAGATCCCATGGTTCCGTCATCCCGGGTCATCATGGTCCCTGTCTACTTAGTCAGAGGAGGTAGTCGACCCAACCTGACAGAAGGATCCTTGTCGGCAGCCATGGGTTGCTTCGTTCAAGGGAACCTTGTAGACCGGGGTTGATGTTTGTCTAAGGGGACAAATTTGAATCCACCTTAGCTTACAGAGGGCTTTGTGCCCTATCGATCATATCCTATTGATTCATATCTCAAGAATTTAAACGCCATTAAAGAGCGTATTGGCTCTGGCCATAACCGCTATCTGTGGTGCCATTTGGCGGCGAAACCACTCGGTTCAGAGGGCCCCGGGTCATAACCGTTTACCTGCAGTGCCATTTTGGCGGCGAAACTGCCGGTTAGAGGACACGTACCACGTCCTTACTGGCAAGAGATTATTTGAGAATGGATCCTAGTGATATTTTCGACTAGGCATTTGGCTCTTTGTGAGCTAGAGTTTATTTGAATTTGTCCGCCTCGACAAACTGTTGCGGATGGATTTTGTGCTTTAAGTGTTTTGATGGGATTTATTTCATTTTAAAGTATTCTTGGAATTTTGGATTTTGTTGAGTTTTTGGTTTTTTTTGGGATTTTGTGGATTTGAGATTTTTATGGAGTTTTTTGGGTTTTTTGGTGGAGCTTCGGATTTTTCGTGGATATTTGGGTGGAGCTTTGAATTATTTGAAATGAACTTTGTATTTGGGAGATATTTGAAAATATTTGAAAACCCCTCCGGTTGAGATCTGTATTCAACACGGCCATCATCGGGGTGTTCGGGGTCATTTCTCTTTATGGATTGAACCTTGTCGACTCTGTCGGGCTGTCGACAGAGGATCGGGTTTTGTAGGCTTTGAGCCTTTATCAGTGAATTCTCTTTGTTATAGGCCTCGAAGGCCTAATATGGATGTATCAAGACAAATATATCGGTCGCAGCAATCGTATATTTATTTATCTGAGAGTTCGAACCTTGTCGACTCCTATCGACCCGTATAGGAGGATCGGGTTCGAACTAGAATTCACTTGTCAACCCGCGCAGCATCCCTAGACGTCACGTGTGTACCAATAACACGCTCGCCGGGGCCCATGCGGGTGAAGATTGTACTTTCCTCTTTAGTGTACCTATGTGTATACAATTTATAGTGCACGTGCAGGGGTATTCCTTAAATAGACGCCTTCTGTCTGCTTGTACGAATGTTGCAGATCCGGTGGCGTAGCAGCTTCTGAATAGAATTGTTCGCTGCTTCTTACAGGTAGACTGTCGTGCACTATTTGTTGATTTTCGTAGGCGGGTCATAGTGCACTAACGAGCCTCCTGCCTTGTTCTTGTAGATGCTCATATTCGTTGTAGTTGTTTGGCACTTGTAGTACCTCCGACATTGTTATGAGTGGATAGATAGATATATTCCTTCACAAACTGAAATTGACCCCAGGATACTGCATTTACTGAAGTCTTTCTGCATCTACCCATCGGTGGCACATACATCAGTCTTTGTAAAAAGTTTGTATGTGTTGCAGATCTTTGACCCTTGATTGTATATAGACTAACGTGCTTATTTGTATTTTGATGTTGATTGTTAGAGTGTTGTAATGTTCTTTCCATCTCTCTAATCTGATATCTACTTGCAAGGTCTCCTGAACTTTTCGAATACATCTTCGATAACCATTATTTCATATAGCTTGAAAGGTTGAATATGGTTGACTGGTAAGGATGTTTGGATATCCTTGCTATAAGAGCTCGCACATACTTATATCTATTGCATATTAGTCACTTTTATTTGAAAGGACCAATGTATTTCACTTGACATTGAGTTGCTATTCACCGCACAAATATATTATTATGTTTGTTGCTTTTGAATGAGATATAGAGAACTCATTCATCATCGATCATTATTTGTGGTTGCTATTAACATGTCCGTTGCTTTTGCTCATAAACGATGCACTTATCGTTCGCTATATTCAACAAGTCTTTTGTTTGCTCACTAATGTTTGTGTCTCAATTGGTATGGTGACCTCTTGATATTGAATGAAAACTTTGTATCATTGATTTACAGCACTTCATTACATCTCCATTTGATCGTTATTTAGGGATCTATCATGTCCACCATTGCAAGAGAACTATCATGATCCAAAGGATCCCCCCTCATATAGTGACTTTGTAATGAAGTCATGTCTTACATAATCTCATTTCATACTTCACTTGAGATGATTCATGATCAAATAATTTGGAATTTAGCACTTGTGTTTTTATGTTTGATTATTCATTTTATGATTCATTCAAATTTGGGATTCAAGTGTTCATGCCTTTTCCACTTGATTCAAATTCTAAGCATAGTCCCATATAGCCAACTTGTATATTAACTTTGATGTCAAAGTTTCTTTGTGTGCAAAGTTTGTTCAAGCATAGTTTCAGATTCGAAGTGAGCCTCTTCCTTTCTGAGTTCAATCAAGTCTTCTGTTGTTCTTGTAGAGCTCAAATGTCCAAGCTCATGTTCAAGTTAAGTCTTGTTCAATTTTGATTCAATTCTTTTATGGTTCATTTAAGGTTTGAGTTCAATTAAGTAGATTTGGTTCGACCAAGTTCAAGTCCGGATCTTTGTTCAAAATAGCTCTTGCATGTCCTTTCAGTTCAATCAAGTCCAAGTCCAAGCTCCTTTCTTTGTTCAAGTCCTTGGATTTTCAATCCAAAATTTCGGCAGCCTCCCGGCGTCTCCCCCGTTAAGGGGAAAAAACCAAGAGGCCGCCTACCCGCCACGCCACCAAAGGCGTGCACGGTTGGTGTTTGTGAGACACCGCGGCGGTTGTGTTGTTTATTTTTTTTCTCCCACCACGGCCAACAAAGGCGTGCTTGGGTTTTTTTTTTTTTTTTAAAAAAGCATTTTTTTTTTTTTTTTTTTTTGGAAAGATAGCAAATTTTTGATTTCCCCCCGCCCGGGGGTACTTATGAGCGACCCCGCCTCGCCGTAGGTGCCGCACCGGGGTCCCATCCCACCACGCGCACCAAAGGCGTGCTTGGGGCGGTTTTCCGGTTCGCCACGAACATTGAAACAGAGTTTTGAGTTTAGAAAATTTCATACCTCCGCGGGGTTGTCGGGGTTGACACGTGGATCGAGGGGTCACTCGCCTCCCTCGTCGTAGGTGTCGCACCGGGTTCCCTCCTACCACGGCCACCAAAGGCGTGCTTAGGTGGTTTGCCGGTCCGACACGAACGTCGAGGAAAGAGAGTGGAGGGGGATTTTTTTATAATAAATTATAATTATTCTTAATTATATTTACTCATAATTAATTAATTAAAACTAATTAATTACATTTAGTAAAATTAATTAAAATGATTAATTATAATTAAAATAAATTAATTATAAATAATTCATATTAATTAATTTTAATAAATAATAATTAATTAATAATAATTAAAAAAAAAAAAATTAAGAGATGTTAATTAAAATTCATTCTAATTAAATTAATTATAATTAATTAAAATTAATTATAACTATTTAATTAAAAAATTAATTATAAATAAATATAATTAACTAAATAATAATAATAATAATAATAATAATAAATAAAATAAAAATAAAAATAAAATAAAAAAAATGCCCCAAAATGGGCTGTTTGGGACGGGATTTGGCCGCAAGAAGCATGCAAGGGGAGGAGTTACCTTCACGGCCAAGCGAGCTCCTATGGCTGCCTCCGAACAAAATGTCGTAACTTTTGATCCTACAGGCAGGGCAAGCCGTCGAAGGTGCAAAGTCGACCGGCCACGGGAGAGGGTCGGAGCTAGGTCGGGATTGAGATGTCGAGAGGAGCTCGGCGGGATGCAGAGGTCTTGCGGTTCGGCCGGATGTGGGAAGGTCGGAGCAGAGTTCGGCGGGAGAAGGGCTTCGATCGTCGGACAGAGAGGGTGGAGGCCGGCTTCAGGTGAGGATTTCAACTCCTCTCTCTCTCTCTCTCTCTCTCTCTCTCTCTCTCTCTCTCTCTCTCTTTCTCTCGGCCGGAGAAAACGAGAGGGGTGCGGCTGTGTGGAGTCGGCTTGAGGAGGACGACGGGCTCGGGTGGAGATCGACGGAGAGGGATCGGGATTTGCGAATGGGAACCCGGCAGAAGCTCGTGGAAGAGGAGTTCGTGGATTTCGGGAGGAGAAGCCGAGCGTGGAAGCCGTGTGCGAGAGCAGCGAAAGGCTTCGTTTGGGTCGGTATTTAACGACGCGAATGGGGCAGCGATCGAGAGCCGATTTCACGCAGGAAGTGCGGAGAAGTGATCGATTCGGCGCTGATGTACAGTACCTCGGCGGAATTTCGGGGATTTGGGCGGCTTCTCGACGGATACGAGGATTCCAACCGGGATTTCTTGCTGTATTTCTGGATCCGTCGGGTTTGAAGTATGCATGCTGGATTTCCATTTTCGTTTCTTCTCCTCTTGTTTCATTCATACAGAGGTTAACAAATGCCCCCCAACAAATGTGGTACGCGTCTAGAGCGAATCATGTTTGTTGTAAGCTGTTTGACATTGTGGATCTCTAGATATTTGTTCTAGATGTCACACTAAGGCTTTTATTTAGTGGATCTCCAAAAATTCGCTTGGATGTCACACTATGATTTTCTTTTAGTGGATCTCCAAAATTCGTTTGGATGTCACACTAATCTCCCTTTCTCTTTGATTTTTTTTTTAGATGTATCCATAGATGATTGAGATACTGATTTCCTTTGTTTTGTGCTTTGTGATGCGGACAATGATGGAGAATTTCCTGATTTGTCTTTATTGACTTGTCAGGTGATTTTTGTACCTTCGGCCCTTTGCTTCTAGCTTTGACGGGCTTAATGAAGGAGTACATGCCAATGACCTAAACCCTGAGGTTTGTATTAGGTCGATGGCGAAAAGTCATCGGTCCAGAGCTTTGTGCGTAACGGACTTGTTGATGACAGAATCCTCTCAGTTCAGCCTTGGGCTTTTTCACGAACTTTGAGATAATTTTTCTTCGGTCCTTTGCTTTGTGCTTTGGCGGACTTGTTGAAGAAAAACTCCTTCGATCCTTGCTAGTGTTTTACGGATTTGTTGAAGGATTTACAGGTTCTGGATTCAGTTGATAGTACCGAACGTAGGTAGTATCTCGATCCTTAACCATTTTAGAAGACTTTAATCTGAATCACTTGAGTTTATCAGATTGGGAGAGCTAGAATTTGATAGCTCTTTGTCCTCTGGTTGCTGAGATGGGGGTTTCTCTACTGCGGCCTTTCTTATGGCTTGTTGAGTAGATGAAGCTGCCAGCAATCCGGCCATATTTGGGCTTGTTGGATCCGACCTCTTACACCCATTCAGGCTTCAGACTTGAGCTATGGGAATTGCGCTTCCCAATGCTGATTTTTCTGAAGTTGGTAGATTTGGAGTCATCCTTTGTGGTTGCAGATTGTGGAGCCTACGAACATTCAGTGGTTGTTCGAGACTCATCCTTCCACTGGAACTTTGATTCTCCAGTCATTTAGGAGAATTTTGTAGACTACGATCACTTGAACTTGTCGAGTCAAATTTGCCTTCGTACTTCCTACAGTCCCTACTGACGGGTTGACGAAGTGGGGGTTCCGCTACTACGGCCTTTCTTATGGCTTGTTGAGTAGACGGAGCTGCCAGCGATCCGGCCATATTTGGGCGTGTTGGATCCGACCTTTTACACCCATTCGAACCTTAAGCTTCAGGCTGTCGAAAGACTTTAAGCTTCTTCGGCTCAATTTTGTAGGAGTGTGTAGTCACAAAAGTCTCTTTCTTGACTTTTGAGTCTTGGTTTGTTGTAGAAGGTGTTGTCTCTGTCTTTTGAAAAATTATCTGCAATACTTTGAAAAACACATACTTGTATTCTTTAGCACAAAAGAACATCCGGATTGATAATTTTAAATATTTATTCGGGGATCTCGGCATGCAGCGCAATGTCGACCCGAATAAATATTTAAAATGCCCCCTGTCTCGCAGGGACATTTCAGAATGGAATAGATTTGGAATATAAGATTTTAAATATTCATTTGGGGATCTCGGCACGTAGCGCGATGTCGACCCAAATGAATATTTAAAATGCCCCCTGTCTTGCAGGGTCATTTTGGATAGGCTTTTTGTCTTTGAGATTTTAAATATTTATTTGGGGATCTCGGCACGCAGCGCGATGTCGACCCAAATAAATATTTAAAAATGCCCCCAGTCTGATGGGGGATTTTGAAATGCGTTCTTGCTATACAAGAGAATTTCAAAATATAAGTAAACATGCATTGATAAATATGCATATAGAATTTTGATTATCACAAAATACATCAGATATGAAATTTTTTATGCGTGATATTTCTTTAAATGTCGACCGTTGATTGGCGGCATAGGCCTCTGACCATTCAGATCGATCAATTGATATGCTCCTCCTTGGTACACTTTCTCGATGACGAAGGGGCCTTCCCAATTTGATATGAATTTGCCACCAATTTTTCTGTGTGGGATGATTGGTCTTCTCAGCACCAGGACCAATTCTCCTTCCTGAAATGATCGAGGACGCACCATTCGATCAAAGGACTTTGCCATTCTTCCTCGGTAGATTTTCAGGTTTTGTTGGGCTTGTAACCTGCGTTCATCAAGTGCGTCGAGCTCCTCCATTCTGAGGCGGGGGCATTTTGCTCTTGAGTGAGATCATTCTGAATTGCTACCCGAGGAGTGACGGTAGTTCAATCTCTAATGGCAATACGGCTTCAACACCGAATACCAATGAATAAGGAGTGGCTTTTGTTGGCGTCTTGTAGGTTGTACGGTAGGCCCATAGAGCTTCTGCCATCTTCGTATGCCACTCTCTTTTATTCTTTGGTGAGAATTTTCTTCAACAATTTCACCAGCGTTTTGTTGAAGGCTTCTGCCAATCCATTTGCCCTTGGATTGTATATGGATGAATACCGCCAATCGATTTTGTGCCGATCAACGAACTTGTAGATTTTTGTACTTTTGAATGAATGCAGTACCATTATCTGAGATTATGCGGCGTGGCACACCGAATCTGTAGACGACATTATGGGTAAAGAAATTAATCACATGCTCGGATGTGACCTCTCTGAATGGAGCTGCTTCTGCCCACTTGGAGAAGTAATCCGTCGCTGCCAGAATGAAACGGTGTCCCGCTGATGATGGCGGATCTATTGGCCCAATTATGTCTGTGCCCCAACATTCAAATGGCCAGGATGCTACCGTTGGATGTAGCGGATTTGGCGGCTGATGATGAATAACATCACCGTGGATTTGACATTCGTGGCACCTCTTAGCGTGGTCAATACAATCTCTGACTATAGTTGGCCAATAATAACCCATTCTCTTGATTTTGACGGCCATTTTAGGACCTGACTGATGTGCTCCACAAAGCCCTTCATGGACTTCTGTTACTACTTTATCAGCTTCCTTGGTCCCCAGGCACCTTAGCCACATTTGATCAAAAGCTCGTCTGTATAACGTATTATTGACAAATGCGTATCGCAACGCCCTTTTTTCGAATTTGTGCGGCCATAGACTTTTCTATCGGGAGTTTGTTTTCCTTGAAGTAGTCAATGAATGGCTGTCTCCAATTATTTTCGACTTCAATATCTAAACAATGCCACCACGATTCTGAAGCTTGACTAGCTTTACGTCTCTTGGCCACATGATGTTTCTTCTGGATAATTCTCCATAACAATCTGATGGAGAGGCCGAGGGTCAACTGGAGTTTCATCCTGCTGACTTGAATTCGGAATTCCTTCTGCCCTCGGGAATTGTAACAGAGCGGGCTCCAAGACCCTACGAGTATAAACCCCGATGAATATGGGACTCTCCTCGTTGATGTTCGCCATTTCTTTGGCTAATTTGGCCAGACAATCTGCTTTAGCATTCTGTCCTCGAGGAACTCGAGCCATTTTGACATTCGGAACTTGCTTCAGAAGCTCAAGGGCTCGTCGGTGATAGTGGGCTAATTCAACTTTGCCAACTTTATAGATTCCAAGTACTTGATTTATTACAAGTTGAGAATCACCAAAGATTTGGAGATGTTGGATTCTGACATCGATCGCAATCTCCAGGCCTGCTAATAGAGCTTCGTACTCGGCTTCATTATTGGTCCGAGGTTCAGTCAAACTGAATGAGAATCTCATTATACCTCCCTCAAGTGCTACGAAAATGAGACCGATGCCGGCTCGGGCTCTTGCAATATTTGGGGGATCGGACATGTCTGATAGATGATGCCCCATCGAAGTACATTTCCCAGAATGGTAGCCTTTCATTCTCTTCGACCTGCATTATTTGCTCATCGGGCAAATCATCATTTAGTGGAGAATCGGCCGGAATTGGATGTGCAGCAAGAAAATCTGCCAAGGCCTGTCCTTTCACCGCCTTCTGTGGCATGTATATGATTTCAAACTGCAACAACAATACTGCCCACCTGGCTAGACGACCTGTCAACGCTGGTCTTGTCATCAAGAACTTCAGCGGATCGATCTTTGATATTAGTGTGATTTTATGGGATAGCATATAGTGGCGGAGTTTCTGAACTGCAAAAATCAGCGCCAGACAATGCTTTTCAATTGGGGAATAACGGCTTTCTGCTCCAATCAACCTTCGACTGATATAGTAGAGCGCATTTTCTTTTCCATCTTCATTATTCTGGGCCAATAGTGCTCCGAGGGACTCTTCTAGTGCAGCTGTATACAATATAAGAGGCTTCCCCGGAATTGGCGCTGCTAGGATGGGCGGATTCAACAGATATCTCTTGATGCTATCAAACGCCTCCTGACATTCTGCATCCCATTTGAAACGGACGTCTTTCTTCATTAGCTTTGAAAATGGCTGGCACCTACCCGATAAATTTGATATGAATCTCCGAATGAAAGCCAGTTGTCCTTGCAGTGAGCGAAGTTGTCGAAGGTTCCTTGGTGGTGGCATCTCCGTGATTGCCTTAATTTTGTTGGGGTCGATCTCTATTCCTCGATGACGAACAACATAACCCAGGAATTTGCCGGAAGAGACCCCAAAAGCACATTTGAGAGGATTCATCTTCAGATCAAATTTTCTGATTCTCTCAAATACTATTCTGAGATCTTTTAAGTGATCATCTCGGCCAAGGCTTTTAACAACAAGGTCATCTACATAACACTCGACCTTCTGATGTATCAAATCATCAAATATGTGAGTCATTGCCCGTTGGTAGGTGGCACCAGCATTCTTTAGGCCAAAGGGCATGACTGTGTAGCAGAAAATGCCGATGGGTGTCCTGAACGACGTATGTTTTTCATCTTCGAGCGCCATTTTGATTTGATTGTATCCTGACGATCCATCCATAAAGGAGAACATGTCGTAGTTGGAAGTGTTGTCCACTAGGAGTTCGGATACAGGGAGTGGAAAATCATCTTTTGGGCACGCCTTATTGAGGTCCCTAAAGTCAATACATACACGAATTTGCCCGTTCTTTTTCTTCACAGGGACGATGTTGGCAATCCAATCAGCGTACTTTTCTTCTCGGATGAATCCTGCATCTATTAGCTTCTTCGTTTCTGCGATCACCTGTTCTTCAATCTCCAATCTCATTCTTCTTGGAGCTTGTTTGACGGGCGTTACATCCGGTTTGATTGCTAATCTGTGAACTGCTACGTCAGGGGATAAGCCAGGCATCTCAGCATATGTCCAGGCAAAGCAGTCCCTGAATTCACAGAGAAGTTCTTTTATTTCTTCTATTTGTTCTTCGGGTAGAAGAGAGCTAATGAAGGTTGGGCGAGGGTCCTCCTCAGTTCCCAAGTTGACTTCTCTTAGTTCATCCATAGTGGCTGCCTGTCCACCATCTTCAAGCTCTTCTGGTGCAGGCTCGGCTTCTACGGGCTGTTCATCATAATCATCAGCTTCGTATATCTCTTCAGTATCACCCTCTTCGGATTCAATTTCCACGCATGTGATGGCGCGACAAATCTCTTTCCGGAGGAATTTTCGCTTGATGAATCCGATACCTTTATATGCGTCTGTATCCTTCTGCCGTAACGGGCGCGGACTCCTTCCATACCAAAGGCCCAAGCTTGTGCGAAGTTGTCGCTTGGTGGTAGGAATATTGACTTGTTTTCGTAGCATTCTCTGGATATTTTTGGTATTGAACCTAGGTAGCCTCGTAGGAAATAATTCATCGGAGTCGAGGAGCATGCAATCCCAGTCATGATTCTCCTCTTCACGAACTCCCGTGGAATATAGCACATTCTTTGGTACAGTCCCATTTTTACGGGGAGGCAGATAGAGAGTGGCGAGTTCTTCAACTTTATGAACCTCGCGCGAAATGATTTCCTTGAAGTGTTGCAAGGGAACACGTGTGACTACGAGCACACTATCTGAAATTGATAGGCTGTCTATTCTTCTAGAGAACACATTTTGCACCGTGTTCATATAAATAGAATCGTAGTCATAATCATCATTTGAAAATTCAACATGCCTACTCCATTCGTCTGTGGACTGGCATACTCTTCGAGATTTGGCAGGAGTATATCATCATCTTCATCCGTATCACTCCCAAGATGAGGTACGTATTTCTTTTTCTTTTGGAATGGTCGGTGCTTTGGGAAGAGTCGGCGCTGCCTTCTTTCTTCCCACCTGCTTTTTCTCACCTTCTCTTTCAGGTCGCTTTGCAGTCTTTGAATTTGATGCTCTGGCTTCAAGAGAACTTGAAGACTTTTGCTTCTCTGGCATGAAATACCGTGCATCTTCATAAACTGTTGCTTCATGAACTGTGAAAGGCTGAATGTCACCAGAGATCCTGAATTCTTCTCCATCTTTGAGATATTTCATACACTGGTGTAATGTTGATGGGACAATACCATATTCGTGCAACCAGGGACGACCTAGTAGCGCCTTGAATGAAGTATCCGCGTCAATCACATGGAATTTAGCTTCTGTGTGGAGCTCTCCAAATACAAGAGGGAGCATGAATGATCCAAGGGTCTTCTGTCCCTTTTCGTTGAAACCATGCACCATTAACTTATCTGGCCCGAGGTGTTCCACATCCAGACAGAGGGATCTCAATGCTTTCAAACTTATCAGATTTATGGAGGATCCAGGATCGATCAAGATTCGACTGATGATCAGCTTATCGCTCTCTGCAGTAATGTACAGAGGACGATTATGGTCTGCAGTTCCGAGCATCATGTCCTCTTCGGAGAAAGTAATGAATGGTTCATTACGAGCTTGTAGAACTTCAGTCAAATTTCGTTCAGCAAAAT
This sequence comes from Dendrobium officinale, assembly GCA_019514585.1. NCBI lineage: Eukaryota > Viridiplantae > Streptophyta > Magnoliopsida > Asparagales > Orchidaceae > Dendrobium > Dendrobium officinale. Next base: position 14,278 of record JACXSL010001367.1, read on the forward strand.
ATGCCTCATATCTTTCGGGATCTTTGAGAGCCTGAATCAGAGTCTCCCGAAGGTCTTTAGACATCACCAAAGCATCGTATATACTGAGTTGTGCTGGGATTTTTCTCAGATGGGATAAGATATTATAATCTATCCCATTGGCTGAAGTCTTCTTTTTCTTAGGATCTTCAAGAATAATATCATCGTTGATAATTATTTCTTTTTCCTTATCTCTATTAGAGACCCCTTTCTTCGGTGGGTGGAGGGCGGTAGTATTTTGCCGCTTCTTAACTGCACTTGAGCAATCTCCTCCGGTTCAGAGTCATTTAACTGTACATTTTCTTCAGAGTCAGCCATCGTTGCGTCTAGGGACTCATCCGTTGATTCAGAATCACCACCTAGGTTTACATGTCCCATCCGAGACGCTATGCTAGGGTCTGATTCGTCTCCCTCTGGAAAATATAAATCCTCCTCCGAGCTGTAATCCATTGGCAAAACCATCATACAGGATTCAGAGGGTACTTCTTCTGTGTATTCTTCTTTCATTGAGGTACTCGGCGCCACTGAGATGACCCGACATACTTCTTTGGGAGGAGAATTCTCATCATTTTCTTCGGCTTCATCTATCTTAAGCTCCGACATGAAGTCAGCGAGCTTGACAGGTCGCCTCACAGTCTGGTAATATTCATCCAAACTGTTGATAACTCTCTGAGTTGCAGTCATTTTCTCCTTAGGCTTTTTCAGCTTGGTTTTCTTCTTGGATGATTTCTTCTTTTCAGTCTTTGAAGAACTAACTTGGTTGAAAAACTGTTTTGAAGTAGAAGGTCGTACCACTGGCAGTGCCTTCAAATCTATCATTGGCTCAATAGGAGATTTCCACTTTACACCTGAAACTCCTTCGACTTGCTTTAACATTTTTACAGTTTTCTTGGAGACCGCAGTCTCCCACTTTTCTTCTTGAATTGGCTTCTTTTCATTTCTTCTTTCTTCAACCAGGGGTACGGAAGAGGACGTGACCACGCGAGTTGATTCTTTTCTAGGGTGAGACAACACATTGTCGGACAAAGTGAGTTCCCCTTTTTGATATTTTCTTTCAAGCCAATCCTTGAAGATGTAGCAATCTTCAATAGGATGGCTGAGTACCCGATGGTATGGGCAATAATTTGGATCACCAGTGTGCTTCGACTCTTCGGGCCTCTTGCATTCAGGCAGTTCTAAACCCGATCTCGACACTTGTCGAAATAATTTGGCAACACTTTCCCTTTTGAATGAATACTCTTTATTCATTTTATCTTTTAAGGGATTGGAACGTTCTATCACCAGTTTCCTATTGCCTGTCTCTGGCCTCCAGTTTGATAAGTCCGTGGCTTATCATTTCCCCCTAATATCAGCTTCGGTTGAGGATTGGGGTTGTAAGCCAGTTTGGGCTTTTCTTGATATTGCATTGGCTGCTTGCCCTTGTCTACATTGTAAATCACCTGCTTTTCTCTATCAGCTCTGGAGAAGAATGTAGAGTCGGCTTCACCCCTTCTAGCACCTGGGGCCTTAGCCTTCTTAGGCTTATCAGAGTGATTTTCTGATCTGGACAAATTCAGTTTCTCAAATTTGGCCACTCTGTCGAGCAAGTCTTGAAATGTGTTTATCGTAGCCATGCACAGGAAGGGTTGCATCTTGTCGTCAATGTTTCCCATTAACAACTGCACGGCATGCTCTTCTTCTAACTGCTGCTCACATTTCATGCTCAAATTTCGCCAGCGAGTGATGTATTTAGTCACTGATTCTTCTCTTTTTCTCTTATCCAGAGCGAGGTCAGCAATCGTGATCTTCTCTGTTGCACTGGCAAATCTCTTCACGAACATATTTTCCAATTCTGCAAAAGTCTTCACAGAATCATTCGGCAATTCAGCATACCATTCGAAAGCAGTTGCTGTCAAACTACTGACGAATTGTCGGAAGAGTAAGGCGTCATTGCCTCCTGTGTTCCCGCAGGTGGCTTTAAACTGTGCCAGATGCTGTCTGGGGTTGTTATTACCATTGAAAGTGTTGAACTTTGGGACCGAATATCCTTTTGGGTACGGTACTTGGTCGTATTCAGCAGGATACGGACGACCTTTGCCCACCAACTTTTCTGCTTGATCGACGGCTATAATAGCCCTGATCTTCTCAGTGATAATTCCCTCTAACTGCAGCGGCAGTTACTGGTTCAGAAGTACTTGCAACATTTTGTGGGGTGGGCTGACGGATAATATTATGGGCTTCGCGACCACCTTCAGGAGCTCCCTGTACTCCTGAACCTTGTGGCACTTGGAAGTTTGGAGGGTCAGCAGGAGGATTAGGCATGGCACCAACAGCGGCAGTTCTCTGCATCATCTGCATCATCGCCCCCATTTGAGCCATCATCTCAGTCATCTTCTCATTTAACTGAGAGATTTCCCTGTCTTTGGCTCTCATTTGTCGCCTCATTTGTCGCCGCATTTCAGCGAGTGTGACGTTTTCGGCCTCAGAAGGGTTTTCATCTACTTCTTCCACTTCTTCTTCTTCTTGAGAATGACGACTTCTGCTAGTGGTGGACCCTTCTCGACGACGACGACGATATACTTGCCTGGGTGGCGGTTGCCAACGCTCCTCATCTTCATCATCATCATAATTGACGCCATCATCAATGTCTACATGTGTCACCATATAGACAATTTCCATATCCAATGTGTCATTTATTTCTTTGATTTCTTCTTCTAGATTTTCCTCTAGAAATTCATCAATATTTTCTTCTAAATTTTCCTCCATAAATTCGTCAATATTTTCTTCAATGTTTCCATCCTCTTCGAGGTATTCTTGTATATTTTCATCCTCTCCAAGGAATTCCTCATCTTCTATATTTTGTTCATTTATATTTTCTTCCAGTAGTCGGATCTCCGAGCGACGACGCCATTGGATTTCCGGTTCTTGATTGGGCACGGGGACTTCTTCGATCAGTGGTGGACTGCGATCGAAGTTAGTCTCTTCCTTTGGAGGGGATGGAAGGCGACGGGATCCCCTGGAGGATTCTCCAAAGTGTCTACCGTCTGGAGGAATATCATTATGGGTTCTTCTTGGGGCCCACTTCTGATGTTGTTTGTAGACTTGGGCGGATCTCCGGGAAGCCTCACCAGATGTCACGCCCAGATCAATTCTCCTTTCTCTTCTTTCGTTCTCATTTCTCCGAGGCTTTGGCCTCCAGACTTGTTTTCCTTTCCACCGGGACCTTTCAGCGGCGGATCCCTGAATCTGTAATTCAGGTGTCACGCCCCGATGTTCACCGCGTGGGTTTTGCTTTCTTTCTCTTCTTTCTGTAGTAAAGGACAGACGTTCCCTTAGCGGTGTTCTTCTGGTCTCCATCACTAAGGGTCGTTGGAACTTTTTCTTTTTCAAACCTTTCTCCTTTACAGTCTTCAGGACCCGATAGACCCGGGCAGAGAGAGTTTCGGGCTCTTTCTTCTTTGGAGGGATTGGGGCTTCAGGCCGTCGATCCCAAAAAGATTTCTTTAGCTCTCCAGTAGAGCTATTCCTTTTGACCCATTTCAGGTCAGTAAACTTGTTCCGAGTGGGAACATTGGCTTCAGGCTCTTGGGCCGACAGATTGGAAGGATGGATTGGCAGTTGTTGATGCTGAGCTCGGAGTTCAGCATTCATTTTTCTTCTCTGCCTCCTTGTAAGCCTTCCTCCAGATGAGGAGGCTTCAGCATCATATTTCCCAGGTGCAGATAATCTGGTTGACAGAGCGGTGGTGTTTGCAGTCACCACGGAGATTCTTCCACCATTCACAGTTCTCCTGGTGGTCAGGGCCTCAGGCTGGGATAGCCTTTCAAATACAGAAATTCTCCCACGAGAATTTTCAGTAACAGGTCGTTGTGCCTGCAGATGCACACGACGGATAGGAGCTTCATCAGCATTGAATCTCCTGGCAGACTTCTCAGCATTCCTACCATTCACAGGAGTGGCGGCACTCCTTGCAGCAATCGCCGGGAAGTCAACGCTACCAAACTGGATGGTAGCTCCGGCATTTCCAGTCTCAATAATAGCATTAGCCAGTTGGATCCTGGCTCCTTGTCCCAGCTGGACAGTCATCGGGGTGTTCTGTAGATCCATCTGCATAAATGAAAGGCAAGGGTTAGTAATCAGAATCTGATACATCACCCCGCACTCTCAAAATGCAGAGACTTGCACAGAACACAAAAATAAGAGAAGATAACATTAGCGGGCAATTCAAATAATACAAATTTAAAAACCGCTAAACGCATATGAATTCGTTGAATGATCATTTTTAGAAAATTTAGAGTTTTGGATCATTAAACGATCATTTTGAAAGACTCAAAATCTTGAGTACGGGTTGGAATAGTTGCTACTATAGCTTATGAATGACTAGCCAGAGATGGAAAGAGAAACCAATCCCCAGCGGAGTCGCCAGAAATCTGTGGGCTCCGAAAATTCGGCCCCGGCCTCCGCTCGCTTTTTTTTTTATTCGGCGAGGGAGTTTTAACTGAATATGTTCCGAGGTAAATTTTGGAAGGCAGATGGGTTTGTAGATAAGACACTACCCAGAGATTTCGCCCTCATTTTGCGAGGACTTTATGATCTGAGTTCTGGTTTCCTATAGGCGCAAGCCCCTATAGTTAATTACCCCTCTCGATCACGAGAGAGAACTTTCGATTAAAGCTAGTCGTCGATCAGATACGTATAGAGATACATGTTATCTGGCATATAGTAGCAGCAATGGATTTAGGTATTGAAAATTGGGTTTTTGGATTTGGAATTTGATTTGGGTATTTGGAAAGATTTGAAAAGTCTGATATTTAAAATAGAAAAATTTCACCACCTAGTACTTAAAGCGGATGGTGGGGGGAATGGATGATAGACCCGATCAAGATCCCATGGTTCCGTCATCCCGGGTCATCATGGTCCCTGGTCTACTTAGTCAGAGGAGGTAGTCGACCCAACCTGACAGAAGGATCCTTGTCGGCAGCCATGGGTTGCTTCGTTCAAGGGAACCTTGTAGACCGGGGTTGATGTTTGTCTAAGGGGACAAATTTGAATCCACCTTAGCTTACAGAGGGCTTTGTGCCCTATCGATCATATCCTATTGATTCATATCTCAAGAATTTAACGCCATTAAAGAGCGTATTGGCTCTGGCCATAACCGCTATCTGTGGTGCCATTTGGCGGCGAAACCACTCGGTTCAGAGGGCCCCGGGTCATAACCGTTTACCTGCAGTGCCATTTGGCGGCGAAACTGCCGGTTAGAGGACACGTACCACGTCCTTACTGGCAAGAGATTATTTGAGAATGGATCCTAGTGATATTTTCGACTAGGCATTTGGCTCTTTGTGAGCTAGAGTTTATTTGAATTTGTCCGCCTCGACAAACTGTTGCGGATGGATTTTGTGCTTTAAGTGTTTTGATGGATTTATTTCATTTTAAAGTATTCTTGGAATTTTGGATTTTGTTGAGTTTTTGGTTTTTTTTGGGATTTTGTGGATTTGAGATTTTTATGGAGTTTTTTGGGGTTTTTTGGTGGAAGCTTCGGATTTTTCGTGGATATTTGGGTGGAGCTTTGAATTATTTGAAATGAACTTTGTATTTGGGAGATATTTGAAAATATTTGAAAACCCCTCCGGTTGAGATCTGTATTCAACACGGCCATCATCGGGGTGTTCGGGGTCA
>JACXSL010001369.1:0-25000 GCA_019514585.1 Dendrobium officinale
CAATTAAAAATGAGGCCCTTCCTTATGGGGAAGGCTTTGTTTTTATGTAGCTATACATCATATATAGTGCATTACACTATGGAAATTTGAAGAACAAATATTGATATGTTCGTTTGGTCGGCGAAATCATAGTTGGCGGGCAATAAAGATCAGAAGGACTATAGTCGATGGGTGATAAAGTTTGGGAAGATTGTTGTCTGGCCATGGAGGTTAGAAGGACCATAATTTGTTGGCACTGAAGGTCGGAAAGGTCTGTAGTCTGCAGGTAACGAAGGTCAAAAAGACTGTTGTATGGCGACGAAGGTCGGAGGGACTATAGTCGATGAGCAATGGAGGTCGGGGGACCATAGTTGATGGATAACATTAGTTGAACAAACCATATTCGATGGGTAACAATGGTCAGAGGGACCGTAGTTGGCTAGTTATAGTGGTTGGATGGACCATACTTAGCAGCCCGGTGAAAGACCAACAATGGTTGGCCGTGAGAGGAGGTTCAACTTTGGTCGATGACCGGGTGGAAGTTCGCCGGTGGTGGAGCCGAGTGGTGGTCCAATGTTGGTTGGGTGGAATTCCGATGGAGGTATGCTGTTGGGAGGTGGTTCAATTATTGTGGGGCAGAAGTTTGACAGAGATCAGTAGCGTTCAGGCAAAAGTTTGGCGACAATCGACGGTAGGGTGAAAGTTTGGCAGCGGCCGGGTGAAAGTTCGGCAGAGGCCAGGTGGAGGTTTATCGATAGTGGAGTCGGGCGGTGGTCTAACAATGGTTGTGCGGAAGTCTGGTAGAGCTCAATAGCTGGGAGGTTGTCCAAAGACTGTTAGGCGGAAGTCCAGTGACGACTAACAGTTGGGTAAAAGTCCTACGACACCGGTTGGAGAGGTTCACCGACGGTGGAGCTACAGCTCTTGAAGCTTCAAAGCTCTCTCCAATATCCAGTCAAAGGCCCCCTTCATATAAAGAGTGAGGGCCTATTTATAGATTTTCATGAGAGACACACCCTGCAAATATAGAGAAGATCCAAGGTAGGTTTATAATGCTCCATCAGATGGATCGTATTAATGCCCTCGATCATAGAGTATTTTTCTACTGTTTAGGTGCCTTAACAATATCATAATTAGGTGATCTTGGGATCGTTGGATTTGTCTCGCCAAGCTGCTCAATTTGACTATAAACATGTCATATTTAAATGTCATTTTCTCATCCAATTAATGCTTTGAGTATTTCAAATAAGCTTTGAGTCTTCGATTTGGACTCATTGGGGCTCAGATTGAGTCAAATTTACTGTCGGACTTTGTCTTTCTGAGACGTTCAGTTTGACTATAAGTTTGCTAAAATTGGAGTTCATACGATCCCGAATTTGATTTAAAAGTTTTCAACTTAAAATATGCCTTGAGATTTGTACTCTATCAAAGCAATTTTTGTGACATATCAATTATATAGATGAAATAAATTATTATGTTAGAGATTCTATGATATATATATATATATTAACGTTTTAACTTTGTACAAAAATGCAACACACAATCAGATAAAAGAAAGGGTGTAGCATTCATAACAGACACTAGAGTTTTTACGTGAAAACCCAAAAAAGGGGGAAAAATCATGGGGTCTGACCCAATTTGAATGAATCCACTATTTCAGCTGATTACAAATGAGGCACTTCCTTGAGGGGAAGGCCTTACCTTAATATAGCAAATATAAATCATATATATTTCATTATATGGTGGGAAGAATCAATATTGAAATGTTCATTTGGTCGGTAGGACTATAGTCGGTGGCCAATGGAGGTCGAAAAGACCATAATCTAGAGATGGATGTCAGAAGGATCATAGTCGGTGGGCGATAGAGACGGCGGGCGACAGAGGTTGGAAAGATTGTATTCTAGCGACGAAGGTCAGATGGATCGTAGTCGGCGGGTGATGGAGGTTGGAAATACTTTAGTCTGACGACAGAGGTTAGAAGGACTATATATAGTTTACAGGTAATAGAGGTCAGAAAGATCGTAGTCTGGTGACAAAAATCTGAAGGATTGTATAAGCATATGACGGAGGTCGGAAAGAATGTATTTAATAGGAGATGATAGTAAGAAAGAACGTAGTATGACGATGGAGGTTAGAAGGACCGTAGTCGGTAAATAACAGTGGTTTGAAATATTCTTGTATGATGAAAGAGGTTGGAAGGACCGTAGGCGATCGACGATGGTTAGAAAGATCATAGTTTGACAACAATTGTCGGGGGAAAGTCCAACGATAATTGATGTTAAGGAGTAAGTCCAACGACATTTCGGTGACAGTCAGTAACTGGGCGAAAGTTTGGAGTCAGATGGTGGTCGGGCAGAAGTTTGGCGTTAGTTAGTGGTAGGGAAAAAGTCTGGTGTCATTCGGTGGCTGAATAAAAGTACTGCATTAGTCGATGACCGAGCCGAAGTGTGGCGTTAGTTGGTGACCGGGCAGAAGCCCAATGATAGACCGTCGACAATCGGTGGTCAAGGACTCTGGTGACAAGAGAACTCTCTCTCTCTCTCTCTCTCTCTCTCTCTCTCTCTCTCTCTCTCTCTCTCTCTCTCTCTCTCCTTCCTTCCCTTTCTATGAGTGAGGGGTTTATTTATAGTTTTTTTAGAGTGGCATGATCAGCAAATAGGGAGGAGATTAAGGGCATATTGGGAATATTTTGAATGGACGACTGATATCAACTTCTTTGATCATGGTCTGTTTATCGAGTATTTGAGTGCCTTATTGTTGTCAGAATTCAAGGATCTTAAGTTTGTTGGATTCTTCTCGTCGAGCCGCTTGATTTGACTATAAGCATGTAATGTTTGGAAATTTTTTGGTCATCCAATTTATAGTTTTAACCTTTTGAATGCTCTTCGGATCTTCAATTTGGGCTCGATTAAGTCGAATTTAGTGCCGTTGGGTTTGTCTTTTCAAGACGTTTAGTTCGACTATAAGTTTGCTAAAATAAGAGTTCATATGGTCCCAAATTTAATTTCAGAAGTTTCCAACTTGATTTTGCCTCGAGAGCTTTATGCTTAATCAAGATAATTTTTTATGATATATCAATAAATATACTAAAAAAATTCTAATTTATTAACCCATGTTCTTATGATTTTTTTTTTCGACGTTTGGTATCAAAGGATAGAGAAGGCCTATGAAAAAAAAGAAGCAAAGATTAAATGAAATATGTAATTAGAATGGCATGATTATAACTATTCTTTATTCCAAGTGATATTATTATTGTTATTTTACACCCCTTACATAATATATTGAAAATTATTTTGTATGATAAATTTCTAATAATACTTCCTTCAAACTTGTAGATTTCATATTAAAACCTTTTAGTTTAATCTTCATATACTTTTCATGTGCTTATGATGCATACATGCATTTCTTGCATCATAAGTCATGCATGCCTTATGAACTCACATACATCATAAGGTATCACCATATGCTTAATTATATGCGTATATTAATAGGCTACCAACTGTTCGATGAATGATAAGTTCAGCTTCTTTGCAGTAATTTTTTTTTCATGGTCTTACTCAACTATTCGAGATATTGGAGTAAACTAAAAATGGTAAGATCTTTGTTTCAGTTTTATTTGTATGGAATTTAATTTTGAAGGCAATATTCAAAATTAAATTTTGAAAATACTATTCCATTTTGAAAATACTATATATATATTCATTTTATAATTTTATAGAAATTTTAGCCTTCCTATTAGAAAAAAGTTTTTAATAAAAAAGTGATAAATTTGTTTACTTGTTCATCCCAAGAGCTTGTAGAGGTAGCGTTGAAGAAGAGAAAATTTTTACTTGAGCTTGCTGGGTGTAGGCATTAATGATATTGGCCTTCTATAAAATTGGAGAGCACTTTGCCACGGGAGTGTTAGACAAACCATTAATGACATGTGAAAGGGAAGAGGAGTTCATGATGAGAGCTTGGGGCCATGCATCGACAAAGTATTGATAATGTGTGAAGGACAAGTGGAGTTTGCGATAGAAAGTTTGAGGGGCCGGGGGGGCATACATCATAGGGTTTTGCAACGGCATGCAAAGGAGAAGAGGTATCCATGACAGGAAGGATTGACGATGACAAGCAATAGAGAAGTGGAATGTGATTGGAGCACTTGAAGCATACATTGATAGATAGGAGGTAGTGCAAAGGTGAAAAGGGTTTGTTAAGGTCAGTTTTGTCCAAAATTAACTTTTACGTATATTTTTCTAAGATAACAAATAATACAAATATTTGTCATATTATGAGACAGTGAAATTGCCCACATATAAATATTTTTATTGAATCATATCAATTATTATTTTAGGGCAATTTCATGCATACCAATTAAATTTTACTATTTTCAAAAATATTGTTTTGCGCCTCTTTTCTAAAATTTTACTTAAGTATTAAAATTTATAATATAATTCAAATTCCTAATAATATGATGATCATGCCAAACATAAACATATAAATTTGATAGTTTAAAAAAATTGAAATAGATGCTTATTCTTTATAGGTCAAATTACAAAAAGATGCACATTTTATACAAAATTAAGCTGCAGAAGCACGCTATTAAATTAATTTAGAAAGGAGCGAATATGGAGTTTCAAGTAATGAATATATAACCGAAAAATATTATTCCGGTTTAACAAAAACTAGATAATTAAATTATGGTATAATTAATTTAATATGATCATGCCGAATATTAATCAAGATTTTATAGAAGACACACCCTCAAATTTCCCCATGTCTTTTTTATAGAAGACACAATCCAGTTTCATTCTTTCTTATTTTTTTAAATTTAAATCATTTAATTTTTTAGAAAGATTTAACAATTATTTAATGATATTAAAATTATAATTAAATTTTATTAAAAAATAATTGTTAATTTATCTTTTAAATTTAAAATATATAGTTTTTATATTTAAAAAAAATTAATTAAAGATTAAAAATTAATTTATCTTTTATATTTGAAACATATATTAAATATACATTAACTGCTAATTAATAATTAATGAGTCATTTAATATATAAAATGATCTATATAATAAGAACTAATTCATTTTATTTCAATCTTAATTAAAAATTTTATTAAGAACTAATTCAATTTAAAAATTCTTAATAAATATGAAAGATAAAATAATTAATAATTATATTTTTAATATAAACAATATATTTTAAATATAAAATTTTTATATTAAAATTTTATTAATCATAATTAATTTTTATTTAATCAATAATTTTTTATATTAATCATATTATATATTAAATGACTCCTTAATTATTAATAAAAAATTAAATTACATTATATATTTATATCAATATATAAGACATTAATTTTTAATCCTTAATTAAAAAAAACTATATTTAAATATAAAAGATAATTTAAAAAATATATTTTTAATGAATGCTAATTATAATTTAAATACTACTAAATAACAGTATAAATTTTCTAAAAAATTAAATAATTAAAATTTAAAAAAAATTTGATAAAATAAAACTGAAACATTAAAATCCGATTTCTATTGAAATAGGAATTTAATTATCCGATTAATATTTTTCCGTATTCACTTTTTTTAAATTAATTTGATAATGTACATCTACCACTTAATTTTGCACAAAATGTGCTCTTTTTATAATTGGCCCATTTCTCTACTCTAACGGACTAACCGCTTCTTCCCTAGCAGTTCTCCGTCCGTCTCATTCTCCTTGGCTTCTTCTTCTGTATCTCTCTCTATCTGCTCGCCGTTGTTTCTTCTTCTACTTTCCAAAGCCAAATATCACTAGCTGGCTTTTCTGATCTCCCGCTGGACCTCAGCTATGCAACCTATCAGAGGAGAAATGCGAGCAATGGGAACCCCGGTGAATGGATTACCGCAATCATCCAAGCCAAGTCCCTCTACGGCGGTCTCCGCCCAGATTGCCGTACACGAGTTCCATAACAGCATCGGCCATGCACTGATCCAGAATTGTAATCTTCAGTCAACATTCTCCAAATTCGAACCATCACCTGCCGCCACCGACGATTCATTGGACGAGATGCTCTCCAGCATTCCCCCTTTCCAGAGCTTATACAATGTCATTGGGATCTCGCCGACGGTACGCAAGTCGCCGGAGACGAAGGTTTGCCCTTCGAGGGGCTGTACGACGAGTCGTCCCTCCTTGCAGCGTGGTTCCGGCAACAATAGATCATCAGCGAGGGATCGTTGGTTGGGATTCAGACGATGCTTTCGATCAGTGCGCAGCTGCAACAACATCAGTTGCTTCTCTCCGCAGGGGGGCAAGATGTTGCTATGTCCGTTGAACAAAGTACAAGAAATCCTCTAAATAAGACAAAATTGTTCTCCTATGATCCCATAACTCTACATGTTGAGCAACTACCTAATCCATATTATGCTTCTAATTTTACAACTACATTCTTCACTGAAAGTTTCGAGTCCCTATTATGATTTTTTTTTTCTTTTATCACCATCGGGTTGCTAGCTTATATATTTTAGATGATAATATTACTTTTTTATATGAATCTGCTACGACATAGGGCCGGATCTCAGTGGATCGTGACAGCAAAAGCCACTCTGCCACGTACAATGCCCCATCACTAATTTAAAGGATGGTAATATCATTTTGTATGATCATTTGATTTATCAAATATATGATATGTTTAATGCAATATTGTTTCAATATTTTTCATTGTTATTTTATCTAGAATTAACTCATGGATGATTAATTTATTTCTTAGATAAATTTACAGCATTGGAATGAAAATTGCTGTCGATGGCATCACCTCAATGCAAAAGCATTGTCCCTCGCCTCAATGCAAACATGTACGGATTTATTGTTCTTAGATTTGTCTAAATATTATTAATTTATATAATAAATTAGGATCATTAAGACCCATTGATCTATAAATAGTTATTTTAAATAGAAACATACTAAAGTAAAGGCCCGTTTGCTAATTAATTACTAATTAAAATTTAGAAAGATTTAAAACAGAGGTGAGCGTAATTTTAGATAGGATCGGTTTCTTTTCAGATGATTCAAATATATAAAATATTTGATAAATAAATAGATAATATATAATTGTAATTAAAGAATTTATTAATGAAGCAAAGAACGAATGGTGTCCTTCCAAAGGAAACAAGCATCAAGGCCCCATCTATAAAATCGGTAAAATGCTTATCTTTAGGGGCTGTTTATCAAAAGTAGGATTTAATTTTAGCAAATTTAGTAAACATTGGGTACTTTAAATCTTGAAAATTATTTGACAATGTAATCCAGGATTTAAGATGACAAGTTCATTCAAAAACTAAATTTAATATATTATGAACTTAATTACATATTAAATATGAATTATTTATTATTTTAATTTTTAATTACAATCAATATGTTATGATGATAAAAACAAAATTTTTTAATTAAAGTTAGCTAAAATATTAAATAATTTAATTATTAATTATAAGACTATTTATCAAATTACTTATTTAGGTGTTAATGAAATAAGTATTTGATATCTAATTATATTAATAATTATCTAATTAATTAGTTAATTATTTTTGAAATAACTACTTATAAAACTAGCACTCCTACTAATGTTTTAATTAATTTTTAATTTTTTTAATATTTATATTTAATTATCTCATTAATCATTTAAATATTTTACTATTGATTAATTACTTTTTTATTATTTATAATGTCATATAATAATTTTTTATATTTCAAATTATAGTAATTAAACTATTTATTCTAATTTTAATTACTAATTATTAATTAATTTAATTAATCTAGGGCTTACTTTTTTATTTTCTCCATTGCTTCATTACTTGCTTTTTTTTTTGTCGCCATTTCTTCGTGCCTACTTCAGCTGTGCATGCTTGGCAAGAAGTAGTGTGTTGAAAGAGTTGATATCTATGATGGACCGACATTTCTTCTCAAATAGGAACTTCCTAGACCCACTCGCAGCCAATGAAGGGCCATCCATTGAGGCAAAAAAAAAAATCAAACATACAACCAATCAATATTGTGTAACTAAATTAATGCTATAAAAAGAAAAGCGATTCTCTTTCCTCTTCAGTTGAAGATCCGAATAGGTCTAGCTCCTTCATTCCCATATTAATTAATACTTTTCTTTAAATTATGACTCTATTTTTATTATAGTTTTTAACATCATTATATAATAAATTAATGTTCATATTTATTGTACATAAACAATAACAAATGAATACAAAATTTTAATTAATTATTACAGCTAGATTATAAACCTTTTGAATCTTTTCACCTATTCATAATATTAAAATCTAATTTAAATTATAAATATAATATTTAAATCATAATATACCAATGACTTCAATTTGGAGTTTATTTTCTAGATGATCAATCATTTCATTGTTCATATACGCCTAAACCACATGATAAAACATCAGAATTCTATTTTAAAAAATAATAAAATAATTGTTTCTTATAAGCTAAATATTATGATGTGTATATTACATAAACACCTATTACTTTCGAATTTCTTTTATAAAATCTTCTTTGATTTGAGTTCATTAAATATTTTTAGTTTATTTTAAAAAAATAAATCAAACTATTTTTTAAATGCTCAAAAAAATTAATTTCGGATATAAATATATATACACCAACCTAGATACTAATTATTTTGTGAAACAAATGAATAAAAATGATTGAAACTTCAAACTTATTATTTTCTATGGTTTATAGAAATTAACATATAATTTTAGCAATAAACTTCAAAATTTTACTTGCTTTGATGTTTGTTGACAAGGCCAAAGAGAATTCTTTACAAACAGAAGAAATAATTTAAAAAGTTCCAAATTTTTTAGTTTTAATAAGGTGGATAACCGGTGACCTCCAACAAAAAAACAACATCAAAATTAAGTCATAAAAAGAAAAGCAATTATGAACACAATTAGTGAGATTTATTAAAATAGTATTAATCTTTATGATTAATTAGCTTAATTAATTTATAAATAGTCAGTTTAAATAGAAATATCCATGAATAAGTCATAATATATTAGATTTATTGAAATATTATTAATTTTTATAATTAGTGAGCATAATTAATCTATTAATAGTATGTTTAAATAGAAATATCCTAAATTAAAACCACAATCGCTAATTAATTACTAAATAAGGAGAAGTAAAAATAGCTGAGTGCCTGCTAATATATAGGGGCGTTGGTATTCCCTAACTAATTACTAATTAAGGAAACATAGAACAACCGGTGGCCTCCAACAAAAAAAACAATCGTTATGGTTGCATCTATAAAATTGCATGAAAGCTCCATCTTTGATGAATCTCAAAATCAATCGGCAATGGAAATCAACAACCTCCCACTAGACATCGTCGTGGAAATACTCCGTCGACTTAGCTTCAAGGATATAATGAAATGTAGATGTATATGCAAGTGTTGGCAAGCACTCTTCTCCAACCCCAAATTCCTCCAATATCGTCGACAGTTGCGATTAGAGGTGCAATCTACATCAAATTACAAGCAGTCTTGTTATCCCATCCGACTTCTCACTTGCAACAACTATAATGACCGTTGTATTACCCACATTACTAAAGATGGTAAAGCACACCTCCATCTATATACTTTCAACAATATTAACAGTGAAGGCTTGGGAAATTTGAAACTCGCACATCTAAACAAAAGAGAGTTACAAATCAACATAGAAGTTGTATCTTCTTCCTTCTTAAAACTCGTCCTACTCTATGATCTATATACCGAATTCCTCTGCCTTCACAATCCCTCGACCGATGAGTTCATGACATTGCCAAAGAATTATGACCAAAAAGATTTTTGGATTTTATGCGTGGGACTCGGACGAGTCGAATCAACCCAAGAGTACAAGGTTATACGTGTTGTAGAATATTGCAGGGGGGGGTGGTTTGTGAGGTGTTTACCCTTGGCTCTGATTACCAATGGAGGGAGGTTGCTGATCCTCCTATTCATATCTCTTCAATTTCAAGTATTTATGTCCTCAATGGAATGTATATGTTTGATCAAGAATTTGGAATTGTAAGGTTTGATATTGAGGCTGAGAATTGGATGAAGATCCCACCACCCGATGATTATCTGGAGTACATTTCCTATTGGACAATTCGAGAAGTAGATGGTTTAGTTTGCATGACTGGTATTAACTCTGAAAATATTAGTATGTGGGTTTTGAAAGACTATGAAAAAGGAGTATGGGCTCTAGAGAAGAGAATCAACATTGATTATAATTTTAGAAAAATTTTAAATGGTGATGTTCAAGGAGAGACATTTATATATCCTTTGTCTTTTGATTATGGGGATGACAAGATGCTGCTCATGTGCGCTGAACCATATATAATGAAATTACTCTCCTATGATCCCATAACGCTACATGTTGAGGAACTACCAAATCCGTATTCTGCTTCTATCATTGCAGCTACATTCTTTACTGAAAGTTTTGAGTCCTTGCATGTTATGAATTTTTTTTTTATCACCATCATAATTGTTAGTTTAAATATTTTAGATGATAATACTACTTAATATTATTTGTATGATCATTTTGTTTATCAAATATATGATATCTTTGATGCAATATTGTTACAATATTTGTCAATGTTATTTTCTCTAGAATTAACGCATTGATGATTAGTTTTTTCCTTAGATAGATTTACAGCATACTAATGCAAATTGATGTTGATGGCATCACCTCAATGCAAAAGCATTGTGCCTCACCATAGTAATATCGTAAGGGATTATATAAATTTTTAGGTTACGAATTTCCCAGCAAGGCTCTCGTAATTCGCGTAAAATTTCTTTTAAATAAAAAATGTCTGTACCATTTTTTTAATTTATAATTATTTTGCAGAATTTCTTCTTAATTTTCCTCAAATTTCATTTTTCTTTAACACAATCATACATTATAGAGCTTCTTTAATAAAAAACTTATAAAAAAAATATAAAAATTAAAAATTAATGTTGTTCCTATCAGAAACATGTACGGGTTTATTGCTCTATTACTATTCATCAAATATTTAATATTTTTTCCATTATATTTAGTTAGATTTATCTAAATATTAATAATTTTATCTATTAAATTAGCATCATTAAGACCAAATGATCTATTAATAGTTACTTCAAATAGAAACATCCTAAAGTCAAGGCCCATTCTCTAATTAATTACTAATTTAAAAAGATTTTAAAATAGAGGTGAGCGTAACATTAGATAGGGCCATTTTTTTTAGGTTAAAACCGACTGAGGGGCCTACGCGTTAATATCAAAAAAATGGTTACAAGGTCCTTAAAAGGAATCTTCAGCTCACTAATGCTCTTAAGAGCTACAAAAGAAAGCAAAATAAAACTTGAGAGCCGGTGCTTCCTTGTCCTAAGATATACAAAAAGGCCTAAGAACATTCTAGGGCTGCAAGAAGATAGCACCCAAAAAACGATGAAAGAGATTAATACGATCAGCACGAACTTCCTGCAAAAAATGTAATGCACCTTCCAAAAGCTCCAAAAAACGGTGGAGAAACTCCCTCTACAATCATTGTAACACCACAAGTCTGGGCAGCAAATCTGCACAAAAAGGAACCTCCAATAAAAAGAAATTATGTGACAGGTGTACTGAGATGAGAGATGCATAAACTTGCAGAAAACATGTGGTAAAGGATATAAAGGTAGTAAAAATTCCCTCAAGCTAACAACAATAACCTCATTGAGATTAGGTAAGGAGCCAGAGCACCAATACAGTAACTGCAACCGAGTTCTACCTAGAGCAGAAATGCAAGAAGAAGACCCGAGATGGTGAATAGTAGGCGAGAGCTATAACAAAAGTCTCATGGCATATAACATGAAGGAACAAGATACAAGCCATAGAAAAATTAGAGTAGCGCAACCTATCACACAATGAGTATGCCGGATAATATAAAACGAAACCTGAATAGAATTGGAGAATCATCAGTAGAGCCAATAACCAGGTAGAGGAACCATAAAACAACTCTAAAACAACACCAAAACAGAAGCAGATTCCTCCATAACCGGATTCCAACACCTAAAACAATACATAACACCAAAGTGTTAGCCCAGAAACAGAGATCTCCAAGAAACCAGAAAATAGTAGCCATAAAAGACCATCCCACAAAAACCTTAATTAAAAACATCACTAAGCCATTCATGTAGCAGAAGCCAGGAGGAATAGTCCAATCCGAGCAGGAATAAAGAAACACCAAACCAATTCAAAGCATCATAATGTTAATCTGGAAACAGGTAACCCCAAGAAACCAAAAAATAGCAGCCATAAAAGGCCAACCCATAAATACTTGAATAAAAATCATCACCAGACCATTCATGTAACAGAAGCCAAGAGGAACAGGCCAAGCCGAGCAGAAAAGAAGCAATACCTATTTTAAATGGTACAATCATCCATCTCTGAATGAATAGTAATCTTCAAAATTAAATTGATAATGAAATCAGACACCATAATGGAAAGTAAATCAAGGTTCCATCTCCCATTAGTAAAAAACTCCTTAACTTTACAATGGGAAATAGAACAAGTGTATAAAAGATTATCAATAGAAAAATTACCCAACCATTTATCTTGCCAAAAATGAATATTACCAATACCTAAGCCCCATTGAATTAACTCCTCAGCTCCCATTTCACATTGCATAATCTTTTTTAGTTAGGGGAATCATCAATTTTAAAAGAGCAATTTAAAAGATTGTTGATGCCACAATATTAAGTAACCATAAACTTAGCCAAGGACTCTTTTTGGCTCTAAAATTATACCACAATTTATGATTAAAAGTTTTTGCCAGGTCTTTTCTGGTTTTAAACCCAAGTTTTTTTTCTTCTATAGTTCCAGAATAGCTTTTCCAAGAGGCCCAAATAATAGCATTAGATCCATCCTTGGAACCCCAAAGGAATTTGTTGAAAAGAACCTCCAACCTTCTCGAGACATTCACAGTCGGGGCCAAAGTGTGGAGCAAATAAATAGGAAATAGAACATAGAACATGTTTAATGAGAACAAGTCTACCACCATAAGATAAGAAATTGAAGGCCCACGAAGTAAATTTCTTCTGAAATGGTAGAGAAAATATCATCAAATAGGAATGATTTTTTCCTTTAGACAGAGGAGTACCCCAATATTTCATCAGAAGGAACTTTTTAATTAAGCCAGATTTTCTTTCAATGCTATGAATACGAGAAGCATAAATAAATTTAGCAGTAATAAACAAACTTTTAGATTTGTTAAATTAAACCACTAGTGTTATGAATATTTCAAGAAAATTGAAAAGCATTTGAACCATTTTAATAGACCCATTGGAAAAGATAATGAAATCATCCACAAAACTCAAATGGGTTAGAGGCAAAAGACCACCTGTCCGAAAAACAATTTAGGATGCATTCTGAAAAATTGGTTGAGACCACGAGATAAAAATTCCATATCAATTATGAAAAGAGTAGGAGATAAGGTATCACCCTGTCTAAGCCCATGAGAAGAACGAAAAAAACCATGAGGTTTGCTATTAATAATAACTGAAAAAGTAAAGTAAAAAATTCAATGCTATTTTTAATCAAACTAATAAATTGAGAATTAAACCCAAACAACTTTAAAATGACATAAAGAAATTCCCAATTAAGGTTATCATAAGCTTTGGTTATGTCCATTTTAAAAACAATATTTCCACCAACAACCTTCTTATCCTAATTATGAATTAATTCCTGTGCAAGTAAAATATTATCAAATATAGATCTGCCTTTAACAAAATCAGACTGCTTCAAAGAAATGATTTTTGGAAGAAGTAAAGCAAGTCTCCCCATTAAAATTTTAGAAATCCGTTTAATGAAAAAGGAACACAAGCTAATAGGCCTATAATCATTCCAAAAATTAATATTATGACACTTAAGAACAAGAGCAATAGAAGTGATAGTGAAAAATTTAGGATACTGAGAACCACTAAAGAAATCAACTACAACATTAATAAGGTCCTCCTTAATTTTTTCCCAAGATTTTTGAAAAAATTTATTAGTAAATCTATCAGGACCAGCAACAGAATCAGAATTCACACTATTTAAGTCATCCCAAATCTCCTCAACAAAAGGAGTTTTAGTGAGCAAACAATTGTCCTCTTCAGAAATAAGAGCCGGGATAAAAGAGTAATCAGTATCAAGTTTGGGAATAAAATTAGAATTAAAGAGTTTACAGAATAATTCAGCTCTTGAAGAAGCAATCAAATCGGGGTCCTCAATGTCATCACCCTCCCGCAAAGTGATCTTATGAATATGCAAAGATGATGGGTTAGGGCAACATTTGCCCACTTAAACCCTCATAATTTGAAATGGGAGGCTTTGATCTAATCAAGGGTGTCTTGGATGCTTTCCATGTGTCCCATGAGCAGCCCAAAACGAGGAGAGAGCTGGTGGATTGAGGGAGACTTACCTTGAGCCAAGAGAGAGGGGTCACACCCCTTTTCCTTCATTTAGCTAAACCAAGCCATGGCTTAGTTAAGAGGGTTGTATTAGCGATTAATTTGGAGGGGAAAAAGCTGATCTCCATCATTCTAAAGCAGATTTTGGAATGGGGATTGGATTTCCTAGGTGGCATGGACCTCTTAGCTCAAATGAGGGCTTGTTTGACCATTTGACTAATCAAACCAATCAATGGGGATGAGGTGGCATCCAAGGGAGTGTATTTGTATGGTTGGATGTGTAGCCAAGTGTTTGAGGTCAAGGATTTGAAATTTTGAGCAAATAAATGAGATTGGAGAGAGTTTTGACCCCTCAAAATGGGTTGACAAAGTCAAACCAAAGGGGAATTTGACTTGGAAAGTTTTGAACATGTCAAGGGTGCCCAATTGAATGATTTTTAAAGGTTGATTTGATTTAAAATGGGTTGAAAATAATTGGATTTGACAAGTTTTGGGTTAAATGTTGATTTAGTCAGCCATGATTGACTTGGTGAACCTGGTCAAACTAAAAGGTGGGTTTTATTCCAATATGTTCCTAAAGATATTTAGGATCCATTGGAATGGGTTTTGAATGTTGATATGGGAAGGTGATGTTGAATTTTAGGGAAAAGATCAAAAATTTCTTTAAAGGGTATTTTGGTCATTTTGACCCATGGTCAATTTTGGGTCAAATTGAATTAGAGAAAGTGTAGGTCGTTGATCAGTGGTTCCTAATAGAGGTTATTGGTGTGGTTGGAAGGATTGGAAAGGTCATATGTATCAAATGACCCATTTGAAGCCTCAATAGGTCATTAGGTCAACCTTGGTTGACCCAATCAACTAGGTTAACCCAGAGTCTGGGGTTGGGTTTGAAAGATCCCAAGTGATGTTTAAAATTGATTGAAAAGGTTTTCAAAGGATAATGAGGTTGTATCACATTGAATTTAAGTCAAAAGTCTAGAAATCCCCTTAAGGGCATTTTGGTCATTTTGACCTAGGGTCAATTCTGGGTCAAAGTAAATCCAAAAAATAGTAGAATAATATTTAACTTGTCAATATCAGTGGCCTGGATGAGATCAAAGGATTTAGAGGAGCTCTAAGGTCAAATTCCACTAGGTGATACACCTAATAGCATAGGTCATAAATATTTGAAGGTTTTGTATCCTTCGATTTCGATTTCGTTTATGGGGTTTGAGAGGTCATATTAGGCTCAGACTTGGGGGATGACCCCAGAGACATGTCTTATCAATATTCAATAGATAGACTTTGAGTCAGGGGTGAGTTGGCTTGGTTTTTTAAAGTGTTAGAAAAAACATTGGGCAATGCTTTCAGGACCTAGGCCCTTAGCCATGGATTGGTCTGGAGTGATCTAAGATCTAAATTGATCCTATAATCTGGATAAAAGAAGGAACCTAGGGTCTAGGAAGTCGTAGGGTTTGGAGTCCAGGAAAAAGATCATAGTGGCCTCATACAAAAGTGAGGTCAATAGTATTAGGGTTGGTTCAAATCATAATATTTTATTAAATGAGAAACAACATCTATCAAATTTGGATGGAATCCTTATCCATCATCATCTCCCAATATATGAGCTCTAACTAAAACAAGTCATGATTCAACTAAATCCTGTATCAAGACTTTATGGAAGCTCAAATAATGTTGTGCTTGGATCAAGATAAAATAGAAAAGAAGGTTTTTCTTTTATCACTCAATGACCAATTCATCAAGTCATTTTCACCCCAAAGAAAATAATCTGGTAATGGGCCCATAATAGTAGGAAGAAGCTCTGCAATGGCTTAAAATATTATGGAATATAATTTATTTCTGCTAGTATTTTTGGATATTGCTCAAATCATACTTATTATTGTGTAATTATGGAAAAAATATTGAATATTTTCTCTATTTTAATGTTTTAACTTCTATAATCAAGACATACTATTTTGATTTGAAAGCTACATTTATGAGTATTTATTTTTGAAGTATTAGCCATTTTACTCCATTCAAAAAACATGCTATATTTCGATATTATTTGGCCATCCATTTAATATTTTAAAGCTTCCCAATATGCTTTAAACCCTTTATTTTAGCTCATTTAGGCTACGATTGGATTGATTTTTTATGTCTTTGGATTTATCTTATCGAGAAATTCAGTTTAAGTATAAGTTTATTATAATTGCACTTCAGTGTTTTGTGACCACTAGGGTTTCTTTCCCTATCAGGCTTCCTCCCGGTTGCGTCGGTTCTTATCAGGAAAGTTTCTACTTCTCTCGTTGGTCTTATGCTTTTTTTGTTTTGTTTTTGTTTGATTCTCTCCGGCGTGTGGCTGGTATGTCGATCAAGCATTTTTTCAACCCTGGTTTTTTAGATGGGTCGGTGAAATTTCGATCCTTTTTGGAAGCTGTCTCTGGTTCTTCTTCTGATGTTAGTTTTCCTGACATTAAGATAGCTTCATTTCGTGGTTCTCCTTCTCTATGGATTTTAGAGCAGGAAATCCGAGCTTTAGCGGTTCCTTTCCAGTTCTCATTAGTTGGCTTCTTCCCATCAAAGCGTCTTACTGTTGATTCTATTAGGAGATTCTTTTTTTAATCTTAAGCTGATTGGAGAAGTGTCGGTTACCCTGCTTTGCCTGTCACATGTCTTGATCAAACATGCAAAATGCTAATGACCTTGATTATTGTAGAGTTTTTTGCCATAAATCATACCTAGTTTTCAACTGTTACATGAAACTTACCAAGTGGTCTCCTCTTTTTGATGTGGGTGTTGAATTGCCAGTGATCCCTATTTGGGTTTCGTTTCCTCAACTTCGTCCTCACCTTTACTTCCCCCGGATTCTTCACGGTCTGGGTTCAATTTTCGACAAACCTTTGAATATTGACATTGTTACCTCTGTTGGTTATAGGCCTTCCATGGCTCGAGTGCTAGTAGAAATTGATATCACGAAATCGTATCCCGATAAGATTTGGTTGGGTCCTAAAAACTTGGATTATGTGCAACAAGTTTCTATGGAGGACTTTCCCCCCTTTTGTGCTTCATGTAGCTGTATAGGTCATATGGTGGGTAATTTTCATGGTAAATTTTCTTCTGCTTCGTCTAATGCTAACCTTGAGATGCCTAAATTTCATTTGGAACCTCCCCCCTGTCGTAGTTGCTGGTGGCGTTGAGTGTGATGATGATGTTTTGGGGAATATGGGTGATCATTTTATAGGCTCTGTCGCTCCTTTTGTTTCTAATGTGGCTGAAATGGAACCTGTGTCTTTGGCTCCTCCTATTTGTTGCGTTGGAAAGGAGGGCAATCATTTGAGTAAAAATAATGGTGGGAGTCTTTGTGCGGATGTGGTGGTTGATTCGACTGAATTTGATGTGGATGTGGTTTCTCAGGATGGTAGACCTGTGTCTCCTTCCAAGCGTCAGTTATCTGTGAGAGCCCGGCTCCTTTGGTGGTTGTGGAAAGGGCAATTACTATTCCCTCTGTTAATTTGGTCTCCACTCCTGCTGCTATGGTTTCGGATCCTTTAACTAATGGTGGTGTGGAGTCTTCTATGGCTATTGTTGGAGCTGATGCTAATTCTGGTGAAGATATGGTGGTTATTCCTAATTCCTTTATTGATGTGCCGGTGAAATTAATTGAGCCCCAAGCTTTAGTGTATCATGTGAGAGAGAATTCTTGGATGGATGTATGGTTCATATTGATTGGCTGCACTGTCCGTCCGAATTTGAATGTGATTCTAAATCTTCTTCGGATTCTTGTGGAGGTGATGATCCTGGACTTCATTTTAAATTGGTGCGTGACAGACCGGTTGCCTCTATCGCCTCTCGTGCGAATGCTCGTGGGAGGGGCAGACGGGGTAGGTAGTTTTCCCATGCTGGTTGCCCTCGAAGCTCATTTTGTTTTTTGTTGGTATGGAGTTTTTCTTGGAAATGATGTGACGGTGGATGGCTTAATGAGTCGTTTGAGCTATGGTTGTGGGCTGCATTGGTTGGAATTGAGATTTCCCGAGGCGTTGGGTTGTTTATGGGCAATGATGTGGCTAGGGCTCATTCCTTGTAAGCCGTGGTTCGTGGCAACCTTTGGTGGTGCATCTTCGTCGTGGCTGTTACGTTCGTTTTTGCTGTCGCTCCATACTGGATGGTCCGTGCCGGGCTTATAGGGGGGAGTTAGTAGCCTCTGCCAGCTACTGAGCCCTTTGGGTTGCTAACCTTGTCATCTTTTGTAACTTTTTCCGCTTTTTATTTCCTGCTGATTATACTCTTTTTGCTTTTTGCATAAAGTCTCTTTTTGGGTTTAAAAAAAATGTTTACTATAATTAGAATTTGGATGGTCCAAATTTAATTTTCAAAGTTTCTAATTCATATATGCATCAAGAATATTATGTCTGATCAAGATGATTTTTGGTAATGTATTAGTTTTCACATATAATTAAACTTTTTTTTATTACTAAAAAAGGTTAGAATGACCTCAACAGGGAGAAGGTGCAAAAATGGCTACAATTGTGACTCTATTTTTATTATAGTTCAGCATCATTATATAATAATATTAATCTTCATATTTATTGTACATAAACAATAACAAATTAATAAAAAATTTCAATTAATTATTACAACTAGATTATAAACCTTTTGAATTTTTTTACCTATTCATAATATTAAAAATTATTTTAAATTATAAATTTAATATTTAAATCATAATATACCAAAGACATCAATTTGGAGTTTATTTTTTGGATGATCAATCATTTCATTGTTCACATACACCTAAAACACTTGTTAAAACATAAGAATTCTATTTTAAAAAAAATAATAAAATAATTATTTCTTATATGCTAAATATTATGATGTGTATATTACATAAACACCTATTACTTTTTCTTTTTTAAAATCTTCTTTGATTTCAGTTCTTTAAATATTTTTATTTTTTATTTTAAAAATAAATCAAACTATTTTTGAAATGGTCAAAAATAAATATAATTTATATATATATATATATATATATATATATTTATATATATATATATATATATATATATATATATATACACACACACCAAGATAAAAATTATTTTGTGAAACAAATGAATGAAAATGATTGCAACTACAAACTTATTATTTTCTATGGTTTATACAAATTAACATATAATTTTAGCAATACAGTTCAAAATTTTACTTGCTTTGAAGTTTGTTGACAAGGCCAAAGAGTATTCTTTACAAACAGAAGAAATAATTTAAAAAGCTCCAAATTTTTTTGTTTTATTAAGGTGGATAACGTATGTTTAATGACGTGATTTATAGCAAAACTACATCAAACTTAAGTCATAAAAAGAAAAGCAATTATGAACACATTAGTGAGATTTATTAAAATGGTATTAATCTTTATGATTAATTAGCTTAATTAATTTATAAATAGTCAATTTAAATAGAAATATCTATGAATAAGTCATAAATAATAAGATTTATTTAAATATTATTAATTTTTATAATTAATGAGCATAATTAATCTATTTATAGACAATTTAAATAGAAGTATCCTAAATTAACTTCACAATTGCTAAATAATTACTAAATAAAGAGGAGTAAACAAAGCCGAGTGCCTCTTGAGGTAGGGAGGTTGGTATTAACAAACTAATTACTAATTAAGAAACAAAGAACGATTGGTGGCCTCCCACAATAAACAATCATTATGGTTGCATCTATAAAATTGTTCGAAAGCTCCAGCTTTGAAGAATCTCAAAATCAATTGGCAATGAAACTCATCATGAAAATCCTCCATAGACTTAACTTCAAGGAGATAATGAAGTGTAAATGTTTAGAGTAAAACTAAAACAAACATCTTACCATTTTTAGTTAACTCCAATATCTCGAGTAGTTGAGTAAGACAATGAAAAAAAAAATTACTGAAAAGAAGTTGAACTTAATTACCATTCATCGAACAGTTGGTAGCATATTAATATATGCATGTAAGCATATGTTGATAGCTTATGATGTACGTGAGTTCATATGGCATGCATGACTTATGATGTAAGAAATGCATGTATGCTTCATAAGTACATGAATAGTATATGAAGACTAAACTAAAAGGTTTTAATTTAAAATATACAAGTTTGAATTAAGAATTATTAGAAATTTATCATACAAAATAATTTTCTATATATTATGTAAAGGGTAAAAAATAACTATAATAATATCACTTGGAATAAAGAATAGCTATAATCATGTCATCTTAATTGCATATTTCATTTAATCTTTGCTTCTTTTTTTCATAGACCTTTTCTATCATTCGATGCCAAACATAAGAACTTCTAAAAGATAAAAAAATCATAAAAACATGTATTAATTTAATAAATTACAACTTTTTTGAGTATATATATAAATTAATTTAATAAATTACAACTTCTAAAAGACTCCTTTAAGTGAACATCTAATGACTTGAAATTTATTGACTAGCTCATCATACTTTTTTTTAATCAAATTTTATTCCAAACAAGATAAACGAAATACAACAAAGACCCACAAACAAACAATTCCAAAATACACCAGATAACGAAAAATGTAAGCAAACTCAACAAAATAGACAAACAAAGATGCAGGAAAAGGAGCCAACATCGGACTCAGTAAATGGCAAGAAGCTCTTTACAACCACCCTGCAACCAGGCACAGACCATTCATTAGTGACAACCACTCAGAAACACATTATCAGCTTACAACCCACACTAGCAACCACGAAGCAGAAGGGCTTATCACCAAGGTTGCCAACAAGCTCGGGTCAACAAAGTGATAAGCAAGGAGTCACCTCATCATCTTCTAAAACGTCAATAAAGCCCACAACATCAAAAGCGAGAGGGTAACCTAAAGACTATTTCTTCTTAGATTTACTTTTACGCCTTTTGCCACCGCCATTGACTAATGCTTAATCAACAACACACCCCTCCATGAAGCTATACATATCATCATTTAAATGGTCGCCAAAATCACTCATCCATATCCGACCAATAAGATTGATCCAAAATAGAGTTATTCAATGACCAGGCTAGATGGGCTTTCAAATCTGCGTTAGACATAATTGAAATAGAAAAATTAACATAAACTGCATTTCCCTTTGAGATATTCACAGTAGAAGACAAGTCCGGATCAACATTAATAGGTAAGATCGAGGCCAAATTAACAGACGTATATTCATCATCCCGGACCACAGACCCCAAACGAATAGAGCCGTTACAAAAAACCATCGCATGGATTGGCGAACCTGGCAAAAAAGAAGCTAACATATCCTCACCAGTAGGAACACCGCCGGAAACCATATCAATAGACATATCACCCGAATCTTCCACAATATCCGCACAAGAATGGCTTGCAATAAGATTAATACCACAATTATTTTTGATCAAATTTCCATTCATACCATAACTAATAGCATTCTTAGGTGGAACCGAAGGAGTAGGTTCCTTCTCAATAAGAACAGAATCACCCAAGGCAAAAGCAGAATTCAATTGAGCAGCATTGTCCCTCAAAAAATCAGCAACACTCCCAACTATAACACCAGTGGGACTCAACTCCAAATTTCTATCATTAGCATCATCGACATTAACCACCCTATTGATACTAGGCGCAAAAGGAAGCAAAGAAGGGATAACATTATTCCCTTCACAGCTAACAATAACATTAACATATTTAGAAACTTCAGGAGAAACATTCGGCGGGGAAGATGAGAGGTGAGGATGACAATCACCCATCACATGCCCAATACAATTACAAGAAGCACAAAAGGAGGAAAATTCTTTCATGACAACTTGCTGAACATAACCCAATTTCTCATGACCTATCCAGAATTTGTTTGGATAAGATTTAGTGATGTCAATCTCAACCAGCACACGAGCCATGGGAGGCTAAGAACCAATAGAAGTAGCAGTGTCAACCTTCAATGGTCTACCAAATATTGAACATAGAGTGTGAAGAATATGGGGGGGGGGGGGGGGGGGGGTAGAGTTAAGGACGGAGATGGGAAAAAGAAACTCAAATAGGGATCATCAGTGATTCAACACCAACATCAAATAAAGAAGACTACTTGGTTAGCTTCATGTAACAATAATACACTAAGTAAGATCTATAACAAAAGAAAGATCATCAGTTAGTTTGATTAAAATATGCAACAGATCAAGCATGTTGAGGATATGTTTTCACGATTTATGATTTTGATGATATCAAACACTTCTATTTCTCTATGATGGCCTTATTTACTAACATTTCAGGTCCATACGATCAGACTGCAATTTGGAACCAGCTCAAGATTGGGTAGACTATGTCTGAGTCAGTTTATACACATTTTCTTTTCTTGAGTCTATTGTATTTGGTGTGGCTCCTGATGCTTTGTAACTTGAAAGATTTTCTGACTATTCCCTAGAGTTTACTGTTTTTTATAACATCGTTTGGGATGATATTTATATCGGCCTGTACTATCTATTCAAAAGCAGAAACCCTGATTAGGGCATCATCATTAAAGCAGCCGTCATTATACAAAACTCATCGTCCTGAACGATTTTGTATCGGCCAGGATGATATGCTCAAAACAGAAAGAATCTGCCGCCATATCTATTTTGGAATTACTTATTTTTGGACATCGTCCAGGTGGATCGTCCAGGACGATCCAGGACAATTTTTTCAAAATTTCTCTAGAATTTAAGAAAAATAATTATGACTTGATTGCATGATTAAATCGTCCTGGATGATCACCAGATCGTCCTGGCCGATATGCTGAACGATTGGACATCGGACAACTCTTTTTTAGGGCGATGTTCAGAACGATATTCCATAATTTATACTGATCGTACATGACGATATATTATTGTCCGATAGATAAGAACAAATTTCTTATGATCGTCTCAAATCGTCCCGGCTTATTGGGCTTAAATTGTATTGATCGTACAGGACGATATACATATCGTCCTAGACGATAATGTCAGCAACTTGTAATAATGAGCTCGTTTTGAGATCTTCTATTTAAGCTATGACATTGAAGCTTCGTTCTTATGGGGGAAACTTGAAGAGAGAGCTTGAAAGGGAGTGAGGAAAGGGTACAGTTTGAGAGAGGGAGAAGATCTAGTGAGGGTGGACTCAAGGGAGTGTGGAGGGGGTTCCACACGGTTGCTCCAGCAAGATCGCACCTGAATACCAACAGATTTAAGGCTTGTCTCGAGGGAAGTTCACTAAAGAAGAAGCTCTCTTTGGTGTCAAAGGACCCGGCGACTCTGCCGCACCGGGGAAGGTGGAAGTGATTTTGTAAGGGCTTCTCCACCTAGCTGTGGGGGCTAAAGGAGAGACACTTAGTTTAGTGCAATACTTGGAGGATGCCTCCAAGGAGTGGACGTAGGTCAAGGTTTGACCGAACCACTATAAATCTAGTGTGTTCTTTTTTATTATTGCTTCTGCATTTTAATTTCTGCATCGTTGATTTCTTTGTAGTGGTGATATTGATTTTTGTTTGTGTTTGGATTTAAAGATCATTCTTTTCAATTCAACTCTCTCTTGATTAGCCTTGGGCCAGTTCATAAGGGACCTAACATCCCTAACAAACTTTCAAGTGGTATCAGAGCACTTTCTAGTATCATCTGTGCACTTTCAAGTGGTATCAGAACGGGATTCATAAAACTAAGTTTGAAAACTTTTTGAATTTTGATCCATGGCTAATTTTTCAAATCATAATATTTCGGAAGGTTTTTCAATCACCATACCACCTTTATTTGAAAATATTACTTTTGATTTTTGGAAAATTCACATGACTACTTTCTTGCAATCGAATGATTTTTGCATATGGCTAATTTCTTGGGCAGATCTTGCTTCTGAATCATCTGATCAGGAGTAAGATGATGCTTAAATTATTTTGTGTGTTTTTATTTTTACATGTTTTGTTTGACCTTTTGTTTTTGTAATTTTATGTTCTATTTTTCTTACTTTTCTTTTTTCGTTAAATTTTATGTCTTTTCTCTGATCAACACACACATCACCATTCTAAAAATGAAAAATCTACCTCCTGCATTTTTCTTGAAAGTAGTGGTTGATTTCTCTAAAAACAGTCAGAGGAAGGAAAATCATGATTTTGTCTCTCTTTCTCTCTTCTTAAAGAGGTTATTTTACTTTTGATTCAAAATCTTCATCATATTTTGAATTGGATTTTGAAACTGATTTTTTTTATCTCCCTATATTTTTTCTATCGCATAGGAATCTTTTGCAAGATTGTTGAATCCATCTTAAAATTTTCTTAATCAAGTTGTTCGTGTTGTCAATAATTTAGGTTTACTTTAGTTTTGAAAATATAAGAAAGAAAGTATATTTTTTGAAAATAATAATAATAAAAGTGGTAAATGATGTCAAACCAAAAGATACGCAATGACGCCTGTGAGAAAATTATTCCTCTTATTATTTTTTAAATATTTAAATTTAGAAATACTTTTATTTCTCACATGATTTGCTTTATTTATATTTTAATGTTTCTTTCAATTAAATCTACATAGTCGGACATTATACCGCCCTGAGGAGTAGTCTAATCTCCTTCTATTTATTTTAGAGAAAGAAAAACATAATTCA
>JACXSL010001371.1:0-14986 GCA_019514585.1 Dendrobium officinale
TTTTGATAGAAAACTCCAAATTAAGTGTCCCAACTGTATAACAACTCATAATTAGGTCTAGTATTTATTAAAAATCTGAAACCCTTATGATTAACTCTAATTTTGAAAGTCATGTTTTGACCCCTTAGTTAGTACATCCGGATAATCTTTTAAAACCCATTAACCCTTTCAAATTCCAGAATTTTCTTAATAGGATAATAAAATTCTCAACCAACCCATTAAAATCAGTAACCAACTCCCCTTTAATATTAATCCACTCTTTTTAATTCCAACCAATTTAAATCAACTTAATCAACCCCGATTGCTACTAGGTAACCCAGGCCTACGAGGCTATTAGCTTAGCCCCAAGGAAGGTGAAATAAACTTCATGGCCTCGGTGTGAAACAAAGGTAGTAATCAATTAACTTTTAAAATATGTTTAATTAAAAATTCTTAATTTATTAATACTTAAATTTTAATCTAAATCCCTTTTGAGCCTTAACAAACCCAGACTTTTAGACAACTTCAACTAATTACCCACTTTAGGACCTACCCCAGCCACACGATCTTTTACACACACTTTAGATGATGTGCTAGGACAACCAACTCTAGATCTAGGTTAGGCCGTGTGTTACTTTTTTACTGCTGTGTGTCAGATTTTTCATAGTTTTAACTGCATGTTGTGGATGAGATTGTTTTGCTGTGTCTGCTTACTTTTTCTGTACTCTGTGGATGGATTGATGTGTTTGGCGACTAGAATATCCTTAGGTTAGGTACGATCTGGATGTTGACACAGTTTTCTACAGGTGGCCACGCTCATGCAGGGCAATATAAAAAGGGGGCAAATCATAAAAAAAAGCATAAATATTATAAACTCTTTGCACAGGTGCTTCAGCTGCTAAAGCCCCCAAATCATAAAAAGAGCGTGGCTAGTGTGTTTACTTTCTTTTCTACTCATATACAACTGCTTGGGAATAACTGCTTTTTATATATTAATTGCTTAGGATAACACTGCAGGTGAGTCTAGATTTTTATTTTGATATCAATGTAATTTGTGTAAGTGTCATGTGTTGTGAAAGTTGATTTTGAGTTGGGATACATAGATCCAAAGCTTGGATTCCAAAGAGGAAAGGATACCCCTTTAGGGAACACTCCTTTCCATTTGGAAATCCAAATTTGGATCATACCTCCTCCTTACCCAAAGAGGAAAGAGTGGCCTTCCCCTTAGAGGGAAGTGCCCTCTTGTCCATTTGGGTAATCCACTACCAAGATTCCAAGGAGATTGAAGAAAAGGAGTCCAAAGAAGAATGAGATCGAGAATTTGAAGATTTGAAGGTTGAGAGTATCCCACTCAAAACTACTTGCGTCATTACTAGGTTTAGAATCCGGGTTATTGTCAGTGGTGCCCGGCCACTTTACTTTCTGCAAAACTCTGGTTTGTAATAAGCAAGGCAACTTTGCCTATGGACATTTATTAATTAGTTAATTTATATTTGATGTGATGATTTGATTGCCTTTAGGATTACCTGCTTTTATTAGTTTTTTGGCGACGGTGTGCCGCTTTTGTTTTTGCCTGGACTCGTGAGGCTCGTGAGGGTGTGAAAATTTTTATATTCATAACCTTAAAGTCTAAAATTTTAGTGAGTCTAAATAACATAGAAAGATAACGAATCTAAGGAATTAGCCGGGGATCGACCCCGGGGTCGCATGCATATTTCTGCATTACTCTTTCCTTGCTTTAGACCCTTCCCCGCCTGCGGGTAGAGTCCGGATAGTCTGACCTATGAGGACGAGGTGCCGGACCTGGGGAAGTCCAGTCTTCTAAAAAATTATTTTCTAAGCTTGTTTTTAAAATTTTCAAGCATACTTGATTTGAAGTTGTTAACTAGCATGCATTGCATTAGATACAAACTTAAAGAGTCAAAATTTTAATTGCATCAGTTTAGCATTTTAGCACCCCAACATAAGTTGAAGGGGCCAATTAGGAAAAATCTCTAGATGTCGGCCCCGCAACTCTCCAAAACTTTAATTACAACGTCCCCACCACTCTTTCATAAAAGACCGGACTCATCTCTTTTAAATCGACTAGGTGGTTAGCTGGCTCCCCAATCCAGGCCGGGGTAAGTCCAGACCTTGCACTACATTAGTTAGGATCGGACGACTGTGGTCCAGTGTCCAAAATAGATTTAGGATCCGGGGCAGATCTTTGATTATAAGACCCCAAATTTCGGGAATATAATCCCAAATTTCTAATAAAATGCTCAACTCTAATTAAAAATTTCTTTCAGTCCTAAAACATAAAGCCCAACACTTAGATTAAGTTGGGACACTTCTGGAAGGTTTTGGAATCTCAAAGTGTCCCCTACCTCTCTTCCTTTGAATCTGTTAATAACTGCTCAATCTTGATCCATTCTCTTTTGATTTTCCAATAATTCTATTCATGCTTTGATATCACTCCTAGAAACTCTAACAAAATTCTGCCACCATTTTAATCGGGAGTTTTCGTAGGAGATTTTTGTCTCCCTACGATGTAATTAACTACGAGGGCTTGCGCTCGTAGGAGATTTGGAACCACACACGCACCTGATTTTAAAATTTATTTTAAAACTTCACTAGATTTCTTTGTGAAAATTTAAAGAATGATCGTCGTCGTTGCATTAAAAGAATTATCGTAGAATGGTGTCATTTCCCTTTGGGGAGATACATCCTTCTTCGATAAGGCTTTGGATGTAAATGCGACGATCATACTTCTTGAATATTATAATTGGGTATTTAGTTGAACTATACTTTGTTCCTTCGGGGCCATATGAAGTTCTCCTTAGAACCCGATCATAATATTCAGGATGAGTTTACATAATTCTAAGTCTGAACACCGTTACGAAGATTTATTTTCGTCCTTCGGGGTGATATACTCTTTCTAACGAGTTGATTCAACTTTAGAATTAGAACTCAACCTTAATCTTAAAATTCCCAAAGAAAACTAATATTAAAAAAAACATATTTTCAAAATTCCACCAACAAAGATGAAACATCAAAATTGTGCTTGATGGCAGACAACAATCCTAATCAAGAAGAGAAAAAATTCATGCATCATATAGGAAATTAAAGAAAACACATGCTAACTTAAAATTAGAATTTTTAAATCGATAAAAAGAGCATGAAATTTTGATTAAAGACCATCAAATAATTGATTCAAATCATAAGACTTTACTTGATGAATTTGATGAGTTAAATAAAAATCATTGTGAGTTAGTTGAAAAGCTTGATGCATTAAAAGTCTCACACACATCACTTGAATCTGATTTTAAGAAGTCTAAGGAGATAGAGAAAAATTTGAGGATTGAAAATGAAGTTTTGAGAAGCACTAATTTGAAGATTCAAAATGATTTAGAAGCATGTCAGAAAACTAAGATGACATCTACTTTTGATCAATTGCCAAAACCTAGGAAGAGGCATTATAACTCAAACCACTTAAGAAATCCCTTTCCTGGAGTTAGATGTTTTTCATGTGGCATGCTAGGACACATCTCACACACTTACATGATTCAGCATAGTACACATTGGGTGTGGAGACCTAAGGTGCATGATCCACAGCATACCACACATGCATTGCATTCTTCTCTTCATAAGAAGGAACTCATACCTGCTTGGGTTCCTAAATCTAACATTTGGTAATTTTGCAGGAGGGCTCTCACAAAAGACCTCGTGAGAGTATGTGGTACCTGGATAGTGGATGCTCTCAACATATGACTGGTGATGCCAGCCAGTTTGTTGTACTAGAGTCCAGGACTGGAGGCAAGGTTACTCTTGGAGACAACACCACCAAGAAGGTGGTAGGAGTAGGTATAATTAGGAAAGAGGATCAACAACGTATATATGCTTGATTTAAATAACATTGAATGTGCTGCTTCTTTTTGCTTAAAAACTGTGATTGATGATTCTTGGTTGTGGCACAGGAGGCTTAGCACATTCTTACTAGAGAGAGAGTTTGTCAAGGGGGAGCGTAGACACCACCCTTTTTCTTAGAAGAGTTGGAGATGATTTACTCATTATTCAGATTTATGTTGATGATATACTTTTTGGATATTCTAATAATAAAAATTATGTGTGATGATTTTTTCTAAAATAATGAGTAGAGAGTTTGAGATGTGTTTGATGGGAGAGTTGTCATTCTTTTTGGGGTTTAGCATAAAAAAATTGGAGGATGGAACTTTTCTAAATCAAACAAAATACATAAAGGACATTTTGAAGAAATATGAGATGGACAAAGCCAAGCCAATTAACACTCCCATGACTTCTAGTACTCCATTGGATAAGGACCCAAGTGGTAAGTCTGTTGATCAGAAGAAGTATAGAGGCATGATTGGATCTTTACTTTACTTGACTGCGAGCCGACCTGATATTATGTTTAGTGTTTGCCTTTGTGCTAGATTTTAAGCTGACCCTAAGAAATCCCACATGACTACTGTTAAGAGAATTTTTAGATACCTTTTGGGGACACAAGGCTTAGGGATTTGGTACCCTAGACATAGCACTTCTTTTGAGATTATTGGTTTTTCTGACTATGATTTTGCAGGATGCATGGTGGATAGTAAAAGCACTTCTGGAACTTGTTAATTCATTGGACAATCTTTGGTCTCTTGGTCTAGTAGGAAGCAAAAAACTCTATTGCACTTTCCACTGCTGAAGCTGAATACATTGCTCTTGGAAGTTGTGTGGCCCAAGTCATTTGGTTGAAACAATAGGTATTGGATTTAGGATTACATGTAAGCGCCATCTCAATCTTTTGTGACAACACTAGTGCCATATGCATCTCTAAGAATCATATCCAACATTCAAGGACTAAACACATTGACATTAGGCATCACTTTATTAGAGATCATGTGACTAAGGGAGACATTTAGTTACACCATGTGACAACTGAAAACCAACTGGCAGACATCTTTACTAAACCACTGGCCTTCGACACTTTCAGTTCTTTAAGGACCAGACTGGGTGTGATTGACATATAAATGCATGAAACTTTTAGCTATTTTCTTTTGCTTTTTTTTTTTTTTTTTTTTTTTTTTGTTGTTTTGACTTTTTAGTGTTTGTTTTTTTTTTGTTTTATCTCTTTTTACTTAGTTTTAAAAATCATCGCTGATATGGTATTATATTCCTTGTCCTTATTTTTTTGAAAATTTGTAGTCAATGTGTTTTCATCTACTTAATCTCTTAGATGGTAGGAATATTTTGTGATTGTGTCTCTTTCTCTAACCTATTTTAGTGGCATAGTTTTCTTTTCTAATCAAAAGTCTATCACAAATTAAAGATTGTTTATGAAATTGAGATCTTTTCTTAAGCTTGCTTAAGCAAATCTATCTTGTATTTATAATGATTAAAGTCTTTTTTTCACATCAAGATCCCTCGTTACTCTTGTCTTTGATTATTAATTCTGCTTGTGCTAATTCTTCCTTATGTTAGAGAGAGAGCTCCTATTCTCTAATATCTGAGAAGATATATTCACAACTAAGATTTTTTAAAAGATTATAAAAGAGAATGTAGCTTGCAAAATTAAAAAAAAAAATTTGGCCAATGATGCCAACAAAAGAAGCGCAAAGACGCCAAAAATTGAAAAATCTATAAAAAGATGCGCAAAGCGCCACTAAATTGACAAGAGGCATAAAATGAGCCCACTCAAAACCAAGCTATTCTCCCTTTTTAAATCTTTTAGAACTTAGAAGTTTTGGTTCTCAAAGGCTTGATTTCGATTATCTTGCGATCGTGACAAATTTACCTTACTTCATTATTTTATAAATTATTTTTTTTTCTTAAGACACAAGTGATGGGTGAATTCTTTTTCTCATATCCAATTAATTATTTGAGTTAGGTCATTGATTTCAAAAGACGATTCTACCCTAAGAAAACGTTTGAGCTAAGGGTAAACCATGAACGGATATTCCACTATTCTATAGATTAATGAGATTGCTAACTCCTTAACTTACAAGTTTTTTAAATCCATCACATGGAATACTATATCATTTTCATGCCTTAGTTAAAAAAAAAAAAAAAAATTCATTTGCTATTTGTCTTTTGTTCCCTCCTTTTTCATATGTCAAAAGGGGGAGAAGTTTATGATGTTCTTTTTTGTCGATCCTGAACATTTACTGCTAATTGTTTTCATAGTATTTTGCCATCATCAAAAAGGGGGAGATTGTTGTAAACCTATTTTCATGACCTATGTTTTGATGATTGACAAACACTATTGATTCTCTTGGACTACTTGTTTCTTCTAACTTTTTAGGAATCAAAGATCGGACGAACAGACGAAGCCAGTTCAGGATTGCATAGGTTTAGGGTTGAGCCAGTTTATACTTTTGTTTTTCAATTCTTGAGTCTACTTGTAATGATCAAAGAGACTGATGCTAAGTAACCCTACACACACACACTTGAGAGACTTAGAATTTCTATTTTTTCTCATATCGGCCAGGACGATTTTTTACATCGGCCCGGACGATCAGGCTTAAAATAGAAAGTCTAAATAAGGATTCTTAATTAAGGAAGCCGTCATTAACATATCATCCTGGAAGATACATGTATCGGCCAGGACGATAAGCTCAAAATAGAAAGAAGTTACCGCCATAGACCATTAAGGTATACTATTTTTTTAAATTATCGGCCAGGACGATCCTTGATTGGCCTTGACGATATTCACAAAATTATGCCTTAATAATTGATCAGGAAATCAAGGGAGTAATTAAGGATGATTGATACGATCATATCATCCTGGACGATCGTAGGATCGGCCAGGACGATCCAATCAAAAACCTTAAGTTACTTCAGGACGATAAATATCAGCCAGCTTGTATCCAGGGCTATTCTCAGGATGATTTTCCTCTGATTTGAACTGATCGGCCAGGACGATCGTGAGATCGGCCTGGACGATCAAGCCAAATTTCAATCGTCCAGAAGTGTTTCCAGGGCGATGCTCTGGCCAATCTTCTGAGTTTTGTACTGATCGGCCAGGCCGATGTCCATATTGGCCTAGACGATAAAGTCGGCAACTTACAATTAATGAGCTCCTTTGAAGCTCTTATATTTAAGAGCTCATGTTCAACATTTTGGAAAACCTTTGGCTGCTGCCTTTACCTGAGAAGACCTTGAGGAGAGAAAGAGAGAACGGGAGAGAGAGAGGATCTTGTGAGGGGGAGCTTGTGAGGGGATTCACAAGGGTTGCTTCAAGGATTGCTCTGCTTCTTCTTCATCTAGAGTTTCTCGTCCATGGAAGGGTTGGTAGAGGTAAAGAGTTAGCTTTTAATTGTGGTTCTCTGCCAGCTTCAGGAGGAAGCAAAAGGAGGTAGGTTCTCTGCCTTGCCGGGTGGCAAAAAGGAGGTTCTTGCGAGGGCTTCTCCGCCTAGCCGTGGGGCTAAAAGAGAGTCACGTTTTGTAGTGCAATACTTGGAGGGTGCCTCCAAGGAGTGGACGTAGGTCGAGTTGACCAAACCACTATAAATTTTGGTGTTCTTGTTCTCTTGCTTCCGCACTTTTAATTACGCATTTATTTTTATGGAGTGATTTTGGTTTATGTTTTTTATTTTTTGTTAAAAAAAAATTTAAAATACCAATTCACCCCCCCTCTTGGTTAGCTTGGGCCAGTTCTATAGGGCTTAACATCTCTAACGAACTTTCATCTCAGTTGTAACATTTTATTGATATCCTTGATCATGGTGTTCAATTCTTCAATGGTGAGCAATGTACCCCAAAAGGTTTCCTTAGGAGATCCTAAAATCATATTTGAGGGGATTCATCTTTAGATTAAATCTTTTGATTCTCTCAAATACAATCCTCATATCCCTTAGAT
This sequence comes from Dendrobium officinale, assembly GCA_019514585.1. Lineage (NCBI taxonomy): Eukaryota > Viridiplantae > Streptophyta > Magnoliopsida > Asparagales > Orchidaceae > Dendrobium > Dendrobium officinale. The sequence continues at coordinate 7,820 of JACXSL010001371.1, forward strand.
GTCCATTTCAGTCCATGCTTTTAATGATGAGATCATTCACATACTATTTGACCTTTTTGGTGAATTAACTCATCAAAGATGTATGTCATCACCTGCTGATAGGTGGCACCAGTATATTTAGGTCAAATGACATAACCGTGAAATAAAATATGCAAATGAGCATACTAAATGATGTATGCTTCTCATATTAGGGTGCCATATTGATTTAATCATAACATGATGATCTGTTCATAAAGGACATATCATAGTTGGATCTTTTATCAACTAAAAGTTTTGATACTTGGAGAAAAAATTCATCTTTAAGATACATCTCATTGAGGTCCTTGAAGGTGATACAGACATGAATCTAATCATTCTTTTTCTTGATAATGATAATATTGGATATCTAATCAGCATATTTTTCATCATGAATAAAGGCAACATCTATAAGCTTCTTTATCTGTATAATCACATGTTCTTTAATCTCCAATCTCATTCTCCTTGGAGCTTTCTTGATGAGCATTACATTTGGTTTGATAGCTAATCTATAAATAGATACATTAGGAAATATGTATTGTATCTCACCATATGTCTAGGCTATGAAATCCCTGAATTCATAGAGGTTCTCCATTATTTACTCTACTTTGTAGTTGGGCAGAAGGGTACTAATGAAATTTGGGTGAGGGTTTTTCACAGTCCCCAAGTTAATTTCTTTTAGCTCATCTATATAAGCTACCTATTCACCATCTTCAAGTTCTTCTAGTGCATGTTTAGATCCTATAAGATAGTTATCATAAGTATCAACTTCGTATATTTCTTCCTTGTTACTGTCATTGGATTCAGCTTTCCCAAACATCATTATGCAACAAATCTTCTTTTGAGGGTACTTCTAGACAATGAATCTGACACCTCTTATTTCAAGGATATCCTTACTTTGTAATGTATGAGTTTTTTTATATTATTTATTCATGTAGAGATGAGCTTCTCATTTAGTAGTACCAATATGAGCTTATTATTTTTGCAGCATTCTTCATATATTTCTGAGGTAATATATAGGAAAACTTGCATGCATTATATCTCCAAAGTCAATAAGTCTTATAAACCAATAATAATTTTCTTTTCTTTTTATTCTCTGCATTTATGTAATAGGCTTCTTAGGTTAGTCACTTTGATAAGAGGAGGAATATAAATAATTTTCAGCTCTTTGACATTATGCACCTCTCAAGGGGAGATCTCTTTGAAGTGTCTTAGGGGAAAGGGTATGACCACAAATATACTATTTAATATTAACATAATACCTATCTTCCTTAAGAGGACATGTTGTACTTTACTAGTGTAGGGAAACTCATATTCTTAATTATAATCTGAATATTTCCCCTTCTTTTCCCTTTGGTTGTAAACTAGCATATCCTATTGGATTTGGTAGGGAAGACATCATGTTCTTCAGTGTCACTACCTAGGTGAGGTATAACCCATTTTAGTTTGAGTATGGAAGCTAGTTTTGGGAGACTAGGCTCTGCCTTTTATCTCCAAACCTACTTCTTCCCAGCTTCTTACTTAGTCCGCTTTGCATTATTGGAATGATGATGCCTTAACTTCAAGAGAGCTTGATGGATTTAGCTTTTTTGAAATGAAGTACTTAGAATCTTCATATGGTTTTACTTTATGGACTGTAAAGGACTATAGGTCGTATGAGATCTTGAACTCATCTCCATCTCTGAGGAACTTTATATATTGCTGTATGGTTGACAGGATAAAATCATTCTCTTGCCACTATGGGCTACCTAGATTGTTGCGGATCTATGGTTTATGATTTTTACAATAGAAAACATTCCTTATTTCTCTACGATTGCCTTATGTTCTAACATTTCAGGTCCACACGATCAGACTGCAGTCTAGAACCAGCTCAACATTGGGTAGACTTGGTCTGTGTCAGTTTGTAATCTTTTTCCTTTTTTGAGTCTGTTGTATTTGATGTGGCATCTGATGATTTGTAACTTGGAAGGTTTTCTATTGTGCCCTAAAAGATTTCTATTTTTGGTAACATCGTCCGAGTCGATATTTATATCGTCCTGGACGATCTGACAAAAGTATAAACCCTAATTAGGGCATCCTCTTTAAAGCAGCCGTTTTTCTGCAAAACACATCATACTGGACGATTTTGTATCGGCCAGGATGATCGGCTCAATTCAGCAAGAATCTGCCGCCATATCTACTTAGGAAAATCTTATTTTTGGATATCGTCCTGGTATATCGGCCTGGACTATAAAATATTGTCCTGACCGATCTAGGTCAATTTTTCCAAAATTTCTCAGGCAGTTTTGGAAAGCAATTAATGGGGATTTCGTCCAGGCCGATCGCAAGATCATTCGGGACGATTAGACATCGTCCAACTTTATTTCAGGGCAATATTCAGGACGATTTTCCTCATATTTGTGCTAATCGGCCAGGATGATATGCCTATCGTCCTGGACGATAATGGCGGTAACTTGCATTAATGAGCTCGTTTTTGAGAGCCTCTATTTAAGCTATGGCAAGGCGCTTTGTAAGGTCTTTGGCAGCCATTGTAGCTTCGTTCTTGTGGGGGAAACCTAAAGAGAGAGCTTGAAAGGGAGAGAGGAAAGGGTGGAGTTTGAGAGGGAGAAGATCCTGTGAGGGGGAGGAACTCAAGGGAGTGTGGTGGGGGGATCCACACGGTTGCTCTGGCGAACTCGCACTTTAGTACCATCGGATTCAAGGCTTGACTCGAGATAAGTTCACCAAAGAAGAAGATCTCTTTGGTGTCGAAGGACCCGGCAACTCCGCCACACCGGGGAAGGTGGGAAGTGATTTTGTAAGGGCTTCTCCGCCTAGCTGTGGGGGCTAAAGGAGAGACACTTTATTTTAGTGCAATAGTTGGAGGGTGCCACCAAGGAGTGGCGTAGGTCAAGATTTGACCAAACCACTATAAATCCGGTGTGTTCTTTTCTTATTATTGATTCCGCATTTATTTTTCTTCCTCACTTTGTTTGTGGTGATTTTGGTTGAAGTTTTATCTTTGGTTTAAATTTTTTCCAATTCACCTCTCTCTTTTAATTAGCTTTGGGCCAGTTCTATAGGGCCTAACATCTCTAACGAACTTTCATGTGATATCAGAGTAGTTTTCATAAAATAAGTTTTTTAAAAGCTTTTGAATTTTCGATCCATGGCTAACTTTTCTAATCGTAATATTGCGGAAGGATATTCAATCACTAGACCACCTTTATTTGAAAATATGTCATTTGATTTTTGGGAAAACTCGCATGTCTATTTTTCTTGCAATCCATGGATTTTCGCTTGTGGCATATGATTTTAACTGGTTATTCTTCACCATCACGTATTGTTAATGGAGTTAAAACTGATATTCCTTTTAATCAATGAAACATGGAAGAACAACTCAATGCTCAATTGAATGCGAAGTCTTTAAATTGCTTTTTTCTGTGCTTTAAATTCTTATGATTTTATGTTAGTATCCACGTGCATTACCGGTAAGGAAGTTTGGGATAAATTGCACACCATATACGAAGGCACTAGTGAAATCAAGCAATCTAAGTTGAATTTATTAATGCATGATTTTGAATTATTTTCCATGTTACCTTTTGAAAAGATCTTAGACATGTATACCAGATTCATTCAAATTGTAAACTCATTACATGCTTTAGGAAAAGATTTTTCAAATTTTGAAAAAATTAACAAAATTCTTCGATGTCTACTGGATAAATTTAATTCTAAAGTTATTACAATTTGTGAATATAAAGATTTAAATATATATTCTATTGATAATTTGATTGGCTCACTCATTGCCTACGAGCAAGGTTTGGGTCAAAGACTTTTGGATGCAGGTGAAACGATTGTTCTAAAAACTGAAGATACTGAAAAAGATTGCTTAGTTGGTGACGAATGCAATGACTTGTCAAGCAAATCACAAAGCTCACCAAAGCATAAGCAAAAGTGGAAAAAAGGTAAAAATGGTAAGGATGTCCATATTTCTTCTAACGTTATTTGCTTTTGATATGCTTTTGATATAGGAAGCCTGAAAGAATATGAAAAAATTTCTGTGGAAAAATTGGAGTGAAATATTGGAAGGGAAAAAATTTAAGAATTCTCTGAAGCATCCACGGAGAGAGGTAATGGTTAAGAGAAAAGGTTAAGGCGTTTTTTTTTTTTTTTTTTTTAAACTGTTTTGTTTATTCTTTGAAACTTTTTTATTTTCGGAAAGTTTTTTTTTTAAAATCAAACACACATTTCACTTTTCTAAAAATGAAAAATCTACTTCCTGTTTTTTCTTGAAATCTTTGGTAAGTTGTGTTTTGACTTCTCTAAAACAGTCAGAGGAAGGGAACTCATGATTTTGTTTCTCTTTCTCTCTTCTTAAAGAGGTTATTTTACTTTTGATTCAAAATCTTCATCATATTTTAAATTGGAATTTTTGAAACTGATTTTCTTCTTCTCCCTACATTCTTTCTATCGCAAAGGAATCTTTTGCAAGATTGCTGAATCCACCATAAAAATTTTCATAATCAAGTTGTTCATTGTGTTGTCAATAATTTGGGTTTACTTTGGTTTTGAAAAATATAAGAAAGAAAGAATATTTTTTGAAAATAATTAAAAAAAGTGGCCAATGATGCCAAACCAAAAGATTCGCAATGACGCCAAATTGAAAAAAAAAATACACAAAGTGTATTAAAAATTAAAAGATGCTCAAAGAGCCATTCAAGTGATAAAGGGCATAAAATGAGCCCATAAAAAATATGCTTATTTTTTCTTATTCTAACAAAAACTTTAGAAAATCCTTGATATGTTCGAAACTTGCGCTTGAAAATCTTGGTTCCTGATTCAACAATTCGTGCATTGATCTTCTATTTGATATGTTTTATGAAAGGAGTTTTGAAAAATTAATGTTTCTTTTTCCCGTTTATTCCTTGATTTGGATATTGAATTAAAAAGTTTTTTTAGCCTTTAAAAGAACTTGAGCTTGGATTAATAATTTATGAATTTTTTACTTTTTTCTGGATTATGCGTTGTCAAATCCAATTATACTAAGTTTTTGATTAAAACCAAGAGGTAACTTTCTCATTTTAAGAATATTTGTTTTTCACTAGATCAAGGAACATTTTCTTTTTTTTTTTTTCTTTTATTAGTTTTGTTTTTCTTTGTGCCTCCTCTCTTTTTGATAATGTCAAAGGGGGAGACTGTATTGTTGAATTTTTTGTACTGTTATCGTATTTGTATCTTGTTTTCAAAAAATTAAAAACAACAAAAAATTTTTTCATCTCCCCTATTTTTTTAAATGTGTTATTCTAGTGAGGGGGAGATTAGGAGAAAATTGTTCTTTTTTAAAAATTCAAATTGAATTGTTTGTCATCATCAAAAAAGGGGGGAAATTGTTGCGGATCTATTGTTTTATGATTTTGATGATAGCAAACATTCCATATTTCTCTACGATTGTCTTATGTGCTAACATTTTAGGTCCACATGATCAGACTGCAGTCTGGAACCAGCTCAAACTTTGGGTAAACTAGGTCTGTGTTAGTTTGTAATCTTTTTTCCGTTCTTGAGTCTGTTGTATTTGATGTGGCATCTAATGATTTATAACTTGGAAAATTTTCTGTTGTGCCCTAAAAGATTTTCTATATTTGGTAACATCGTCCCGGACGATATTTATGTCGTCCTGGACGATCTGACAAAAGTAGAAACCCTAATTAGGGCATCCTCTTTAAAGCAGCTGTCTTTCTATAAAACACATCGTCCTGGATGATTTTGTATCGGCTAGGACGATCGGCTCAATTCAGCAAGAATCTGCCGCCATATCTACTTAGGAAAATTTTATTTTTGGATATCATCCTGGTATATCGGCCTGGGCTATATAAATATCATCCTGGCCGATCCTGGTCAATTTTTCCAAAATTTCTCAAGCAGTTTTTGGAAAGCAATTAATGGGGATTTCATCCAGGCTGATCTCAAGATCGTCCGGGATGATTAGACATCGTCCAAATTTATTTCAGGGCGATATTCAGGATGATTTTCCTCATATTTGTGCTAATCGGCCAGGACGATATGCCTATCGTCCTGGACGATAATGGCGGCAACTTGCATTAATGAGCTCTTTTTGAGAGCCTCTATTTAAGCTATGGCAAGGCACTTTGTAAGGGTCTTTGGCAGCCATTGTAGCTTCGTTCTTGTGGGGGAAACTTGAAGAGATAGCTTGAAAGGGAGAGAGGAAAGGGTGTAGTTTGAGAGGGAGAAGATCCTGTGAGGGGGAGGAAATCAAGGGAGTGTTAAGTGTGGGGATTCCACACGATTGCTCTGGCGAACTCGCACTTTAGTACCATCGGATTCAAGGCTTGTCTCGAGATAAGTTCACCAAAGAAGAATATCTCTTTGGTGTCAAAGGACCCGGCGACCCGCCGCACCGGGGAAGGTGGAAGTGATTTTGTAAGGTCTTCTCTGCCTAGCTGTGGGGGCTAAAGGAGAGACACTTATTTTTAGTGCAATAGTTGGAGGGTGCCACCAAGGAGTGGACGTAGGTCAAGGTTTGACCAAACCACTATAAATCCGGTGTGTTCTTTTCTTATTATTGATTCCGCATTTATTTTTCTTCCTCACTTTGTTTGTGGTGATTTTGGTTGGAGTTTTATCTTTGGTTTTAAAATTTTTCCAATTCACCCTCTCTCTTTCAATTAGCTTTGGGCCAGTTCTATAGGGCCTAACATCTCTAACGAACTTTCAAGTGATATCAGAGCAGTTTTCATAAAATAAGTTTTTAAAAGCTTTTGAATTTTTCGATCCATGGCTTACTTTTCTAATCGTAATATTGCGGAAGGATATTCAATCACTAGACCACCTTTATTTGAAAATATGTCATTTGATTTTTGGAAAACTCGCATGTCTACTTTTCTTGCAATCCATGATTTTTTGCTTGTGGCATATGATTTTAACTGGTTATTCTTCACCATCACGTATTGTTAATGGAGTTAAAACTGATATTCCTTTTAATCAATGAAACATGGAAGAACAACTCAATGCTCAATTGAATGCGAAGTCTTTAAATTTCTTTTTTCTGTGTTTAAAATTCTGATGATTTTATGTTAGTATCCATGTGCACTACTCGGTAAGGAAGTTTGGGATAAAATGCACACCATATACGAAGGCACTAGTGAATCAAGCAAT
>JACXSL010001373.1:0-10000 GCA_019514585.1 Dendrobium officinale
TGACTTGCTTTAGTTTATCTATATCTAGTTTATCTATATCTATATATTCTTTATATATTCTTTATTTATATATTCTTTATTAGTAGTAGTAGTATTAGATTCTTCTATTTAATCCTCTATTAAATATTTTTCTTTTATTATTCTATTTTATTATATTTATAGAATATATGATATGGTATTTATATGGTATATTATGGTATATTATACCCGTACGATTCTTCCTACATTAATTCTTTCGAAGGGCCCCCGGATCCATATCCATAAGCATAAGAAGAGATAGAAAAAATCAGGAATTCAAGCAGTTGGGCTTGCAATTCTTTTGGGTTGATCGAAATGCATACAAATGGGTGTAGAGAAAAAATCGAAAATTCGAGTGCTATTTCGTTTTGATGTACGTCTAATATATATTTAGATATAGAATAGATATCTATTGTCAATTTATCTATATAAGAGAAAGCTTCTTTCTGTATACAATACAACTTTATGTTTTATGTACTAAGAATATGAATGAATATGAAATTTTTTTTTTGGTTTTTTTTTTTTTTATTTTTTTTTTTTTTTATTTTTTTTTTTTTTTGTTTTTAGTTTTTTTTTTTAAATTGGTATTTTGTTTTTTTTTTTTGGATGTTTTTGTGGGTGGTTTTTTGATTTTTTTTTTTTAGTTTTTTTTTATTTTTTTTGTTTTATAGGTTTTTTTTTTTTTTTTTTTTTTTTATAGTTTATTTATTTTTTTTTATTTTTTTGAGTATTTTTTTTATTTTTTTTTTTTTTTTTTTTTTTTTTGATTTTTTTTTGTTTTTGATTTTTTTTTTTATGTTTTTTGTTTTTGTTTTTTTTTTTTTTTTGTTTTTTGAATTGGGTTTTGTTAGGTGAGTGATTTTTTATTGTTTTTTTTTTGTTTTGTTGATATGTTTTTTATTTTTTTTTGGGTGATGTTTTAAATTGTTTTTTTTGATTTGTGGGGGGTTTTTTTTTTTAAGATTATTTTGTTTAGTTTAATGTTGTTTTATTTTTGTTTTTTGTTTGGTGGGTTTGGTTGGGTTTTTTTTTTTTTTTTTTTGTTTTTTTTTGGGGGGGGTTTTTTTTTTTTTTTTTTTTTGTTTTTGGTTTATTTTGTTTGTTTTATTTTTTAGTTTTGTTTTTTTTTTTTTTTTTTTTTTTTTTTTTTTTTTATTTTATTTTGTGTTGTTTTTAATTTTTTTTGGGTTTGGTTTTTTTTTTTTGGTTGGGGGATGTTGGGTTTTTTTGTTTTTGTTTTTTGGTTGGATATGTTTGTTTGGATTGTTTGTTTTTTTTTTTTTTTTGGAATTTAAGGGTTTTTGGTGTTTTGTTTTTTTTTTTTTTTTTTATTTTGTGTTTTTTGTTTTTTTTGTTTTTTGATTTTTTTTTGTTTTTTGTGGTTTGATTTTTGATGTGGTTATGATTGTTTTTGTGTTTTGATTTTTTTTTGGATTTTGTTTTGATTGGGGTGTTTTTGTTTAGTTTTTTTTGAGTTTTTTGTTTGTGTGTGTTTTTTTTTTTTGTTTGTGTTTGTTGTTTTTTTGTTTTTGTTTTTGATGTTTTTAGATTTTTTTTTGGTTTTGTGTTTTTTTTTTTTTTTTTTTGGTTTTTTTTTGTTTTTTTTGGGAGGATGGTGGATTTTTGGTGGGTTGTTGAAGTGTTTTTTTTTTTTTTTTATTTTGGTTTTTTTTTTTTGGAGTTTTTGTTTATTTGTTTTTTTTTTTTTTTTTTTTTGGGATGTTTTTTTTTGTTTTTGTTTGGTTTGTTTTTTGAGGGGGGGATGGGGGGTTTTTGATTTTTTGGGTTATAATTTTTTTTGATTTTGGGTTGTGTTTTTTTGGGTGGGTATTTTTTTAATTTTTTTTTGTTTTGTTATTTGTGAGGGTTTTTAATAATGTTTTTTTTTTTTAAATTTGGAATTGGGTGATTTTTTTTTTGTTTTTAGGGGATTTGAATGTTAGGGAGGTTGGGTTTTTTGAGGTGGGTTTTTTTTTTTTTTTTGTTTGTTTTTTTTGTGGATGGGGGGGATTGGTTTTTTTTGTTTGTTTAAGTTTGGTTTGGGGGGGGGGGGGGTTTTTTTTTTGAGAGGGATTTGTGGGGGGATTGTGAGGGTGGGATTTTTTTGTGGGTGGGGGGGGGGGGGTATTTGGTGTTTTTTTTTTGATTTTTTGGGGGGATGGGGTGTGAGTAATGGAGGTTTTTTTGTTTTTTTTGTTTTTTTTTGATTTTGGGGTGTTTGGATTGGGGGTGGGGGTGGGGGGGGGGGGGAGTGGGGTAAATTTGAGGAGTGTGGGTGTGGATTAGGGGTGGTGTGGTAGTAGTGGTAGTGTGGGTAGTGGTATTGTTTTTGTGTTTTTTTTTTTTTTTTTTTTTGGGTAGTGGTGTTTGTTTTGTTTTTTTTTTTTTTTTTTTTTTTTGGTGAGGATTTTTTGGTGTTAAATTTTATGTTTTTTTGGAATGTTGTTGTTTTTAGTTAATATGTTGTTTGTTGGTTTTGTTTGGGGGGGTTGGGGGGGTGTTGTTGTGTTGTGTGAGTGTAGTGTGTAGGGTTGGGTGATTTTTTTTTTTTTGGGTGGGTGTGGTGTGTGGGGGGGGGTAGGGGGGGGGGGGGGGGGGGGAAAAGTGGAGAGGGAAGAGGGGGGGGGGGGGGGGGGGGGGGGGGGGGATATAGGGGGTATTAGGGGGGGTTAGGATGGTGTGTGTAAATGGTGGTGGGGAGTGGAAGGGGGGGGGGGGGTTGGGAGTAGGGGGAGGGGAGTAGAAAGATTTGTGGGTATATGGGGGGGGGGGGGGGAGTAGTGGGGGGAAAGTTATATTGTTGGGGGGTAGAGGGGGGGGGATTGGAGGGAGAGGGGGGGTAGGGGGGGGGAGAGATGGGGGGGGGGAGTTGTGGGATGGGTAGATTGGATTAGGGAGAGGAGGGATTTTGGGGGTATTGGTGTGGGATTGGGATGGGGATGAGAATTTGGGGGGGGGGGGGGGGGGGTGGTGTGTGGGTGAATAGGGATTGGGGGGGGGGGAGGGGATAAATGGGGGGGGGTATAGTGTGGGATGGATGAAGGGGAGGAATGGGGGGATGTTGGGTAGGGTTAAATGGGGGATGTGTGGGGGGGGGGGAGTGAGAAGAGAGAGTGGAGTGGATGTGGAGAGTAAGTTTTTGTAAGGTGGAGTTTGGGTGGGGGATTTGTATGGAAGGGGGGGGGTTAAATTAGATTGGGTTTTTTAGGTGGGGGGGGATAGGGGGGGGGGGGGGGGAAATTTGGGGGGGGGGGGGGGGGAATTGTTGGGGGGGGGGTGGGGGAGGGTGAGTGGGGGGAATGTTAAGGGGGTGGTGTGGTGGGGGGTGGGGGGGGAGAGAGAGTTAGTTAGTAGGAAGGGGGGGGGGAAATTTTTGAAGGATGGGGGTTTTGAAGGTGGGGGTTTAGGGAGTATAATTTTTTGGAGAGGTTTAGTTGGTGGGTGGGGAGGGGTGGAGAAGATTGATAAGATGTTTTAAGGTGTGGAAAGTGTGGGGAGTAAAAGTTTAAGAGTTTGGTAGGGTTAGGGTTAGGGTAGGGTGAGAGGGTGATTTTTAATAAGGGGGGGGGGGGGGGGGGGTTTTGATTAGGTGATGGGGGGAAGTTTAGTAGGGGGGAGATAGTGGAGATGGAATGTGTTGAGGTGAGAGAATATTGTTAAGTGGGTGAGGGGGGGTAATTTTTAAATGGTGTTTTTTTGGGGGGGTAGGAAATAGGTAGTAGAGAGGGGTGTGTGGTGGTGGGTTTGGTGAGTATAAGGGAATGTAGGGGGGGTGAGTGTGGGAGTAGAAGGTTGGGGAGGGAGATGAGGAGGGGAGGGGGGGGTGGTGATGGATAGGAGTTAAGGTAGTTTTTTGGGTTTTGAAGGGATGGAGGGGGGTGGGGTGTTTTTTTTTTTTTTGTAGTATGGGGGGGGGTGGATAGGTTGGGGGTGTGGTGTGGGGGGGGGGAGGAGGTGTAGATTTAGAGGTGGGGGGGGGGGTGTGTGTAAGATAAGGTGTTTTTGGTTTTTTTGGTAATTAGGGGTAAAGGGTAAATTGGGTGGGGGGGGGGGGTAGTTTTGGGGGGGGGGGGGGGGGGGGGGGGGGGGGGTTTTGTTTGGGGGGGGGGGGGGGGGGGGGGGGGGGGGGGGGGGGGGGGGGGTTGGGATGTGAGGGGGGGGGGGGGGGGGGGGAGGGGGGGGGGGGGGGGGGGGTAGGTAGGGGAGGGGGGTGGGGGGGGGGGGGGGGGGGGGATGGGGGGGGGGAGGGGGATTGTAAAAAAAGGTGAAGTGGGGTGGGGGGTAGGGGGGGGAAGTTAGAGGAGATTGATTATGGGTAGGGGGGTGTGTTTAATTAGGGGAGGAGTTAGGTGAAAGGGGGGGGGGGGGGGGGGGGTGTTTGTGAGTTGAGGGAGAAGTAAGGTGGGGGGGGGGGGGGGGTTTTAGTGGGGGGGGGGGGGGGGAGAAAGGGGGTTTAAGAGTTGAAATTGGGGGGGGGTAGGTGGTAGGTTTTTTTATGTATAAGGATTTTTAGGGGGGATTTTGTGTGTGTGGATGAGATGGGGTGGGGAGGGTTGGGGGGGGGGGGGGGGTAGTAAGTTGATTGATGATTGTGTGGTGAGAAGGGGGGGGTAGTAGAGATGGGGGGGGGGGGGGGGGGGGGGGGGTGGGGGGGGGGGGGGATGGGGGGGATAGGGATGGGGGTGGGGGGGTTTTTTTTTTGGTTTGGGTGGGGGGGGAGGGGGGAGGGAATGTAAAAAGGGTAGTGGGGGGGGGTGGGTGTGAGTGTGTAGTGGGGGGGGGGGGGGGGGGGAGAGAGAAGTGTGTGTGATTATTTTTTTTTTTTAAATAATTTAGTGTTTTTTTTGAGAGGTTATTATTTTTTTTTGGGGTGGAGTTAAAAGATGTGGGAAGGGGGGGGTTTAGTGGGGGGGGGATTTAAGGTGAGTATTAATAGAGATAATGAGAGAAATTTGTTTGAGAGAGAGAGGGGGAGGAAGTAGTTGTTTATGTGTAATGTGTTGTGTATGGTTAGTGAGAGATAGAATTGGTTTTTTTTTTTTTTTTTTTTAGTTGTTGGAGTTGTTGATGATGATGGATGGATTTGAAGGGGGGGGGATGGGGGGTATTGGGGGTAGTGGGGGGTGAATTGGTGTGGGGGGGGGGGGGGGGGGGGGTGGTATTTTATGTGTAGTGGAGGGAATTGGGGGGGGGGGATGGTTGGGATTAGGATGGTTGAGGTAGGTGGTGGGTAAAGGGGGGGGGGGAGGAGGGGGGGGGGGGGATTGTTTTTTTGGGGGGGGGGGGGGTATGATGGTGGTGTGGTGGTGGAGGGAGGGAGGGGGTAGTGAAGTTGGAGAGATGAGAGGTTAGGGGGGGGGGGGGGGAAAATGAATTTATTGAAGGAGTTTTTGGATTTGGGGGTTTATATTTTTGAATGAGGTGGATTTTTTTTTTGTTATGGGATGGATGGGGGTGTTGGTGTTTTGTTGTTGGTTTTGAGGTGAGGTTGGGTTGAGGTAGGGTAGGTAGTGTGAGAGGGGGGGGGAGAAAGAATTTGTGTGAAATGTTTGTGTGTGTGTGTGATGTGTGGGATGTGGGGGGTATGTGAGTAGTGATTTTTTTTTTTGGGTGGGGGGTGGATTGGTTTTGGGAGAGGGGAATTTTTTGGAGGGAGTGGAAAAGTGAAAAATGGGGGTTGTTGGTAGTGTTTTTTGGAGGAGAGTGTGGTAGTAGTAGTGATGTAGTGTGTGTGTGTGTTGGTGTTGAGTGTGTGGAGTGTGGAAAGGAAGGGGGGGGGAAAAATTTTTTTTTTGATGGTGGTGGTAGTATTTGTATTTTTTTTTTGGGTGGGGGATTTTTTGGGGGGGTTATTGGGGTTAAAAGTAAGATTGGGGTGTAAGGAGAGATAATAATTAGAGATTAGTAAAAAGTTATTAGGGGTAGGTTTAGTGTGGTTTTTGGTGTGAAAAAGAGTAATGTGAGTGTTTTTTTTGAGTGGGTGTTTTTTTTTAAAAAAAAGAGGGAGTGTTGATGTGTGTGTGTTTGAGTGAATTTGTTTTTTTATTTGGGGAGAAGGTAATTAGGGTGGGGGGATAAGGGTTATTTATGATGTTAATGGGAGATTGTGGGAATTGTGAATTTGAGAGTGTGGAGAGAGTGAGGAAGGTTTTTTTTATTAGAGATGTTTAGTGTAATAGTGGTAGGGGGGGGGGGGATTGGGGAATGTTGGGGAATGGGGGAAAAAGATTAGTAGTTAGGGGAGGGGGGGGGGGTTTTGGGTAGTTGAATTGTTGTGGGGGGAATTGGGGGGGGGAGGAGGAGGAGAAAGGGGTTGATTTAGGGGGAGGAATGTTGTTGGGATGGAAGTGGGGTGAGTTGTGGTTGTGGATGAGTGTGTTGTTTTTTTTTTTTGTATGTAAGAAGAGGATGATTTTTTTGGGGGGGGGGGGGGGGGTGTGTGTTTTTTTTTATTTTGGATAGTTTGGTTAATTTGGGGAAGGGTGGGTGATTGATTTTGAGAGAGTTGTTGTTTTGTGTTAAGTTAGTTTTGGGGAGTTGAATTAATTGAGGAGGATATTGTTTTGATATAGGGAGGTGAGGGAATGAGTTGATTTGTAAATTGGGGGGAAGGATGTAAATAAGTTTGGGATTGATTGGAAGAATTTAATAATAAATTTTGGTTTTATGTTTGAATGTAAATTTATTTGGGAATTTTTTTATGAAATAAAATTAAGTGTTTTAGTGGATGTATTTGGGGTGTGAATGGGTGTTGGGGTTGGGGGTTAATGTTGTTGAGAGGTTAATGAAATGATTTTTTTGGTGGATGGTTTGGGGGTTTAGGTAAAAGAATGTTTTGGTGGGGGGAATTGAATTTTTTTTGTTAAATGAAATGGTGGGTGGGTATGAATTTTTAGAATTTTTTTGAGAAAAATTATTTTGTATATTGTAAAAAAAAAAAAAGAGATTTTTTAGTGTTAAGTTTGAAGGGGTGAGGGTGAGATGGTTAGGGTTAATAAATGAGTTTTTATAAGGGGTAGTTTTTTGATTGGTGAGTGTGGTTTAAATTATTGTATGTGTTATTTTTTTGAGAAAAAAGTGGGTTTTTTTTGTTGGTAGTGGAGATGTTGTATGGATTAATAATGTTAATGTGAGGATAAGATGGGTTGAAAGTGGAGTGGTTTGTTTGTTTGTATGATTAAATGTATTGAGGAATGTATTGGGTGAATGGATTTGTGGGATGGTTGGGGGGGGGGGGGAATGTAATTTTATTATGTAGAGGTGTTATTTTTAAAATTGTGTTAAAATTTTTGAGAAATTAGGTTTGTTTGGGGTGAGGAGGAGGGTGGAGTTATGGAGGAATTGTATGGTGAAGATGGAGGGGGAATGGGTTGAAAGTTGTTTTTTGTGTAAAAAAATATATTTAGAAGGATGTGTTGAAGATGTGGGTGGGGGTGTGTGTGTTGTTAATAGGTGTGTTTGTGGGGTGAGTGTTGATGTTATGTTTTTGTATGGGGGTAGTAGTTTTTTGTTGTTAAAAGTTTTAGTTTATTAAATTGGTTTTTTTGTTGGTTGGGGTGGGGGATTTTTAAAGGTGAAATAGAGTTTAGTAAAAGTTGTTTTTGTGGAGTTTTTTTGAGGGTGTAGGAAATTGAAATTTGGTGGAGTGTATGTGTAATATATTTTTTTTTTTTTGATTGTAGTTTTGTGTGTGTATTGTGAGGTAATGTTTAGGAGGGGGGTGTTGAAGAATTTTGGGGGGTTTTTGATGGAAGAAAAGGGGTGTAATTTTTTTTGTAGTAGTTTGATTGGGGTATGTTTTGGAATGGTAAATGTTTTTTTTAAATTAAGGGGGTGTATTGTAGAGTTTTTTTTGTGTGAGAGAGTAGTAAAAAAAAAGATGAATTGTATATTTAGTTTTGGAAGGAATTAATTTTAGGTAGATTTTTTGAAGTATTTGTGTGTTTATTGGATGGGGGGTTAATTTTAGGGGGGGGGGGGGGGGGGGGGGGTTATTAGAGTGTTGTTTGTGTTTTTTTTGTTTTTTTTTTAGAATGTGTTTTGAAAATGGGGGAGTTGAATGGGTGTAATAATAGTGTTTTTATAATTTGTTATGTGGATAGTAATGTAAAGAAGAGTGTTTAGGAGTATATGGTAATTTTGTTGAAATTTGGATGTATTGTGAGGTATGGTTTGGGAAGGTGAATGTAGATTTTGGGAAGGGAATTAGTATTTTTTATTGGAATAGAATATATTTTTTTTGGAGTTAGGAATTTTGATTATTTTGGGGAGTTTTTTAGGAGGATGTTGTGATGATGTAGAGAGATTGATGGGAGTATTGTAATTTAATTTTTATATGTGGGAAGTAGTTAAGGAGTTTAAGGTTGAGGTTGGATGATTTGAAGGGATTTGAAGAAGTAATGGTGAAGTAGATTGTTGGAGGGAGTTTTTTTTTTGAAATGGGGGGGGATTAATTGGAATGGTTTTTTGTGGGTAGAAGTATATATAAGGGTATTGTAGATATAGAGTAGGGGGGGGGGTTGGGGGGGTTGGGGGTGAAATTTATGTGGATTTTTGGGGGGAATTTTATATAAATAGTTTTTTTTTGTTTTTTTTTTTTTTTTTTTTTTTTTTTTTTTTTAATTTTTTTTTTTTTTGTTTTAGTTTGGTAAGTTGAAAGGAAATTTTTTTGAAAATAATGAATGTTGTGTTGTTAGAGGATTTTTGGAAAGAAGGTGTGTGGTAGTAGTGTGGTGATAGTGTGTAAAATTTATGAATAGGGATTGGGAATTTATTTTGTTTTGTAGTAAGTGTTGGATGAATATGTATGAATTTTTTTTTTTTTGTATGTGAAATATGTAGGTATGAAAAAAAAAAGTAATGAATGATATTTTTTTTTTTTAATTTTGGGAGGTGATGTGATTTATTAGATATTTTTTAAAAATGATGTGTGATTGTATGATATGTTTGGGGGTTTGATGTTGGTGTTATTTTTTTTGAGATGGAAGTTGTGTGTTATTTATTAGGGAAAAATATAGTAGTAGTTAGATAATAAAAATTTGGTTAGTAGGGGGGGGATAATTAGGGGTAAGTGGAGTTTATGGGGGGGGGGGTAATGGTGTATTTTGGGGGGGTTGGGTGTGGGGTGAGTTTTATGTGAGGGTAAAAAGTTTGAGAAGATGTGATGTTGTGTTATTAATTTATTAATTTTTTTTTTAGTTGTTTGATTGATGAAATGGATTTGTGTGTGTGTGGATGATAGGAGTTTATATGAGAGTTTGTGGGTGAGTGTGATGTGGTGAGTGAGAGGTAATTTTTGAGATGGATATATAAATTAGTTTTTAAAAAAAAAATGAATATGGGTGGGTTATTATGGGGGGGGGTAATGTGATTGTAGTGTGTGTGTGTTATGTGTTGTATGTTGTAGTATTATTGGGGGTTTTAAGTATGTAATGGATTTTTTTGGTATGAATGGGGGGGGTTGGGATTTTTGGGTGAAAAGAAAGTTTGTAAGGGTGTAAGAGTTTTGAGGGGGATAATGTAATTGAAATGGTGAAGTGTATGTGTAAGATGATTTATTTGAGATTGTAGTTTGTGGGGGGATTGTGATAGATAATTTTAAAAAGGGGGTGAGTTGAAGAATATTTTAGATTTTTGAAATGTGGGGAAATTGATTGATTTTTTTTGGGGGAAAAAGAATTTTAGGTGTTTGGTAATTTTTGAAAATGATTTTTTTGATGTGATTTTGGTGGGAGGGTTGATTAGAATAGATTTTTGGGGGGGGGTTGAGTTTTGTAGTGGGGAAAAAAATTTTTTTTAAATTGAAGTGTTAAAAAAAGTTTGGGTGGATTATGTTGAGTATGATGGGTTAATTAATGGGGTAGGGGGGGTGTTTTAATTAATATTTTTATGGTTATGATTTTAATTGATAATTGGAGTATTGTTGGGTTGGATAGTGTTGAATGAGAAATTTGAGTTTTTTTAAATGTGTGGGGAAGATTTA
>JACXSL010000153.1:0-12000 GCA_019514585.1 Dendrobium officinale
AGTAGTCGAAAGGAAAACTAGAATATTAATAGAAGCTGCCTGATCAATGTTGGCAGAATACTCACTTTCTAAATATTTTTGGGCTGAGGCGGTTAGCACACTGCATGTTATGTTCTGAATAGGGTGAATATAAGATATAAATTAAATAACACACTCTATAAGTTGCTAAAAAAAGAACGCCTAATTTGTCTCATTTGCATGTTTTTTGGTGTTGAGTCTAGTAATTAGGTTGTTAAGCCTAAGTAAATGTCCCACGGCTACCAAGGGGGGGTGAATTGGTAGATTTTATAAAAATTTTAAACCCTCTTAATAATAAAGTTGTAAACCGAAATAAAATTTTCTTTTAAAGTTTGTAGAAAAATGTTTTTCAACCACAGAGTTGTTAAAACTGAAATTTAAAATGCGGAAACGTAAAAGCAATAAAGTAAATGACACCAGATTTATAGTGGTTCGGTCTATAACCAGACCTACATCCACTCCTCAGAGGCACCCTCTGAGTATTGCACTAATACCACAAAGTGACTCTCCTTTAGCACCCACAGCAAGGCGGAGAAGCCTGTACAAAACACTCTTTTCACCACTCTCCCCGGTGCGGCAGAGAACCGTCGTCCTTTTACACAATCCACAGTGCTGGCAGAGAACCGTCGTCCTTTCACACTCTCCTAGTGTGGGCAGAGAACCGTCGTCCTTTTCACACTCTCCTAGTGTGGGCAGAGAGAACCCTACGGCTGTTCACACTCTCCAAGTGTAGGCAGAGAACCTTCTTCCTTTTACACTCTCCTAGTGTAGGCAGAGAACCCACGTCTGTTCACACTCTCCAAGTGTCGGCAGAGAACCGGACCTTCTTGAATGATCTTCTCACACGAATCTAGAAGGAAGAAAAAGAAAAGAGTGAAGAAATCCAATTTCACAAGTAGAGATTCTTACCTTAGCAATCCAAGTGAACCCTTCTTGCTCCAATGGTAGGAATCCTCCTTTGAATGCTCTCTTCCACTCTCCCCTTGGCTATTCTCTCAATAGGCACGAAGATCAAATGACAAAAAGATTGGGTGGCAGTCTAATTTGGACTATTTTATACAAAAGACATGAAAAAAACCGCCCAAAAAAACTGCATAATTTCAATTCTGTACGCAGTGGATCGTCCCGTACGATCCTGGATCGTCCTGGACGATTTTACTTAAACGATCTGAAACGACCCAATTTGTATATGTGTACGAAATGACTTCGTACAGCTGATCGTCCTGTACGAACTAGGTTCGTCCAGTACGAACGGTTATTACAAGGTCGGTTCTAGAAACTGCTGAAAACTGTTCTAAGTCGGTTTATCGTCGTTTGGACGAAAATTTATTCGTCTGGACGAAAAATTTTCCAGAGAGCCGATCGTCCTGGACGATTATTTATTTCGTCTGGAAGAAAATTTTCCAGAGGACCAATCGCCGGGGACGATAATTTGGTTTCGTCTGGACGAAAATTTTCCAGAGAGCTGTTCGTCCGGTACGATAATTATTTTCGTCTGGACGAAATTTTTCCAGAGGACTGGTCGCCTCGTACGATGGTAAAATTCGTCTGGACGAAATTTTACAGAGAACCCATCGTCCGGGACGATATTAAAATTCGTCCTGGACGAATAGGACTTAGAAAAAAAAAAATTTTTCAAGCAAGTTCCTATTCGTTCCAAGTGCTCTATAGGAGATAACTGACAGATCGTCCAGTACGATAAATATCGTCCTGTACGATCAGTATAGAATTTCAAGATCTCCTTATTTTGTGTGTGTGAGATTTTATTCACTCAATTACAATCACTCCCTTTCAAAATTAATTCAAAGTCTCATGTTGAATTTGATTTGAAGTTTTCGTAGTCTGGAGTCTGATTTTCCTGAAATGTTAGTACACACAAGAGCAAGTGCAAATCTTCTGAAATTGATAGGAGATAACTATACACATTTGAACAATAATGTTTGGAATCATCAAAAACTACATAAGTTGCACAATTATAAATCATTCAAATAGCAACTATTCAAAAAACAATCTCCCCCTTTTTGATGATGGCAAAAACAATTATTGTTAGTATGGTTTCAAGTTAAAACAAATCTCTTATCTTATCTCCCTAAACTCCCCCTGAATTTATGAGTACATTAAAATAAGGAGGCATTAAAAAACAATATTTTTTTTTTTTCAAACAAATCACAAAACACAAACCACAAAACACAAAAACACCCCTGAACACAGTACATTAAAATAAAGGCATTAAACAAACACAAAAATTTTAAACACAAAACACAAAAACACACACAAACATAATCAATAATCTCCCACCTTTTTTCTCCCCCTTTTTGACAGCAACAAAAAGTGAAGAAGAAAAAGACAAGAAATGTAAATAATTATATGAAATTCATTTGTAAAATTTAATCTAAATGATGATGATTTGACATAGGGTATGCAATTTTTAAACTAAAGATATTAGGTCAATCATAGAAAATTCATAAAATTTATGAAATGATATAACATTGTAAGTAAGAAGAATTTATCAAAGACATGATTCAATTTAGACATTTTGATTATTGAAAATCATTACAAGTGAGATGTAAAAAAAAAAAAAAAATTCTATATTTCAAAGTTCAATCAAATAGAATATAAATGAACATTAGATCAACTTGAATTAAGAGATTAAACGAATTTGGAAAGAAGAGAATTACCTCATGTGGTGCTTTGCACATCATTTTTTCAAAGTTTTGGAGCACATTTTTTGTGCATTTTTCTTTGGTTGGGCTTATTTTGTGCCTCTTTTTCACTTTTGCAAATTTTTGTGAATCCCTTTTGATTTTTGTACATTTGTACAATGTTCAAGAGTAATTTGACCAATTCTTTCCAAAATCTATAATCTAACATTTTCAAATATTTCTAGGTGCATAAATATCATTTGAGAGCATAGAAATACAAAATAAGAAAACATCAAAATTGCAATAACAATATTAAATTTTATGTAGTCTAAATGAATAGACATGAATTTAAAAAATTCTAAATACAACAAGTTATAAACAAATTATAAATTTAGAAAGTCTAGATTTTCTAATATAGATAATCTCACATTACAATCGAAATTTGAGCACAATGTAGATTAAAAAACAATATTAATGAAAATTCATAAAGATTAGCCACATTTCAAAACAAATCTAAAAACAAAACAAACTTTCATTGATAAAAAAAAAAAAAAAAAAAAAAATTGAACTTAAACAAACACATCACAACAATCAACAATAACACATATAAGAGAAAAAAAAAAAACAAAACAAAAAAATAAAAAATACACACAAAAAAAAAAAAAAAAAAAAAAAAAAAACTTCTACTGTTCTGGAGGAGGAGGAGGAGGAGGAATGCCGCCAAAGAGGTTGAAGTAGGAGGCCATCAACATTACATTGGTATTTATTTCATGAACTTCATCTCTAATATTACCAATGTCATGTTGCTGCTGCGTAAGATGAGCATCAAATTGATCAAACCTTTGATCAATGTGAGTCTCTAGTCTATCAAATCTCTCAATCAGATTCTGGTAAATCTGATTGAGAAGCAGAAGCTTGCACTCCTTCTTCTTCTTCTTCTTCTGAAGCACTGCCATGTGCTTTTTCTTTTTTCTTTTTCCTCCTTGAAGAGCAGTCTCTGAATGATGCATCGTTGTAGTAAACTGGCTCTTCATATTCCTCATCAGGATGCACTATATTGTACTTCTTCTCCAAAATATAAGTAATCAAGTGCCCTAAAGAAATGTTCTTCTTCTTCCTCTTTCTGATCAGGATGTCCTATTTCTGAAAGCCCATAGATATGATCTAGGATGAGTTGGGCTTCATCAATAGGTTGTCTTTTCATGATTAAAAAAGTTAGACAAGAAAGGAGAGGAGTAATGTTAATCCTATCACCAGCTTTAGGAATAATTTGAGGATCTAAGGATATGCTGGATGATTCGGGCATCTTGGGTCATACCGGCCACTCTAGCAACATGATTGTCAATTGCATTTTCTCTAATTACCCTATTGATTTCAAACCATTGGAAGGGTGTTTTCTGATGCTAGGGGTGTGGGCTCTATATCCTTCAGTTCTTAAGTTTAAAAATGCACCAAGGTCGTGCTTGGTGATCTCAACTTTTTTTTCTTAAAAACAAAAGAACTAATGATAGAGTGGTCAGAATTGAAACTCATGTTGGCTAGGAAGTAATGGTAGGTTTGCTTATTGTATAAGTGGACAAGAGAAAGAATGAAATGAAATTGGGTTGAGGCGAAGAGGTGTAATACCCTAAATTTCAACTCTGTTTGGATAAGAATGCGAGACGGAGTGATTTTTTGCAGATGCAAAACGAGGAAAAGATTCCTCTCATTTGCCTTGGAAAAGAAAGTTGTCTGGGGCATTCCTGTTAGGTTTCTTCGCCAAAACTTTTTGTCTTTTGCTAGAGAGGAGGCCATAGTTGATTTGATGTAGAAAGGGATTGAAAAAGATGTTTGAAAAGTGTGATTGTCAAGTTTGAAAAGCCTTCATATTTAAAGAAAAACGATACGTTCGTCCTGGACGAAAATATTCGTCCTGGACGAAAAAATATCGTTCGTCTGGACGAAGTAATTTCGTACGTACAGACGATCCAATTCGTCCAAAATGTAACGGCTTTTCGTATTCAACACAACTTACGATGCGACCCTTCGTACAGGCTTTTTTGACTTGACCGATCGTACATACGAAAAAAAAATTTCGTACAGACGATCGAAAAGTGTTTCGTTTTAATGACTCTTGAAAACCGTCCCCTACAATGAACTGACACATGTTCGTACAGAAAGAAAAAAAAAAATTTTCGTACAGACGAAGTTCGTATTAGAAACTGTCTTATCCACTCAACCGCTGCATTCAATCGTCCCCGACGTTTGAGAAAAAAAAAAAAAAAAATTCGTCTCGTACTGGACGATCACAGATCGTACAGACGATCTAATAAAAAAAAAAACTGCTCTCAAAACGGTTTTAAATTCGCGCAAACTGTTTCTTTACACATCGTCCCGTACGAAAATTTTCGTCCTGGACGATTTCCTCCAAAAAAATTTTTTTAATTTTAAATTTTTTAATTTAACAAAATCAACAAAAAAACAATAAAAAAAAAAACACACAAAAACATAAGACAAAATCATAAATCCAAAAACAATTCATTCAAAAACACACAAAATTCACAAAATCACAAAAACAAAACACAACAAGTATCAATGTTGCAAAGACATTTTGGTTAAGCATTCAAATCAATAACACCAAGCCTTGTTCTTAAAGTACTGAAGGTATCAAAGGCTAAAGGTTTTGTAAAAATGTCTGCAAGTTGATTTTCAGTTGAAACATGTATGAGTTCAATTTCTCCTTTGGATACATGATCCCTTATGAAATGATGCCTTATATCAATGTGTTTGGTTCTAGAATGTTGAATAGGATTTTTGGAAATGCAAATTGCACTAGTATTGTCACAATAAATTGGAATAGTGCCTATAGTTAATCCTAAGTCAATCAACTGTTGTTTTAACCAAAGTACTTGTGCCACACAACTTCCTAATGCAATGTATTCTGCTTCTGCAGTAGATAGTGCCACTGAATTTTGTTTTCTACTAGACCATGAAACTAATGAATTTCCAATGAATTGACATGTTCCAGAAGTACTTTTCCTATCCACTCTACAGCCTGCAAAGTCAGAATCTGAGTAACCAATAATTTCAAATGAAGAGCTAAACTTAGGATACCAAATTCCTAAGTTTTGAGTTCCTAGTAGATATCTTAAAATCCTTTTCACTGCTGTCAAATGTGATTCTTTTGGATCTGATTGAAATCTAGCACATAAGCAAACACTAAACATAATATCTGGTCGGCTAGCAGTCAAGTAAAGTAAAGATCCAATTATCCCTCTAAATTTCTTTTGATCAACAGATTTTCCCTTAAGGTCTTTATCCAACTGAACTGAAGAACTCATTGGTGTACTAACAGGTTTAGCATTGTCCATTTCATATTTTTTTGAGGATGTCCTTAATATATTTGGTTTGACTAAGAAAAGTACCTTCCTCAAGTTGCTTAATGCTAAATCCTAGAAAGTAATTTAAATCTCCCATTAGACTCATCTCGAATTCACTACTCATTGTTTTAGAAAAATCATCGCAAAGATGTTTATTTGAAGATCCAAAGATGATGTCATCTACATAAATTTGAACAATAAGTATATCCTTTCCAATTTTCCTTAAAAAGAGAGTTGTATCCACACTTCCTTTTTCAAAAGATCTTTCAAGTAGGAAGGTGCTTAACCTCTCATACCAAGCCCTAGGTGCCTGTTTCAATCCATATAATGCCTTTTTTAATTTGAAAACATGATTTGGAAATTTAGAATTTTCAAAACCTGGAGGTTGTTCTACAAAAACATCTTCTTCAATTACTCCATTTAAAAAGGCACTTTTGACATCCATTTGAAACAATTTAAAAACCTTTAAAGCAGGCAAAGGCAAAAGGCTAGTAAAACCCTAATTGCTTCAAGTCTAGCTACAGGAGCAAAAGTTTCCTCAAAATCAATTCCTTCAATTTGATTATACCCCTTAGCTACTAATCTAGCCTTATTTCTAATGACTACTCCTGAGTCATTCATTTTATTTTTGAACACCCACTTGGTTCCAACAACACTTTGATCTTTTGGCCTTGTAGTTAGTTCCCACACTTTATTTCTTACAAATTGATTTAACTCTTCTTGCATGGCCAATATCCAAAATTCATCTGAAAGTGCTTGATCAATGTTAGTGGGTTCAACAGTTGAAATAAAGGCTGAATGATTGACTTCCTTGTTTAATCCACGCCTAGTTCTAACACCCTCACTTGGTTCACCTATGATTAATTCCTTTGGGTGGTTTTTAGAAAATCTCAAATCTCTAGGCAAAGGGTCTTCTCTATCTAAATTTTCTTCCACATTTTCTTCCAAATTTAATCTATCTATCTTTTGGGAGTTTTCTTCAATTTCTTCTTCAACAACTTTTGGCTCTTCCATGTTTCCATTTTCATCAAAAACAACATGTGTGGTTTCTTCAATGACTAAAGTTCTTTTGTTGAATACTCTATAAGATTTTCCAACACTTGAATATCCAACAAAAATTCCTTCATCTGATTTTGGATCAAATTTTCCTAAGGCAGATTTTCCATTATTATGTATGAACACCTTGCAACCAAATACATGCAAATGAGACAAATTTGGTGTTCTACCTTTTAGCAACTCATAGGGTGTTTTATTCAAATTTGATCTCACATTCACCCTATTCAGAACATAGCATGCAGTGCTAACCGCCTCAGCCCAAAAATATCTAGGAAGTGAGTATTCTGCTAACATTGCTCGGGCGGCTTCTATTAATGTTCTGTTCTTTCTTTCAACTACTCCATTTTGTTGAGGAGTTCTAGGTGCAGAAAAAATTGTGATCAATCCCCTTTTCTTTACAGAAATCTTCAAATCTTTCATTTTCAAATTCTCCTCCATGATCACTTTGTATAGAAATTATTTCACATCCTAGTTTTCTTTGTATCCAAGTTGAAAAATTTCTGAATTCCTCAAATGATTCACTCTTATGAAAAAGAAATTTAACCCAGGTGAATCTTGAAAAATCATCTACTATAACAAATCCATATACCTTTCCTCCTAGACTAACAGTGCTTACAGGTCCAAAAAGATCCATGTGAAGAATTTCTAAAGGTTTACTGGTCCTAAGATCTTTAATGGACTTAAAAGAGGATTTCACTTGTTTTTCCTAATTGACATGCATCACATAGGTGGTCCTTAGTAAAGTCTAGTTTAGGTATTCCTCTAACCAAAATTTTTGGGTAATTTTTCTAAGATTTTTCATACTAGAATGACAAAGTCTCCTATGCCAAAGCCATGATTCATCAGATACAGTTTTCAAACAAAAAGCAGTAGAAGATTGAATACAATTTAAATCTAGCATGTAGACATTGTTCACCCTTTTTCTATTTAAAACAATTTTCCCATTTAGGCTAATTATGCAGCTAGTAGGTAAAAATTTTATATTATAGCCCTTATCACATAGCTGACTTATGCTAAGCAAATTATGTTTTTTAAGCCTTCAACTAATAAAACATTGTCTATAAAATTTTTTTTCAAGTTTCCAATCATACCTGATCCAACCACTTTCTTTGTGGTATTATCTCCAAGTGTAACCTTGCCTCCACTCCTGGCTTTCAGCGTTATGAATTGAGCAGTATCTCCAGTCATGTGCTTAGAACATCCGCTTTCCAGGTACCATATACTCGCACGAGGTCTTGTGTGAGAGTATACCTGCAAAATTCTCAAATGTTAGACCTGGGAACCCAAACTAGTTTGGGTTCACCTTTATGAAATTTATAATCAGATGCATGTATGATATGTCTAGGTTTATGCATCTTAATTCTCCACACCAAATTAGGTTTAATCTTTAAAGTGCAGGTGTGAGATATATGTCCCAAAAATCCACAATTGTTACATTTAACATTAGGAAAAATATTCCTATATTTTCTCTCATATGATTGTCTTCTAAGGGATTTCATGAATTTAGGATAATATTTAGGATTTGTAAAATCTTCAAGTTTAGGGGGGTTCCTATTATCCTCGAGAGCTCTTATAGTAAGTTTGTAAAATGAATTCATTTCCTTCAAGATTCGATTTGTATAGTTTACTCTATATGTCTTGTGCTCAGATTCATCCTTAAATTTTTCAAATTCTTTTTCAAGTTCAGCATAGGATGATTTTAAATTCTCAAAATTTTTATTCAAGTCATCATATTCATCAAGTAGTTTCATGTGGTTGCTATCAATTAAAGCATGATCTTTCCTAAGGATTTCGTGTTCCTTATTAAGCTCTTCAAATTCTAAAACTAAACTAGCATGCATCTTTTTCGTTTTCCTATATGCATCATGCATGTGTTCAGAAACTTCAAACAATTCATTATAGGTTAAATCACATACCTCTTCTTGATCTGATTGTTCAGCTTTATCTGCCATTAAGCAAAGGTTGGTGACTTCTTCTTCTTTTTCAGTCTCAGATGAGTCTGAAGCTGAGTCCGCCCCAAAAAGCCTTTTGAAACTTCTTCTTGCCCTTCTTTACCATTGGTTTCTCCTCTACCTTCTCCTTGCTAGGAGTGGCTTTTGAGTTTTGGACAATCAGTCTTTATATGACCTGGTTTCCTGCATTCATAACAAATCACTTCATTAGAAACCTTGCCATTTCTGTTATACTTACCTCTATTCCATTGCTGGCGTCTCTTCTGCTTCCTCTTTAAAAAGCTTTTGAATTGTCTAGTCATCAGTGCTATATCATCTTCATCCTCAGGTTGTGAGTGTTCACTTTCTGACTCTTCCACATTTAGTGCAATATTCTTGTCCTTTCTTGGTTCACCTGCATCAATCTTTCTTTGACTTACTCCTTGCTCGTAAGCAATGAGTGAACCAAGAAGATTGTCAATAGAATAAATGTTCAGATCTTTTGACTCTGTAATTGCAGTAATTTTAGCATCGTATGCAGTAGGTAAACAACGAAGAATCTTATTAACCATTTCAGCATTAGTTAATTCCCTACCAAGTGCATGCAAAAGAGGTGACAATTTGAGTGAATCTTGTGTACATGTCAGATATAGATTCATTAGGTTTCATGCGAAATAATTCGTAGTCATGTAACAAGATATTGAGTCTTGATTGCTTAACCTCATTTGTCCCTTCATAAGTAATACAAAGTCTATCCCATATGTCTTTTTCCGCTTTTACAAGTGGAAACTCGCATGTAGTCTTCAGATTTTAAAGCACAAAAGAAACTATTTAAACATTTCGCATTTAATTGTGCTAAGTCACGTTCTTCTATAGTCCAATCTGCATAGGGTGTATCTACCCTTATTCCATCAACTAATCTAGTTGGTTTTGTGTAACCTTCCTGGACTAGCATCCACATGCGATAATCAAGTGACTGTAAGAAAGTAGACATGCGTGTTTTCCAAAAATCAAAAGGAATATTGTCAAACAGTGGAGGTCTAGTGATAGAGTAACCCTCAGGTGTGTTTCGGTTTCCAAATGTAGCCATCTACGTTAATCAAAAAGTAGTTCAAACTTATGATTTTGAAACTATGCTCTGATACCACTTGTTGAGTCTAGTAATTAGGTTGTTAAGCCTAAGTAAATGTCCCACGGCTACCAAGAGGGGGGTGAATTGGTAGTTTTTTTAAAAATTTTTAAACCCTCTTAATAATAAAGTTGAACCGAAATAAAATTTTCTTTTAAAGTTTGTAGAAAAATGTTTTTCAACCACAGAGTTGTTAAAACTGAAATTTAAAATGCGGAAACGTAAAAGCAATAAAGTAAATGACACCAGATTTATAGTGGTTCGGTCTATAACCAGACCTACATCCACTCCTCAGAGGCACCCCTCTGAGTATTGCACTAATACCACAAAGTGACTCTCCTTTAGCACCCACAGCAAGGCGGAGAAGCCTGTACAAAAAACACTCTTTTCACCACTCCCCGGTGCGGCAGAGAACCGTCGTCCTTTTTACACAATCCACAGTGCTGGCAGAGAACCGTCGTCCTTTCACACTCTCCTAGTGTGGGCAGAGAACCGTCGTCCTTTCACACTCTCCTAGTGTGGGCAGAGAACCCTACGGCTGTTCACACTCTCCAAGTGTAGGCAGAGAACCTTCTTCCTTTTACACTCTCCTAGTGTAGGCAGAGAACCCACGTCTGTTCACACTCTCCAAGTGTCGGCAGAGAACCGGACCTTCTTGAATGATCTTCTCACACGAATCTAGAAGGAAGAAAGAAAAGAGTGAAGAAATCCAATTTCACAAGTAGAGATTCTTACCTTAGCAATCCAAGTGAACCCTTCTTGCTCCAATGGTAGGAATCCTCCTTTGAATGCTCTCTTCCACTCTCCCCTTGGCTATTCTCTCAATAGGCACGAAGATCAAATGACAAAAAGATTGGGTGGCAGTCTAATTTGGACTATTTATACAAAAGACATGAAAAACCGCCCAAAAAACTGCATAATTTCAATTCTGTACGCAGTGGATCGTCCCGTACGATCCTGGATCGTCCTGGACGATTTTACTTAAACGATCTGAAACGACCCAATTTGTATATGTGTACGAAATGACTTCGTACAGCTGATCGTCCTGTACGAACTAGGTTCGTCCAGTACGAACGGTTATTACAAGGTCGGTTCTAGAAACTGCTGAAAACTGTTCTAAGTCGGTTTATCGTTTGGACGAAAATTTATTCGTCTGGACGAAAATTTTCCAGAGAGCCGATCGTCCTGGACGATTATTTATTTCGTCTGGACGAAAATTTTCCAGAGGACCAATCGCCGGGGACGATAATTTGGTTTCGTCTGGACGAAAATTTTCCAGAGAGCTGTTCGTCCGGTGATAATTATTTTCGTCTGGACGAAATTTTTCCAGAGGACTGGTCGCCTCGTACGATGGTAAAATTCGTCTGGACGAAATTTTACAGAGAACCCATCGTCCGGGACGATATTAAAATTCGTCCTGGACGAATAGGACTTAGAGAAAAAAAAAAAATTTTCAAGCAAGTTCCTATTCGTTCCAAGTGCTCTATAGGAGATAAACTGACAGATCGTCCAGTACGATAAAATATCGTCCTGTACGATCAGTATAGAATTTCAAGATCTCCTTATTTTGTGTGTGTGAGATTTTATTCACTCAATTACAATCACTCCCTTTCAAAAATTAATTCAAAGTCTCATGTTGAATTTGATTAACTTCAAGGCCAAAAGATCAAAGTGTTATTGGAACCAAGTGGTGTTGCAACCCATGACCCCGAGTTTGAGATTTTGATGATGCCAAATAATGAGTGTTTTGGAACAGCTTTTCATTTAATATTATTTTATTTGCTTTTTTCCTTGAGCACTAATATTTCAGGAAGATCACAAGTGACTCAGGAAGAAAGGAAGACTCAAGACCGGGTAGATTAGGA
>JACXSL010001376.1:0-18313 GCA_019514585.1 Dendrobium officinale
TATACATAGTAAATTGGAGAATTCCCTTACTCTCAAATTGAGTAGAGCAAGAGCTTGGAGGAACTTCCCTTATTGGCTGATGATACAGTTCTATTTAGAAGTGCCTAATCAGCCTTCACATTCACCACTTCTCAAAGAGAATCATTGGCTGATGACCAACTTAAATGGCATAAACAATGCAATCAATAGAGATTAAAAATATGATAGCCTGAGAAAGACCACAAGTTATTAAGTAGAAAAGCTATCCCCTCTTCTATAAAATTATAACTAATATCATGTAATTGACGTAGCATATATCTCAAAAGAAAAGCTTTCAGTATTAGGAAATTTTAAGATAGAGAAGTAATTTAAGAAAAGCTAAAAAGATAAATTACGATAGAAAAAATAAAATTTGAAAAAAAATAATTTAACTTTTGTCGTGACTTCAGAAGAAGACGGAGAACTTT
Organism: Dendrobium officinale; assembly: GCA_019514585.1. Lineage (NCBI taxonomy): Eukaryota > Viridiplantae > Streptophyta > Magnoliopsida > Asparagales > Orchidaceae > Dendrobium > Dendrobium officinale. Next base: position 447 of record JACXSL010001376.1, read on the forward strand.
TTTTAACGACTCTTTCAAAACCCTTCTTCACACGAAGCGAGTGAAATCAAAGAGATAAAATATAGAGAACAGTCGAAGAAATGCATAAGGGAAAAATATCATTATCATGTGGCTTTAAACTTAGCGCAAACACACACTAAAACCCATCACCTTTTCTTATGAAGGAATCTATGGAAGCATATGCCGGACAACAAATTCCAAATAGCTAAAAGCCTTCAATAGAATATCAATTGCTACACATCTACTCTCTATGATATGATGACATAAACCACAAGATTTTAGCAAGCCGAAGTGCAAAAGAGAAATATCAATGCATTAATAGAAATAGTGTGGTAGAAGAACGATGATTTCTTTTTCAACTTAGAAAAGAATAGCCATGAGATTGATGACAATTCTTAAATCCACTAAATCTATGATTATGACTAATCTCATGTCATCTTCTACACAATGAGATGAAGAAATACTCAAAGTAATTACAAATTATCCTAACAAAAGGAAGAGAGACTATCGCCTTGAGAAAATGACAACGCATAAAAAGCATTTTCCATTTTGCTTCAGATAAAAGTGGCATATTTATCTTGAATTAACAGGCTAAATGAGTGGTTGTAATATATATTTAACTTTCTGAAATAATATATCATTAGAACATATATAATAGTGAATATATATAGCACACCTTCAAGAGCAATACAATAGCAGCAATAATGAAAGATTTTTCATATATGTTATCATCAAAACTACCATCCTTAGCCAAGCACTGGCAGGTAATGACCTGGCACTATTCGAGTCAACCTGAATATGACCCGTTTTTAAAAACGGGTCAGGTTTCTGGACCCGAACCCGACCCGATTCGGGTCCGGGTCAACTCGACCCAAAACGAATGACCCGGGGTTGACTCAAAATTGCTAGTTTTCGGGTCAAAAATCGGGTCAATCTTTGATTTTTGGGTAAAAAACAAGTCAATCTTGGTTTCGTGTCACTTTCGTGTCAATTTCGGGTTGCTGGGTCAACTCGAACCCGACTCGTTTCCGGTTTGGGTTGACTCGAACCCGGATTTTTCCGGGTCGGGTTTGGGTCGTGTTTCGGGTAAAAATTGACACCCCTAGCTGCAAAGCATAAGCAATTTAAATGAATAAGCAATTAAATAGATCCAAATTAAGAGAGTATATATTCGGAGAAAAATGAACACTGAAAAAAAATTGAACAATTCAATCATACAAGAAGTATTGGCTCAATTGATATAACCAATGGTATGATTATTCTATTGTAAGAAAGTAAATTATAATAAGTTAAAGAATTCCAATTTTCCTTAAAGAGTACCATGAACAAAATAAAGGAAAATGAGAAAATAAATGAATAAATTAAAAAAAAAAGTAATTTGCATTATTTTAGATTATTACTTAAATTTGTTACGACTGTAGATGACTATCCTTAAATATCCTTGTGGATTTTCTAATTAAATCGAGAGGGAGAGAGAGATAATAATTGTTGTGGACTAGAATATACGCGGCGATAGAGTTTTAATTGTTCGTCTTAGCGTTATACGGATATCCAGTTCACACACAGAGAACACAAGATTTTCTACGTGGAAAACCCTTGAAAGGGGAAAAACCACGGGGCCTAGCCCAGTTGAAAAGATTTCACTAGAACTTAAGTTGGTTACAATGGGCTGATTCGTCTCTAAGGACGATCAGATTACAAGTAGCAATTGTACAATAGAAGTTCGAGTGTCGAGTAATGGTCTGGCAGGACTTCAGGCCTTAGATGATGATAAGGCAGAAACTTCGGGCCTTAGATGAAGGTCTGGCAAATATGAGAATCTTCAATGATGGCCTGGCAAAGATGAGAGCTTCAAGTGAATGACTGGCAGAGCGTAGAGCGTCAGGTGATGATCCGGCAGAGCGACGGCATTAGGTGATGATCCGGTGATGATCCGGTGGAGCATAGGGCGTCAGGTGGTTGTCCGATGGAGCACAGGACGTTAGGTGGTGGTTCGGCTGAGTGACGACATTAGGCGGTGGTTCTTTAACATCAGGTTTGCTCATATAGTCCGGGCCGATCTGGGATCGTCCCGGGGACGATCAGTTCAGATGTTGTTCCAGATTTTGTACAGAAGTTCTAGGAAAATTTTCCTGTAAGTATCGTCCGGGCCGATCTGGGATCGTCCCGGGACGAATAGAGCATGGCACAAGTCAGAGAGCAAATCGTCCAAGAAATTAATTATCGTCCTTAGAAATCTTCCCTGGCCGATTGGATTTTGTTCAGATCGTCCAGGACGATCGTGCGATCGGCCGGGCCGATCAGAGTATTATTTAGCTGAAATCAGCTCATTTTGAAGAGAGAAAAAAATAAAAAATATCTAAAATCATTTTTTGAGGAGAGAGAAAGTTGTGGGAAAAAGTGCAAAAGTTGATTTCTGGGCAACGCCGGGCCGTTTCGTTCGTCGTTCGTCGAGACAGTTCAGGAAATTGGTATACGCAAGGTAAGGCACATTCCGCCTTTCTGAATTTTCAGAACGGTGAAGTTTGAACGATTTTTCTGTCCGGATTTCATTTTCGTTAGCGAATTTCGTCCGTATTTTCCGACTGGTTCAGTTTTTACCGCGTAACTTTTGACATATTTCTGAGGTGCCGAGTGTGCACATTTTGATTATTTTCTGGAGATTTTTTGACCGGATAGTTTTGATTTGGCGGCGTTTTCTGTTGACTGTAAATTTTCACGATGTCTGTAAATGTTGTGGCAGTTGAATAAAAGTCTTATAATGTTGTTGTGAATGTTCTGTGGTAATTTGGTGAAATTCTGATTTGGTGAATTTTGTGTAAAATTCCGTATACTGCCATTATGACGGCCGGATTTTCGTACGATTTCTGAAATTGTCCGGATTTGTTCTGAAATGACATGATATGATTGTGTGCTATAAAAAGGGAGTTATAAGGGGTCAGGATCCTGTGAGATCCTATCTGTGTCAGGGAAAATCTAAAATGAGCTCTGAAATATGAAAACAAGTTCTATTCCGGATCCGATGATAAGTTATGTTCTGGTGCTATAAGCACATCTGTTCTGGTGCCATGAGCACAAAGGGAGGCATAAAGGGCCAGAATCCGAGAGATTCTGTCAGTGTCTGGGAAGGGAGGCATAAGGGGCCAGAATCCGTTGAGATTCTGTCAGTGTCAGGGAATCTGTTCTAACTTTTGTTCTGTTCTGATTGTGATACGTTCTGATTTGATATATTCTGAATTGATATGTTCTGATACGATTTTGATCTGATTTGATCTGATTCTATTTTGTTCTGATTTGATCTGATCTGTATGATACTGTTCTGTTCTGTACGATTCTATTATATTCTGATTTGATCTGATCTGTACGATTCTGTTCTATTCTGATTTGATCTGATCTGTACGATTCTATTATGTTCTGATTTGATCCGATCTGTACGATTCTGTTCTGATTTGATCTGATCTATACGATTATGTTCTGTTCTGATTTGATCTGATCTGTATGATTATGTTCTGTTCTGATTCGATATACGATTCTGTTGATCTGATTTTTGTACGGATTTTTGTCTGATGTGTTTGATGTGGATTCTGAGGATTCTGATCGAAGGTTTGATGTCTTGCTAAGCTGTTGTAGCTCATCCTTATTTTCTGCGTGGTTTTCAGGTTCTGGGAAAGGGAAGGAAGTCTTAGACTAGGAGTTCAGAGTCTGATCCGTTATAGGTATTTTGCACTTTTGATTTTTGTACAGTCATGGCTTTTCTAGTTATGCTTTTCCTTCTGTCTGAAAGCCATGAGCTGTATTTGTATATGATTCTTTTGAGAAAGAAAAGATAGATGATCTATTCCGTTGTATTTTGATGTTATAGTAGCTCTGTGTGTCTGTTTCGGTGTATAATGCTTGGAAGAAAGTTCTGAAACAAATTCCAAAGCCAGATCCTGGAATCTGTTCAGTCAGATTGAGTCTGGCCACGACCTAATGCGAGCGGGATCCGTCCCAGTCGGGTTGGGTCATGACAGGTTCGGTGGAGCACAGGGCGTCAGGTGGTGGTTCGGCTGAGTGACGGCGTTAAGCGGTGGTCCTGTGGAGCACAGGGCGTCAGGTGGTGGTCCGACGGAGTGATGGCGTTAAGTGGTGGTCCGGTGGAGCACAGGCCGTCAAGTGGTGGTCCGACGAAGTGACGGCGTTAGGCGGTGGTCCAGTGGGAGCACAGGGCATCAGGTGGTGGTCCGACGGAGTGACGGCGTTAAGTGGTGATCCGGTGGAGCACAGGGCGTCAGGTGGTGGTCCGACGAAGTGACGGCGTTAGGCGGTGGTCCGGTGGAGCACAGGGCATCAAGTGGTGGTCCGACGAAGTGACGGCATTAGGCGGTGGTCCGGTGGAGCACAGGGCATCAGGTGGTGGTCCGGCGGAGGAGTGATGGCGTTTAGGCGGTGGTCTGGCGGTGGTCCGGCGAAACTCCGGCGGTCGAGGAGGCTAAGAAGTAAGAGCGATCTCCGATCTCTCTCTTTTTTCCTTAAGCTCTGGGGGGTCCCGTTTCAAGAGAAGAGGGGGCTCTATTTATAGATTTTGGGAATGACATAGCCCGTAAATAGGTGGAGGATCAAGGGTTAGTTGGGAGTGGTTGAATGGACGGTTGATCTTGAATCCTACTATTGTGCACCGTTCGTTGGACATTTGAAGGTCTTAGAGATGTCGGAATTCGACGATCTTATGCTCGTTGGATTCGTCTCGTTGATCCGTTCGATTCGAGTATAAGCTCGTAAAAATCGGAGACTGTTTGGTAACTCAAACAGTGTTATGAAGCTTCCAACAGCGCTTCGGGTTTTTGATTTGGACTCATTTGGACTCGGATTGAGTCGAATTTAGAGTCGTTGGATTTGTATTTCCGAGACACTCAGTTTGACTGTAAGCTCGCTGAAATTGGAGTTTAGATGATCCCGAATTTAAAATTTGAAGTTTACAACATGTTTTTTGCCTCGAGATTCGTGCCCGATCAAGATAATTTTTTGGACCTTGTATCAGTTGCCCCACTATTTTCGGACGTTGACGCTCCAGAAGTCCGAAAATATATGTGTTGACATTTCATATTGACCGAATCGCAAAAAATTGAGTTCTAAAATTAAAAATTTTCTCAAACTTGATCAAAGAGGTCATGTTGAGTCCCGAAAGTGTCAAAATTGAGTCCGAAATGTGTCGAAAAACATGTCCGGAGACCAAAAAAAAAATGTTGAATTTGGACCGTCCGGGCTCAAAACGGAGCCAAGTCACGTGTAGACGGCCGAACCGGCCGTCCAGCTGGCCGGCCGCCGTCCGCCGGCTGGCGCCGCCGCCGCCGCGCTGAAACCGCGCGCCGTTTGGCGCGCGCAATTAAGGCAGCCGATTTTAACCGGCTGCAGCATTTTTTTTTTTTGAGAACCGCATTCAGGCGGTTTCTAAAACCACCACGGTGGGCGGGAGAAGCTACAAACACCACAGTTCACAGCTTGTGCGAATATAATTTTACTCGAAGAAGATAAAGAAAATAAAGTCTTATGGCATTAAATAAAAGCATAGCTCCCTAAGATAGCTTAGGGAGGGAGAAGCTACAAACACCACAAACAACATTCAAAATTAAAGACAAACAGTACCGAAGTCACACAATACTAAAGACATATGATACTTAAACCAAGTAGCACTATTGTGCTCTACACAATTCAAACTCGGCAAGGCGTGGATAGGCCCCCAGCGATGGTTCTGATTTCCCCCACTATTTGACGATTATTTATCGATTGCCTTTGTTGTTGATTCTGCCCCCAGATCGGACCAACTTCATCTCGAGCTGGGGTATTCTTGATGAATTGTCGGAGATATCCTTGCCGGATCAGTCTCTCAACTTCTTCCTTGAGCTGCTAACATGCTTCAGTAGTGTGCTCATGGCTACGATGGAAGTGGCAATATTGCTCTTGGTTTCTGACATTGGATTTCAAAGGGTGTGGCCATTTTACATTCTCCTGATCCCGGATGGCCATTAATACATTTGCTTGGGATGTATTGAGTGGTGTGTACTCCTTTTCTTGATGAGGTTCTTGTCGCGGCTGTGAGGGTCGAGGAGGAAGATTGTAGCTTCCTTGCTTCTTCCTTTGTGATGGGGGGTTCTCCATCCCTAGGGGGATTTTTACTCTTCCCGGTTGTCTGCTCGAATTGCTTCCTATGAGCATTGATGGCTTCATCGGCAGTGATTTGGGCCTCTACTCGATGGATTAGATCCGCATATAAATTGATCAGTTTCTCATATGAGTGCCGAGTAGAAGGGGCCCGGGCGAAGCCCTCCAAGAAATACACCTCTAAGCAATTCGAGATCTACTCCTGGAATTTGTCGGGCTTCTATGGAAAATCTTTGAAAGTATTCTTTAAGAGATTCATCCTCGTTCTGACGTATCCCTGAAAGATGGGAGGAGTCTTTTATCATCATTCTTCGGTTGGCAACAAATTGTTTGACAAACAATTTGGCCAATTTAACGAATAGCGGAATGGACCGGGGTGACAGTGAGTAGAACCATGTTCGAGCTTGCCCTTTGAGGGTAGCAGTGAAGACTTGGCATAAAAGCGCATCAGAGGCTTGTTGGATGTGCATTATGGTTCTATAGTGATCGATATGTTCGTACGGGTCAGATGTCCCGTCGTATGAATCGATGTTCGGAAGTTTGAACCTTGCTGGAATAGGGTGTTGAAGGATGGCTTCAGTCAGGGGTGATGACTCCTAAAAATCTCTATGACGAAGAGATTGTCTTATATTTTCAACGGGGAACTCTTCTCGTACTAGTCTTCGTAATTCATGCTATTGGGCATTACGGGGGAGTTCGACGATGTGTCGCCGAGTTAAATCTTTGGGGGCATCCGGAGGAATGTGATGTTGGCGGCCTACCCGCGAAGGATCTGTAGAGCTTGATGTGTCAGCAAGCTCATTTTCCGGACGTGTTAGAGGACGCATTCTTGATGGTGGAAGGGGAACTTCGACATGAAGAACATCTTCAAATTCTGGTGGGTCTCGAGGAAGAAGTATATCTTCTTGAGGTGCTAGTGTCGGTCCTCGAGTTTCTCGTAGGAGTTGAAAGATCTCATTATGCGAGTCCTCCATCTTTCTGAAATGATCTTCCAGGGATGATCTTGAAGTTCCTTCTCCGACAGGGTTTCGACTACCAGGGTGAAAAGAGGCAGATTCCTGATGTCCTTGATTAGGGGAATGATTCCGAGATTGATGTGAATTGGAGCGGGAGGCTCCAAGGATGCGATTAATACGCCTGTTGACCATGGCGGTGATGCTTCAGGATAGTGGGATTATCATTTCCCACAGACGGCGCCAAACTGTTGTGGACTAGAATATACACGACGATAGAGTTTTAATTGTTCGTCTTAGCGTTATACGGATATCCAGTTCACACACAGAGAACACAAGATTTTTTACGTGGAAAACCCTTGAAAGGGGAAAAACCACGGGGCCTAGCCCAGTTGAAAAGATTTCACTAGAACTTGAGTTGGTTACAATGGGCTGATTCGTCTCTAAGGACGATCAGATTACAAGTAGCAATTGTACAATAAAAGTTCGAGTGTCGAGTAATGGTCTGGCAGGACTTCAGGCCTTAGATGATGATAAGGCAGAAACTTCGGGCCTTAGATGAAGGTCTGGAAAATATGAGAATCTTCAATGATGGCCTGTCAAAGATGAGAGCTTCAAGTGAAAGACTGGCAGAGCGTAGAGCGTCAGGTGATGATCCGGCGGAGCGACGACGTTAGGTGATGATCCGGTGGAGCACAGGGCGTCAGGTGGTGGTCCGGCGGAGTGACGGCGTTAGGCGGTGGTCCGGTGGAGCACAGTATGTCAGGTGGTGGTTCGGCTGAGTGACGACATTAGGCGGTGGTTCGGTGGAGCACAGGGCGTCAGGTGGTGGTTCGGCTGAGTGACGACGTTACACGGTGGTCCGGTGGAGCACAGGGCGTTAGGTGGTGGTCCGATGGAGTGATGGCGTTAAGTGGTGGTCCGGTGGAGCACAGGCCGTCAAGTGGTGGTCCGACGAAGTGACGGCGTTAGGCGGTGGTCCAGTGGAGCACAGGGCGTCAGGTGGTGGTCCGGCGGAGTGACGACGTTAAGTGGTGGTCCGGTGGAGCACAGGGCATCAGGTGGTGGTCCGACGAAGTGACGGCATTAGGCGGTGGTCCGGTGGAGCACAGGGCGTCAGGTGGTGGTCCGGCGGAGTGATGGCGTTAGGCGGTGGTCCGGTGGGTGGTGGTCCGGCGAAACTCCGGCGGTGGTCGAAGAGGCTAAGAAGTAAGAGCGATCTCTGATCTCTCTCTTTTTTCCTTAAGCTCTGGGGGGTCCCCTTTCAAGAGAAGAGGGGGCTCTATTTTATAAATTTTTGGAAATGGCATAACCCGTAAATAGGTGGAGGATCAAGGGTTAGTTGGGAGTGGTTGAATGGACGGTTGATCTTGAATCCTACGATCGTGCACCGTTCGTTGGACATTTGAAGGTCTTAGAGATGTCGGAATTCGGCGATCTTAGGCTCGTTAGATTCGTCTCGTCGAGCCGTTCGATTCGAGTATAAGCTCGTAAAAATTGGAGACCGTTTAGTAACTCAAACAGTGTTATGAAGCTTCTAACAGCGCTTCGGTCCTTGATTTGGACTCATTTGGACTCGGATTGAGTCGAATTTGGAGTCGTTGGATTCGTATTTCCGAGACACTCAGTTTGACTGTAAGCTCGCTGAAATCGTAGTTCAGATGATCCCGAATTTAAAATTTGAAGTTTCCAACATGTTTTTTGCCTCGAGATTCGTGCCCGATCAAGATAATTTTTTGGACGGCGTATCAATAATAATAAGAAGATTCATACCTCTCTCGCAACCACCATTTTGGAAAGAGCCACCGTAAGGAGAAATTAGAAAAGAGAATGAGAAATTGAAAGGATTGTGGGATAAAGAGCCTAGGGTTTCAAATATCAATTTCACTAAAGAAGCGAAGAGAATGGAGAAGGCAAAGAAGCTCCTTTCATGACTCCTTCACACAAAGCCGAATGGTTTGTTAGTTTCAATCATCTTTCAGTTTCTCATTCTCTTCGCTAGAGTGGGGGCCCTGGGGGGGCATGGGCCCCCACTAGTCCATTACTATATAATAGGAAAGCCCAATAACAAAAATATTCAACAGTAAATGAAGCACACAACAGGCTAAGGGGCAAAGAGTGGATTTGAACCTACGCCTCCCAGAATCAATCACTCAGATACTATAACCATCTGAGCCATTGAGAAATTCATGATCTTGTTTCAGCAATTTTAAGCTAAATTATAAAAATTTGAATTTTCTCTTCCTCACACGTTTGCATTACTATATATATATATATATATATATATATATATATATATATATATATATATATATATGCACACACATGTTCTTTTTTTTAAATAAAAATAATACTTAAATATTTAAGATTGAAGTAATCATAAATTTGAATACAATTAATAAAATATAGAATTTAATAAATTATTACAAACAAATATTAATATTTTAGAAAATCTAAATATTACTTTACTATGAACTATTAAATTAAAATATCAAAAAAAAAATCATCATAAAATAATTGAGAGTAATTTGAAAATCATTAATTTGTGCCCCCACTAAAAAAAATTTATGGTTCCGCCCTTGAGCGGGACAGTAAAGATTTATTTTAATTAAAAAAAATGGACGATTAAGATTTATTAGAGCAGAATTTCAAGGAGATATATATACCAAGGATGAGGAAAAACGAATCGCAAATGCTAAGCTGAGGAGACTTAACTTAAGTATTTATTATATAAATATATATTTATATTTTTAAAATTATTAAAATAAAATAATGAGTCAATATAATTTTTATCTAAGGGTGGGAACTCAAACCTTTTAGCATAGTATATAATATAATATGTTATTTTGTATAGTCGAAAATTTAATTCCGCTAAAAAGCTTGTCAGTGCAATTCAAACCCTGGCAATAAGTGGGATTCAACTTTAGTGGGATTTAGTAAATCCTGTAAATCCGGATTTCAAAAATCCGAAATTTGTTAAATCCTGAAAACTGTTTGGTATGTCAAATGTTAAATCCTGTTAAATCCTGAGAAACTATTTGTTAATATGTTTCAAGATTTATGATAGGGATTTAAATGTGAAGATAAAAATTATAAATTAAAAATAAAAATTAATGTGTTATGAATTTAATGACATGTTAACTTTAAATTAATCATTAATTATTATTTATACTATTAATTATATATTTAATAATACATATTTTAAGTTACATTAATTAAGCTAATCAAGTTAATATTTAATTACTAATTATACAATTAAGTTAAATTAGATAATTAATTTATGCACTATTTATACTATTAATTATTTAATTAATTATTAATAGTTTAAATTATATTAATTAAGGCGTCTAGGGTTTACCTTTCATCTTCTCTTTTCGTCTTTGCTGTTCGGCTTCGTTGATTCGCAGGAGGTGTATAGATTGCATGCGTCGCTTCTTCGGCTCCTTCGTGGCTCGACTTCGCTCCTTCGACGACTTTCCCTTCCTGTCGGATCGGAAGTTACGACATTTTGATAGGAAGCAAGAAAACGAGCTCGCTGGCTGTGAAGTTAACTATCTCCCCTTTCGCGCGCCGTTAAATCCACCGAACCGAGGGATTTAGTAAATCCGGGATTTAAGCCGTAAACAGCGATTTACCTCATACGTTCCACGCTCGCAGCACCCGTCAACGCTATCTTGGCCGCTGCTTTGCCGGTACAATGGTGAAAGCTTACCTCCGCTACGAGCCCCGCCTGGTCTTTGGTGTCATCGTCTCCGTAGATTCGAACATCTCCTACGACCCTTCTGGTAAGCACCTCCTCGCTGGTGCCCTCGATTCCGTCGCCGTTTGGGACATCAAAAAGGGAATCTGCTCTACCTCACTTTCTCCTTCCTCGGGATCCTCACACTCCCTTGCCGTCTCCTCCATCGCTTCCTCCCCTTCCTCCTCCTCTTCATCTTCTTCTTCCGTCGCCAGTGGCCACGCCAATGGCAGCATTCGTCTGTGGGACCTCAGCAGAGGCACTTGTGAGGCAACACTGAACGGGCACGAATCTGCTGTTACTGCTCTCCGCTATAACCAATTCGGCTCGTTCCTTGCCTCTGGAAGCAAGGACTGCGACATCATTCTCTGGGATGTCGTCGCCGAGACTGGGATGTTTCGCCTCCGGGGTCACCGAGATCAGGTTAAGTTCTAATGTATTTGCTGTATATCCATTATTTTGAGAAACATTGCTTGATTTATTAAGTGAAAACCACTGGTATTTTTTTAGGTAACAGATCTTGTGTTCCTTGACTCTGCGAAAAAGCTTGTGAGCTGTTCAAAAGACAAGTTTGTTAGGGTCTGGGATCTTGAGATGCAGCATTGTATACAGATAGTGAGCGGGCACCACAGTGAGGTCTGGTCGTTGGATGTTGATCCAAATGAAAGGTTTTTGGTGACCGGGTCGGCTGACCTTGAACTCCGCTTCTACCTAATAAGAAACGAGCTGGAGGAAATGGACAATTCTAGTAAGTGGGAGGTTTTGAAGCATTATGGGGAAATCAAGCGTCAGAACAAGGAGAGAATTGCGACTGTAAGATTTAACAAGTCCGGGAGCCTTCTTGCATGCCAAGAAGCCGGGAGGACTGTTGAGATATATCGTGTTTTAGATGCGACCAGTGCTAGGAGTAAAGCTAAAAGACGTGTCAGGAGGAAGAAAGATAAGCTCTTGGCAAAGACTGTTGAAGAGGGAAAAGAAAATGGGAATTTGGATTCTTTACAGAATGTTTCAGGTATGTCAGTCTTAGAGCCAGATGTTCTAGTCTCCGATGCCTTCAAACTTTTACAGGTTTTACGTGCAAGCAAGAAAATTTGCTCCATTGCTTTCTGTCCTACGGTTAGTACTAAAGTCAGCCTTGGTACTTTGTCCCTGTCTTTAAACAATAATATGTTGGAGACCTATTCCATTGAGGAGGGAAGAGTTGAGAAAAAACATACAGTTGAGCTTCCAGGTCATCGGTCTGATATAAGAAGTGTCACACTGAGCTCAGACAACACTCTTTTGCTATCGACCAGTCATAACGCTGTAAAGGTGTGGAATCCTAGTACTGGTGCTTGTATTCGCACAATTGAGTCTGGTTATGGTTTGTGCTGTTCCTTTGCTCCTGCTGACCGTTATGCTCTTGTTGGAACAAAAAGTGGAACCTTGGAGATTATTGATGTTGGAAGTGGAACCCGTGCTGATGTTATTGAAGCTCACTCTGCTGCTATCCGGTCCATTGTGCCAATTCCAGATGTCAATGGTTCTGTTGGCAGCGGCTTTGTCACTGGAAGTGCTGATCACGATGTTAAGTTTTGGGAATATAAGCTAAAGAGGAAAACTGAGACAGTGAGTTTGTATTTACATGCTAATTCTTACTAATAAATCTCCGCCTATTTTCTTTAGCAATCATTTGAAAGTAATGCAAATCTAGTAGAGAAATTGTTTCTCCGTAACCATTTTTTGTCATGATTAAGTTTACCCCTTGCAACAAATCAAATATTTCCTACAATCTTACCATTACATTCCATTTGCTCTCTTAAAAAAATTTCTTTTTTGCTTTTGTCAAGTGGGATGCATGGTTTTGAAGATCAAGGTTTATATTTTGTTCTGGTTATTAATCTTATGGTTAATGGCATAACAAATGACATAATTATGGTGCTTATTTTTTCAGGATTCTAAGCAGTTGACTGTGAAGAATGTAAGAACTTTGAGCTTGAGTGATGATGTTCTTGTGGTCTCAATCAGTCCAGAAAGCAAGTACATTGTTGTTGCTTTGTTAGATTGCACTGTCCAGGTTAGTTTACAGTGTTCCAAAACTTTTTTTTTTCTTTTTTTAATTCCCCAAATGCATTTTTAATAGATCTCTATTAAATGATAGCATTTTAACTTTGTTGTTTCAGATGATGATCATCAATGCTGTTTTTTCTCTTAACTATAACAACTTCAACAACAACAACAAGCCTTTATCCTACTATTTGGGGTTGTCTACATGAATCCGTTTTCTCCATTGTGTCATGTTAAGAGTCAAATTCTCATCTAAATCTAATAAAGAAAAGTCATTTCTAATATTTTCTAACAGTCTTTTTTAGGCTTCATCTACCCTTTTTTAACATAAGTCAAATCTAATGCATCTACTTTCCTAACCGGGTCATTAGAAGGCCGCCGTTTTATGTGAACAAACCATCTAAGTCGACTCTCTCTAATCTTATCTTCCACAGGAGCTACTCCAACCTTTTCACGTATATGCTTATTTTGTATCCTGTATCTAAGAGTAAAGCCACTCATCCACATGAGCATCCTCATCTTTGCAACACTTAACTTAATATTATGCTTCTCTTTTAATGGCTATAACATTCTACACCATAAAGCATTGTTGGTCTCACTAATTATTGAATTTTCCCTTAAGTTTGAGAGGGACTTTTCTATCACACAACAAGCCCAATAAATTCCCCACTTCAACCATTCAAATTGAATTCTACTAATAATATCCCATTTATTTAACCATCACTTTGAACAATAGATCCAAGATATATAAAACGTGTACTCTTATTAATGACTTGATCGGCCAAAGTCATAATCCCCCCACTAGATCTATTATTACTAAAATTACACTATATATATTTAGTTTTAAATATACTATATCGAAATCCTTTAGACTCTAAGGTTGACCTCCATATTTCAAGTTTACCTTCAACTCTCTCTCTATTCTTATCAACAAGAAGAATATCATCAATAAAAAGCATACACCAGGGTACAACTACTTGCAAATGCCTTGTGAGAGCATCCATGACTAACGCAAAAAAGATATGGTCTTCAGGCTGATCCTTGATGTAATCCAATTGAAATAGGAAAATACTTGGTCAAACAACCTTGTGTTTGAACACAAGTAACAGCTACTGCATACATATCCTTAATGACTTTAATGTAAGCTTTATTAACGCCTTTCTTATGTGGAACTCTCCATAGCACTTCTCTTGGAACTTTATCATAAGCTTTCTCTATTAGGACTTAATAAGAAAACTAGAAATATTGCGAAGACGGAATTGTTGAAACTAAAAATCTTGCAAAGATGGAATTGATCAAGTTAATAGTTGCAATATTTGTTGATTTATGGTATGTTTGGTATTCATGAATGAGAAAATAGATATATAAAATTGCTAAGGAAATATATATGAAATGTATAAACTTTGATCAAGTTTAGATATGTTAGAAGTGGAGATAATAAGTATCCATGAAGGTGCAAGAAAGCTAGCTTTGGAGAAGATTCATATGGGTAATGTTTTGGTTCCAAATGAGATAATGTGATACCTTCTATTATTTAAAAGGTTATAAGGCATATTTCAGTGTTTTAATTAACTAGCCATTTTAATGAAAATTTGAAGAACAAGAGGATGTCAAATAATTGGAGTGGAAATATTTTGATGCGAATATTTTAAAACAAAGGATATTACTAAATTTTTGATATCATAGATGAATCAAACCTATGAGTGATGATGAAGTTATCAAGGAGAATAATAGAATGTAAAATTGCAATTATGTCAGTTTTTAAGTATAATTTTGGTTTCATGCTGGGATGATTTACTATGGTAAGGAATTTTTTTGTAATGACAATGAACGAAAAGTATAAAAAATGGATAAAATATTTAATTTCAATTGATTTTGTGAAGATATGGTTATCATGATTCATGAGATTTGATTTGTTTCACAACAAGGAAGAAAAATTCATGTCAAAGTTATGTTGAGCCTATTAAAGAATTTTCAATAGCAAAGATTACATTAAACATTAGCATTCAAATTTTTTTTTTAATTGAGTTCAAATATTTTTTTTGTAGTGTTTATGGAGATTCTTACAAAGGAATTTCTAAGTGACGTGCTTTCATGTATGTTTGTTTTGCAAATAGCATGGTTTTAACTAGTAGGCCATCTCTTAAAATAAATGAGAAGTTAGATCATTCTAGAATTTGTTTACAAGTTAGCCTAAATTTAGTTGAACAAAAATAATATATATGACAGTATACCCTATTTTTTTGATCTATTATATAATAATATAAATATAGATAAGGATATACTTTCTAGAGTTAAGATTCAGTAGTTAAAATGGTGATATTTTTTTAGTAGTAGTATATGATATGATGATATCTTGGAAACCTAAGTTAAATTTTATAAAAACTCAATTTGGATGACTATGTTGCATATATTTGAGGTCTGGGCAGTTAAAAAGTTGTTGGTAGTTAGTTAGCATAATGGAAATGAGAATGCTATGATGGATCCGTCACAAAATTTGGAAGTATAATTAAGAAATGATTTTATTAAGTTGGAGTGGCATTTTTTGAAGATAATGCA
The DNA here is from genome assembly GCA_019514585.1 of Dendrobium officinale. Lineage (NCBI taxonomy): Eukaryota > Viridiplantae > Streptophyta > Magnoliopsida > Asparagales > Orchidaceae > Dendrobium > Dendrobium officinale. Next base: position 15,885 of record JACXSL010001376.1, read on the forward strand.
ATTGAAATTATATTTAAGTGGTCTATCCATGTACAACCAGGATATAAGATCGATAAAATTAGAATAGGAAGATTAGTAAGGACAATTAGTAGAATTTATGGCAACATGGATAAAAAATATAAGCGTAGAAGTGAATGAACAAAAATGATTCACTAAGCCAACCTCCTATTGCTGGGAAAAGTTTAATAATGATGGTAGTGACCTATATCCAGCTAACTAAATTGATTTGAACTCAAAAACTTCTTTCAATTTATGTTCTATAACTTCTTATAATGATGTCTTGTAGGAGTTGCGGTTTATCAGTGATTTGATCCATATATCTAAAAACATAACTGCAGGTCTATTTGTTGAATACTTTAAAGAAATTTCTTACACTATATGGTCACAAATTGCCTGTACTCTGCCTGGACATTTCATCGGATGGAGATCTCATTGTTACTGGTTCTGCAGACAAAAATTTGAAGTTTGGGGTTTAGACTTTGGTGACTGTCACAAATCCTTGTTTGCTCATGCTGACAGGTCATTTTGCATTCTCTCATTAAAATAAATCATTTTAATCTGGATAATGAAACATATCTGAGTTATTTTTGTTTTCATTACAGTGTTATGGATGTGAAATTTGTACATAATACACATTACATGTTTAGTGTGGGGAAGGATCGACTTGTGAAGTATTGGGATGCTGATAAGTTTGAGTTGCTTTTAACTCTTGAGGGGCATCATGCTGAAGTTTGGTGCCTAACAATTAGTTCACATGGTGGTTTCTTCATCACGGGGTCTCATGATCGTTCCATCCGTAGATGGGATCGGACTGAGGAACCCTTTTTCCTTGAGGTGATTTGCTCTTTTTTCTAGTCTCGTTATTCTTGCATGTTGCTGATTTTTAAATTGTTGCATTTAAAGTAGATTGCCTTTAGTAGTTTGCTATTTAGCTCATATCCTCTTGGTTAATTTTCAATGTGCAGGAGGAAAGAGAGAAAAGGCTACAAGAGATGTTTGAATCTGATTTGGAAACAAATGAAAACAAATATGCATTAAGAGAAGAACTTCCAGAGGAGGGATCAGTTGGTTTGCCAGGAAAAAGAACTCAGGAGACAATCACTGCGGTAGACATGATTATTGATGCTTTAGATACTGCCGAAGATGAATTGAAACACTATGATGAACACAATGTACGCTTCTTCATTTTCATGCTCATTGCCCTTGCTTAGTCTTTACTATCTTCGCATTTTTTATTTACAAGTACATTTCTAAAAAAAACATTTTGTGATAATTGAGAAGTCTATATCCCAACTTTTCAGGGAAAAAATTAAATTTGTTTTAAATTGGTACTATTAAGCACATATTTGAAAATTTTTTTAATTTATGGTGAATTTCTTTTACTTGAAGGCTTTTTTTATTATCATTATAAAAGGATGTAAAATAATTGGAGAGTAATTTGGTACCAATAACTTTAGCTTTAAAAATTATATTGATTTACTAGTATACTTGACTAATACAATTAACTCCAATATTAAATGTTAGGACAAAAAAGATCCATTTTAAAGGGTTGAGGGACTAAATTGGTCCATCAAAAGAGTTGGAGACTATTTTGATCCCTCACAAAGAGTTGAGGGATCAATTTGATCCATTTCTCATTGTATAATTAATAACCACACTTCATTTTTTTTTGTCCTCTCCTATAATGTAAGAGTATTAACTACTTTAAGAATATAGCATTTATTTAGAACCATGGTAATTATGATGGAATCTAACTTATGATCTTATATGTGATGAAGTTATGGTAGTTATTCTTAGAGCGTGAGCTTGAAATAATTATGTCATTTTTAGAGAATTGATTTTATTTGATGCTTCTAATATCTATTATAAAGGTGATTTTTGAGCAGGCAATTAATGTAAAAATATAAACAAAAAATTATATACTTTCATATGTTTTTGATTGATCTTTAGAAGGTATATGATTGAGTACCATATGAATTGATTTGGCACATATTAAGGGAAATAATGTATGTCAAAAATTCATTGATAGTATTAAGGTTGTGCCTTACGAAACATTGATTAGTATTATATAAGTAATTGTGGGATTGACCGAAGATTTTTAATCATTGTAGGAGTATGTTGAGGTTTAACATCAAGTTCATATATTCTTGCATTAGTTATGTAGATACTTGTGATACATATTCAAATTGAGTTATCATGATGCACGCTTATCACATATTACATGGTTCTAATTATTGATAATCCACTGAAATAGTTCAAATGTTATAACATTATAGAAAATATCTAGAATGTAAAGTGTTAGGATTAGTAGACAATGACTTAACTCTTTAATTTGCAATTTTAGTTGTTGTGATATTAGTAGCTATGAACCAAGATAAAATAGTATATATGTGTGATATTGTTCATTATTTTGGATCTGTATTATAGAA
>JACXSL010001379.1:0-14000 GCA_019514585.1 Dendrobium officinale
AAGGTCAAAATGGCCAAAATACCATTTAAGGGGATTTTTGATCTTTTTGCCAAAGTTTAATATGGCTTAAGCTTATCAAGCCCCAAAATCTCTTCCAATGTGTCCTAAGCATCATTAGGGACACAAGGAATTCAAACCTAGCCTTTTATTTGACATAGTTGACAAAGTTAATCATGGTTGGCCAAAATGTCCCTTAAGGATTTAAACACCCATTTCAATCCAAATGAACTCCTCTTAGTACGGGATCACCTTCATTGGTCTCCATTGAAAAATTCAAATTTGTTGAGCCTAAACTCAACCTTTGGTTTGATCTAGTTGACCAAACTACCCTTTAAGTCATCAAACTTGCAATCCAATTCTAATGAACCCCTATCCACTAGGATCCACTCCCATTAGATTTAAATGGTTAATCTAAATTTAATGGACTCAACCCTTGACCCTAGGTCAACTTGGTAGACCAAGTCAACCAAGTTTGATTAACCACACATACACCATTTTCCATTTCAAACCTATTGACCAAGACTTTGTCATACCCATGGAATGACTCCTTAGGTCCCTAGTAGATTCATGTTCAAGGCCTAAGCCTTGAGCCCTCTTATGTTGAATTAGGCCCCCCTTGACCTAATGCACCTACCATAGCTAACCTAACCCTTGGTTCAACTAAAGTTTGGAATTAGGCTAGCCCAAAGTGGTCAAAACCACTATGTGCTGAGCCATTTCCTAACCTAAGCCTCACCTAGCCAAACCAACACTTATATTGGGTGGCACTAGCTCTAACACACCTACCTTACTTAGGCCAACCCATGGATTAACTTGGGTTAACACTTAGGCTAGCCGAAAGTGGTCAAAACCATGTTTACCTTAGCCACTCCTTCCATAGGCCATACCAGACCAGATTGCCACTTACATTGGGTTCCCCTTGATCTAATGCACCTTCCACATCAAGCTCACCACCTAGCTTTACATGGGTTGCACCCAAACCAACCTGAACCTACAAGTTTGGGTTAACCCGAGCCATCCAATTTAATTGGGCCTCACCATGGCCAAATGAGTTCACTAGAGGCTCACTGAACTCCTAGTGGCCTTTCTAGCTCACCCCGACCAAGCCAGAGGCTGCAGTGGTTGGAGCAAGCAAATTGGAGCTCTGGTGGTCCCCTCCATATTGGGACTTCCAAAGCCTTCCAATGCTCACCTTAATCTCAGGAGGCTCATAGATGATGTCCCCTCCCAGTTGGCAGCCATCCAATGTCTTCCTTGATCGATCTCGATTGTCCAAAGTTATGCGTATAGCTTGAATAAGGAAGCTTGATCTATTCAACCCCATTCGTATTCAATATCTCCAAAATATTCTCCAGAGTTCTCTGAGTTTTCCTTTTTATTCCCCTAGCATCTCAGCCTCTTCCAACTACTATCATGTGTGAACTTCAGTGAAAGCTCTCCACCTCTTGCTCGAACTCCTACTTTCGGTGATCCTATGGCCTCGATGCTTGAAGGTGAAGTGTTCCACTTTATCTAATCAAGTTTCCCACTATAAAATCTCATCCGTTGGGGTTTTATACATGATAAAATCCTATTCTCAAGCACCTAGTTAGGTAGAGACGGTTAAGTGTAAAGTTATATCAAGCCACCATAATCTGACCATTGGTTTGATTGTTTACATTGTCCTAATTCCTCTATAAAATTTCAAAGGAGTTCACTTGTGGGATCTCTCGGATCACGTTAGAGAAGGTCTTCAACTTTGGGTCAGTGTGGGAGGTTGAAGACATAATCCTAGCTGACGATCTTGATCAATGGTTCAGATTATATCCTGGAGTTCTGGAGTTTGTTTAATTATTATTATTTGATCTATGGTTTGATGGCTACCTTTAATCCCACATTTACACAACTAGCTGTAATGTTTGGCTAGCCAATCAGGTGGCGCCCGCATGTAAAGCATTAGCTGGCTATGTATATATGGTTTTAATTTTCCAGGAAATTTATAGAAACTTGGAAAATTTATAGGTCCTCATCCACTTGACTAAACTAGTTGTTTTTAGGCTTAATGGAAAGGGTTTGAGGAGCCCTACAAAAGCCCTATGGCTTTAATCCCTGATCATTCATGAAAATTAGGTTATAACAATTTGAACCCTAGGGGTATGTTTTACAATTTTTTGCATTAGGATAACTTTTCAGGAATTAAAACTTTGGGGGATTGATCTTGGGTACCTCTCTAAAATGTCCAAAACAATTCTCGCTTATTTGATTTAATTAAGGGCTAGTTTGGGTTAATTTAGGTTTAAGGGTCATGGTTTGACCCTTAGATTAAATTAGCCAGTTCATCTTTCTAATGAAATTAGGATCTATGGTTTGGTGTGTTAATCAAGCTTAGTGTAAGGGTTAGATGGCCCCTTATTGCACCAAATTCTAATGTTTAGGTAGCTCCCTTTAAAATTTTGAAGGTTAACCAAGGGTTACTGTAGGTGGTTTGGTTAAACACCTTAGAGGATTCATCTTGGGCCCAAATTTAGTGGGCCTAGAACTTATGGCCCAAGTTTCACTGAAATTGGTGCCCATTTGGTCCACCATTTAGGAGACACAAATTTAACCATTAAAATTAACTAAGGTTTTTAATTAATTCATAATTAATTTAAACTAAATCCTAAAAATTCTTATATTATATCAAACTGATCATAATTTAACCATCTATCCATGAAATTTAAAAGCCATATTAGTCAACATCAATTTTACCTGTAATTTAATTTTGTAAAGAAAATCACTATTTAATTAATTTACTAAATTAAATAATTCTAGAAAATTTCAAACTCAAAGCCATTCAACCCCATTTAAGGTTTATTATTTTCTAAAAATATCAAACCTTCAAAATTAAGTCAAAGTCAAATAGTTAACTTTTCGATCAACCGTAGTTCAAATTTAGGTCGAAACTTAAAAAATTCATAACTTAACATAGAAATTTTCAAATTATATAAACTTAGAGTCTAGTTACTCAACATAGGGTATAATATTTAATAAAAATATTTAAACTTCAAAATTCACTTTAATTTTAAATGTTAATTTTTGACCCTTTAATTAATACAATTCAATAAAAAAATTATTAACCTAAAATTCCAAAATCCTAGTTTAATCATTAAAACAAGTAATTAATTAATTGACTTAAATTTTTTCCACCCTTAACTCTTAACTAACTAAATTGCTTATTCAATACATGTTACTATTAGGTAACCCAGGTTTACAAGGCTATTAAATTTGACCCAATAAAGATGAAATAAGCTCAGTCATGGTGTAAACAAATGTAGTAACCATGTAATACTTAAAATACCACTACGGGAAAACACGCGATTACCGTCGGAATTTCCGGCGGATATTTTTGCGCCGGCATTGACGGCGCAGGTTCCGGCGGAATGATGCGACGTAAAGTTTACGGCGTTATTTCCGGCGGAACTGACGCCGGAAATTTACCGGCGTCCATTGCGCCGGAAATTACGCCGGTGAAAAGGGCTCTGGATTATTTCCGGCGCAGATTACGGCGGAAACGTTCCGGCGCACGTTACCGGCGGGTTGTGCGCCGGCTTATTTAAACTCAACGAAAACGTTCCGGCGCATTGTCCGACGGTAACATTACCGGCGGACGTTCCGCCGCTAAAAGCCCTAAAATGCGAATCGGAGCCCTCTGGGCCGTCATTCTTTTCGCTACTCTCTCTCACCTCGCCTCCTTCGCCCGTCGCCGTTCGTCGCTCGCCGTGGATTGACGTCGCCGACGGTCACCGAACTTCGCCGCTGACGGTCACCGGACTTCGCCGAGCATCTCCCTCTCTCCTGGTCGCGCGCCGCCGAGCATCTCCCTCTCTCAATCGGTATTGCATTTTTTTTTTTGCTATCTTTTTGCTTTAGTCATGGATGTTATCACTAGACATTTGCTAGAGGACATACCTTGGTGCATGCTTTTTGTTGATGATATTCTTCTTGTTGATAAGATTAGAGAGGGAGTTTAAGGTAAATTTGAAAAATCTTTTTGTTTTAGTCATGGATGTTATCACTAGACATTTGCTATAGGATATATACCTTGGTGCATGCTTTTTGTTGATGATATTCTTCTTGTTGATAAGACTAGAGAGGGAGTTGAAGGTAAGCTTAAGTCCATATCTTTTTGCTTTAGTCATGGATGTTATCACTAGACATTTGCTAGAGGATATACCTTGGTGCATGCTTTTGGTTAATGATATTCTTCTTTTTTGATAAGACTAGAAAGGGAGTTGAAGGTAAATTTGAAAAATCTTTTTGCTTTAGTCATGGATGTTATCACTAGACATTTGCTATAGGATATACCTTGGTGCATGCTTTTTTGTTGATGGTATTCTTCTTGTTGATAAGACTAGAGAGGGAGTTGAAGGTAAACTTAAGTCCATATCTTTTTGCTTTAGTCATGGATGTTATCACTAGACATTTGCTTTAGGATATACCTTGGTGCATGCTTTTGGTTAATGATATTCTTCTTGTTGATAAGACTAGAGAGGGAGTTGAAGGTAAAGTTGGATTATGGAAATCAGCATTACTCCATATCTTTTTGCTTTAGTGGTTAGTAGACTTAGTGAGGGGATTGTGACTTTGAGCAATCAATTCATTAATAAGTGTAACATAAATTTTAGGTTATGGATATTAGAAATATATAAATCCATTAATTTTTTACTCTTATTTATAGGTTATGGATATTAGAAATCAACGAAGTTGGATGTATAACCGATTATCTCAAAGTCGGAAGACATTAACAGATGAATTCATCAATGGGGTGAACTTTTTCATTCAGCAAGCGAAACAGCTGCCGATCTTTATATCTGAAGGAAAGTTTCGATGTCCATGTTCTAAACACAAAAATCTAGTGATCCTAGAACCAGATGACGTAACTGTTGATCTGTATCGCAGAGGATTTATGCCACGGTATTGGTATTGGACTTGTCATGGTGAGTATGAGCCACAATTTGATTATCAATGCGGTCCTTCTACAAGTAGTAATGTTGCTGAGGCTGAAAATATCCGTCCAAATCTTGAGGAATTAGTTCATGATGCAACTGGAATTTATGAAGAGTTACCGAATACGGAGGCACAAAATTTTTATGAAGAGTTACCGAATACGAAGGTAGTGCACTTCATACAGGAGGCTCCGTTCCACATACTGAGCACAGGCGTCATTTGGTAATGAATTTTAATTATTTTTTAAAATTGTTTTTTAATAATTAGTATTGATAAAACTCTCTTAATTGTAACAGAAAGCGTCACTTGGTAGAGAACCAACTCCTGTGGAATTGCATAGTCGCACTCATAAGCGACAGGAGGATCAACAATGGATTGATGAGAGAGCAAGGAAGGCCCATGTAAGTATATTTTTATAAATATTTGATATTTTATAAGTTTTAGTTTAATTATATATATACTTATATTTCGATTTTCACAGGAGGAATATACACGGATTCGAGAGACTCATGCCGCATCAGGTGAGGGCTCTTCTGGCGGCTCTGTGGAGTATTCTGAGTATCGCATGTGGTCGTCGCAGGCCGTCGGAGAATGCAGCATGGTAGAGTATATGGCTTAGATGCACAAGCTCAGGCATACGAGGGGATGACCTCCTCTACTGCATCCAGCTTCGCATCCAGTTCGCATGAGTCCTTACAAGCTCAACAAATAATTGCCCTTCAAGCTGAGCTAGAACAAGTAAGGAAATCACAAGTTGATTGGCAAGCTCAGCTGCAAGCACAGATTCAAGCTCAGCTGCAAGCACAGGTGCAAACAAGTACGGAGAAACACAATCAGTTGCTGGATGAAATGCGCAAGATGAGGGAGCAACTGAGTGGAAAAGACGTAGCTCCACCTGAGGAGGAGTCGACGGAGTCAGAGTAGTGTAATTTAGTTGAAATGAACTTGTATTTTTATGTGAACTCATGTTATTGGACAATTACTTTTAATATGATGTTATCAGTTGATTTTTAATATTAATACTGTTGTGAAACTGTTATAAATTATTGTGAAGTTGTGGAACTGTTCTGAACCTGTTGTGGAACTTGTATGTGTTAGAATTGATAGGTTTGCAGGTGTGGAAATGGGATTGTTGGCTGGGAAGGCAATTTTTTTTTTGTCAATGCTACAGGTTTCCGGCGGATTATGCGCCGGTAATCCGTCGGAAAAGACGATACAACGAAGTGTATTGTACGTACCGGCGAATATGATCCGTCGGCCACTACCGTCGCAAGTCCGACGGATATTCCGCCGGTAATTACCGGCGCAAGAATTGCGTCGTAAAATAACCGTGGAATTTCGATGGCGCAACTCCGGCGACCTATCCGTCGTTAATTACCGTCGCATTATACGACGGTAAATACCGGCGCATTGGGCGCCGGAATTCTCATATTCTTCACGTCGGCAAACAAACCGGGTAATGCGCCGGTAATGCGTCGGAAACGGCGCCGAAAATGTTTCCGGCGCAAATTATATGTCGGAAACAAATTATCGACGCACCATAAACCGGCGGAGATATTTGCGCCAGAACATGCGCCAGAAACTAACGGTTCCGTCGGATTGTGCATTGTTTCCGGCGGATTACGTCCGCCGGTAATAACAGGTTTTCCTGTAGTGTACACCTTTAAAATTAACTTTAAATCACTAATACTTCAACCTCCAACATATTAAAATATTAGGCAACTTTAATAAACTACCCTGCTTATGATATATCCAAATAATATAGCATATATTACACACTTTAGATAGTTTTCTAGGATAACCAAATATAGTTTTAGGCTAGGCTGATGTTTATATTTTTACTATTGTGTGTCGGGCTTTACAAGTTTTTCATTACGTGATAATAGAAATTTGATTGATTGCTTTAGTTGATGTGTTTATTTATTTAATACAATTTGTGAAATAATGTAATATGCGTTAGATTACCCTTAGGCTAGGAATGATCTGGTTACTCACAGAGTTTTCTGTAGATGGTCACGCTTATACAAGGTTAAAATAAAGGGAGAAAAATAAATTTTAAATTAATAAAGTTTTTTTTGGGTGCTAATTGCTAAAGCTCCTTTAAATTTAAAAGAGCATGGCCAAGTATGGCTTAGAATTATATATATATATATATATATATATATATATATATATATATATATATATATATATATATATATATATATATAGCGTTTAGATTTTTATTTTAAACTTGATGTAATTTGATTAAGTTATAATTGAGCTGTAAAAGATGATCTTTGAGTTGGGATACATACATCCAACTTAGAGCCAAAAAGAACGGCACATTCTTTAGAGGGAAGCTCCCTTTTATTTTGATATCTAAGTTATGATGATTTTAATATCCAAGAGAAAAGAAAACAACCCTTTACGGAGAAGTTTCTTTTCATTGGGATACATAAAAACTCTATCGATCTATAAAGCAAGTTCGGGACTGCCGTGAGTTCTCATTTATGTATATTAAATACTTCTCCTCCTTATTATGCACTTACCGACCTGCAAGTTCTGGCAGACCTTCCAGTCTATTAGGATGAAGTTATGTCAAGGGGATGTTATGCAATCTCTAAGGAAAAATATATCTTTAAGTATTTTTAAAACTTCTTCATTTATTTTATACATTTAATTCAATTAGCATATAGTGCATTAACAATTAATTTAAATGTGTCTAAAATTTTAATTGCATTTTCATAAGCATTTTCACCATATATAAAGTTAAGGGGATAATTAGGATTTTATTTAGACGTCAGACCCAATTCACAAAAACATAATTAATTATGTCCCTACCACTCTTTCATAGAAAGAATGGAATCATAGATTTTAAATCCCCTATATAGTTTGTTGGCTCCCCAATCTAGGCTGGGGTAAGTTTAAGTTTTATTTTACATTAGTTAGGTTTTGGTTATTATTGTCCATAGCCCAATTTAGACTTATGATCCAAGGTAGGCTCAAAATCTTAAGTCCCTAACTTTGGAAATTCAATCTTAAATTTCTAATAAATCAACAACATAAATTAAATTTATCTTGAAATCAAAACTTAAAGCCTAACACATAGGATAGGCCGGGGTATTTTTGAAGTATTTTAGAATCCCAAAGCACCTCCTACCCTTCCTCCCTTGATCCCTAAAATAAGTGCTCAAACCTAATACATTCCCAATTGAGGTTCCAAATTCACTTCTTTTGACATCACTCTTTAAAAATCTCCAAAATAAAAATTATGTTGTTTTTCTAATCGAGAGTATTTATAGAAAATTTAACCTCCCTATAATATAACAAACTATGAGGGCATGCACTCATAACAAATTTAGAATCCACATCTACTTTTCAAAATTGATTTTTTTTTAAAAAAAAAATCCAATCAATCTCCTTCTGGAAGGGAAAAAATTCAACAACAATAATTATCATCATATTCGTACAATTAATTAGTAAATGATATTTTCTTCCATTGGGAATTTATATGCATTCTTATCCGGATTCTAAACATGAAATTAATGATCTCTCATCTAGATTGTAATAATTAAATGCAAGTATAACACCATTTTGACCCTTTGGGGCCATATGTAGTTCTTCCCTTAATTTTACTATTACAACCTGGATAAAACTTTCAGTTTCATCATCTAAACCCATTAGGGAATGATATATTTGACTCTTGGGGGATATATCATTCATAACAACATGTTTAATTTCAAGATTGAAATTACAGAGATTGTCTCTTCCTAGAAAAGATTAATCTTTTCAAAATCTCTTTTTAAATTAAAACATTAATAAGGCCGTAGAGGGATTTTTAGGCTGTAGAGAGAATTTTAAAGGAGGCACACATAGTGAGGGACTTAAGATCCCTTGAAGCCATGAGTTTGTTTCATGGAAATGGTCTCATTGAGAGATCCATGGATAAAAGCATTGGGGACATCGAGCTAGTGTATTAGTCAGGAGTTAGTGATAAAAAGTGTTATGAGGAATTAAATTATTGGAAATTTTACAATAAGGCTATAACTTTTTGTGTAATTGAGTCCATATTCTTGGCGATGAACTTGAGTAACAAGTTTATCCTTGTGTCTAATAATTGATTCATTGCCATGCCTTTTGGCTTTATAAGTACAACGATAGCCTAAAATTAAGGCATTAAATGGTGGAAGAACAAGTGTCTAGGTTCCTTATTTTTGGAGGGCTAGGAATTCATTGGCCATGGTGGAGCGCCACTGAAAATGTTGAGAGGCTTCAATGTAGATTTTTGGATATGGAATAGTGGAGGTTATTTGATGATTCTAGTTAAGGAAATGTTTTGGTTTGAGAGAGCTGATCATAAAACGAGTAAGCATAAGATGGGAGAAGGTTATTGTGGTGAAGGAAGGTATTAATAGTTGTAGTGAACAAGGATTTTTGGATTGATGTGAAGAGGAGTATGAGAAGGATGTTGTTGGTATGTAGGTAGTAGGTGGTTGGGCATTTGTTGTGGGTTCTAATTTAGGATCTATTGAGTGGTGGGGGGCATATGCTGTAGGTGGTTGCTTAAGGAATGTGGGTAAGAGGAGATGAGGATTGTTATAAGGAGGATGGCATTAGGTGGTGGGCTGATTTGGTTGAAGGGCAAAGTTGAAAGAAAATTCATAGAATGTGATGTGGCGAAAGAGGTATATACACGTTAAGGTGGGTTCGACACATTTGTAGCCTTTGTATAGGATGGCATATCCTATAAAAATTGATGGAGTGAAATTGAGTAAGTGTATGTGGCAAGCATTTGGTGGAAGTAGGGAATAGCAGGCACAACCGAAGACTTAAAGGTGGGAGTTTGTAGGAGGAAGTTTATAAAGTTGTTGGTTTGGATACTTTTTTGAGGTGTTGGAGGATGACATTAGATTGATAAGGTATATAACTGTGATGAGCGTGTCTAGCTAAAGATGAAAGGGAAGGCTTGCTCTATAAAGTAATGTACAAGTAGTTTCTAGGAAGTGCCAATGCTTGCATTCGGCCAGAACATTCTGCTCAGGAGTTATGGGCAGCTAATTTGGTGATTGATGTAATGTAGTTTGAGATAGTTTTAAAAGTTGTGGTTTAAGAATTCGGTGTCACCATCACTAAGAATATGCTTAATAGTGAGAGAGATTTGTTTCTCCATAATATAATGAAATGTTATAAATATGGAAAACACATCAGATTTTTAAATAAGAGGAAAAGCCCATTTATATCGAGTAAAGTTATCCACAAATAAGATGTAGTATTTAAAACCATGATTAGAAGGAATTGGGGAGGGTCCCCATATATCCATATGTATAAAATCTAAAGATTTATAATGGTGAGTGGAAGATCTAGAGAAAGGGAGTATATGTCCTTTAGAGGCCTTAAATTTAAAGCAAGAAGCATTATAGGTAGGTATAGATACATATTGGTTGTGTTTAGATATGGTGGAGAGGACTTGTAGATGAGGATGACCAAGCCGGTGGTGCCATTAGAGGGTTTAGCGATCTGTGATTGAGAGAGCATGAGAATGATTAATGTTAGTGGAGAGGTGGTAGAGACCACAGTACAGGAAAATCACTCATTTCCGACGGCCATTTCCGGCGGTTTACCGGCGATTTAAATGCCGCCGGTAAAAACCGCGAAGGAAAATAAATTCCGGCGGCAAGTTTGTCCGGCGGATTACCGGCGGTCTTAAACCGCCGGTCAAATTTAAAAAAAAAAACCGCTCCGGCCAGGCTCCCCCGCCCTCCCGCGCTCCCGCTAGGCGGGGCGCTCCGGCCAGGCCTCCCGCGCTTCTCGATCCGGCCAGGCTCCCCCGCGCGGCTCGTGCGCACGTTACCCGCGCGTCTGCGCGCGGTGAGGGTGAGATTCGAACCGTGGTTCTCAGTGTAGAATCCAAGCAACCAACCGAAATGCCAACTATGCAAATACGTTATTTTTATCAATATTATTTATTTAAAGTATATTCTGACCGAAAAGTAATTAATTATTTATTTTTTTTTAAATAAAACTATATAATTAAAAATAAAAAATAATATTTAATATAAAATAATAATTAACTAACTAAATAATTTTAAAATGAAAATTAATTAAATAGTTAATATAAGTTTTAATTAATTTTTGTTAAATTATTTACATAGTAAAAATTTTATTCATTTTCAATAAATTTTTTAAAGCCGTCGTAAAAGTGAAAAAGTCGCCGGAATTTCCGCCGGAAAATTCTGTGAGAAAAAACCGCCGGAAAATCGCCGGAAAGCCGCTGGAAAGCCGCCGGAAAATTCCGCTGGAAATCAGTGATTTTCCTGTAGTGCCATCGCTACATGTGCCATAGAGGAGGGTGGAGTTGGCCTGCTGATCCTTTATTTCAAATCCAGAGGCATCAAAGAGAATGGAAAGATTGTTATTTTTGGTTAGTGAAGAAATAGAGAGGAGATTATGAGACAAGTGAGGAAGGTAATGTAGATTTGGAAGGGAGAACTTAAGAGTCGGTGTGGGGTGGAGTCCTTGATCAGAGTGGGCATGGTTCTACCATCGCTTATCGATACACTATCCAGACCACTATATTATGCTGCTTGAAAAGGTTTTCTATATTATTTGTAAGGTGGGAGGTGGCTCCAAAGTCAAGAATCTAGTTAGTGGTTGGGCTGGAGTTTGATGCGAGTAGAGCAGTTGACAGTGTGGTGTAGTTTGCATTAAACCAATGCCAGCAGTTGTTAACAGTATGACCCCTCTTCCCATAAATATTAAAGGTAGTTGCTTCAAAGGATGCAATAGGTAGGTATGTTATAGATTGAGCTGATCTAGAAGAAGTCGAGGAAGCAAAACGACTATGACTGGGGTAGGATTTGAAGCATCCTTAGCCTTGATTGCGACCTTTGCTGGTGTAGAGTGTGGCATTGACATTTGGGGTTGAGGAATCTTTGGTAACTTCGGTGGACAACTTAATTTCTTCACTTAGAAGAAAAGAGTAGAGATATTATGAAGGGAGTCTATTTAGTGTGTATAAGAGGATATCCTCTCTATCAATGAAGCAACTGGCAGCTATAATGTTGTTAACCAGTGTTTTGATGTTGGTGAGGTATTGAAGCATAGTGAGTTGTCCCATGGAGATATGATGTAGCTCATTCTTGAGCGGTATTACTCTGGACCTATTCGTATCTTGAAGTCTTCGCTCGATTGTACCACATATATTGGTGCAGGTGTATAGGTGGAGAATGTAGGGAAGAATCCATGCAGTGATGGTGTAGCATATAGCAGCAGAGAGGTTCTGGTCAGCTAGTGTCCAGTGATTGTAAGCACCATTTGGATAAGAGATGTCATTTGTGTCAAGAAGAAGACAAGGAGGTGGAACTGTAGTTTTATCGAGGAAATCGATGTAGTTGTTTGCTCAAAATAGCTTGATGATTTGAGATCTCCGAGTAGTTGTCATTAGAAAATTGTATAGGGACAATGGTTTTAATGTTAGAGATGAGGATTTTTAAAGTGGAGGGGATGATGATGTCCTCAAGGGTAGTTCTGTGGAGGAGTCTTCGGGGTGGGAAGAAAACAAAGTTGCCATTTTAAGGGTTCATGGGGTTATGAGCTGAGATGGCTCTAATACCATGTAAGAACTATTGTACTAAACTAAAGCATACAAGTGGAAAGCACATAGAGGAAGAAAGTAATTTCCATTATAGTGAAAGCAAAACATGTACCCTTTTTACTGTAGCAGCTAAGTGCATATATAGTTGTAAGTGGTGTACATGTGTATGGTTAGGATTTAATGAGTTTGAATAGATTTAATTAATGTCCTTTGGGCTGTACTGTCCGTGGCTGCTCCACTAGCAAGTTGTGTGAGGAGGTGAGTGCTGAGAAGTTATTAAATTCCACTTTAAATTAGTTTATTCTTGTAGTGAAATTTTACATTTTCATCAAAATTTTTAGCATACTTAGATGGTCTAGTTCGCCGGCACTGGGAAAACTTTCCTCCCAACGAATTTAGACACATTAGCAGCATATTGGCCAACACAAGTAAACTCATCTCATTAAAGTCAACTTTGGTGCTTACCTCTATTATTAGATGAAGCTATCTGATTAAATTAACCAAATAACAAATTGAACACTGATACATATATTATGCTCCAAATACAACCATTAATGGAAATTAGTTACAACAAAAATAATTAGTAAACACATAGACTAACAGCTCTTTCTATTACCTTAAACATCCTTTCCTTTAAAAAACATGCTGAAAATATGAAAATTTTCTTCAACATTTTTTGCTTGTTAAAAGATAGACCACTGATAGTTTCAAAATGATTAAAAATTCTTAAAATCTTTCTAATCCTATTCTTGGAGGCATTAGAAAACACAATGAAATCGTTCGCAAAACATAAATGAGAAATATGAGAACCTCCAAGAGTTTTGAAATAGAAACAAGGATAATTAAAGAACAAATTAGCCAAACTCCTAGATAAATAGTCAGCATCAATGATAAAAATAGCAGGAGACAAAGGATCCCCTTGTCTCAGCCCATGAGATGCTTCGAAATAACCATGAGACTTCCCATTCACCATAATAGAATAAAACTGACTTTCAATACAAGATTTAATAAGCTTAATGAAATTTAAATCAAACCCAAAAAGGCTCAAAATGCTATAAATAAAAAACCAATTGATATTATCATAGGCTTTAGGAATATCCAATTTCATGATCATATTACCACCTCTCACCTTAATGTCCAGATCCTGACAAAATTCCTGAGCTAAAAGAATATTGTCAGCAATAGCACGACCTTTAACGAAACCCATTTGGAAGGGAGATATAATCTTAGGTAATAAACAGATAACCTGCTCATAAGAAGTTTAGATAACTGTTTATAAAACACAGTGCATAAAATAATAGGCCTGAAATCATTCCAAGAATTAACAAGATGATTCTTAGGAATTAAAACAATAGTAGTGGAAGTAAAGAACTTAGGAATAGGAGAACCATTAAAAAAATTCTGAACAGCATGGAAAACATTATTAGCAATAATAGACCAAGTAGTAGTAAAAACTTAG
>JACXSL010001381.1:0-88441 GCA_019514585.1 Dendrobium officinale
TGGATCTTAAAGTTATATTAAATAATAATAATAATGTTATTCACACCCAGATATATGTAAACAATGAAATTATGACCTTAAAAATCAAAATATATGATTGTAAAATATAATTTCTTTTAAAAATATTTTAGGTTATGATTAGATGAAAAATAATATAGAGTAAAATTTGAAATTTTTTCAAATGGCGGTAAAATAATTGTAAAATATAACATTATAAAATTAATGCAATATAAAATTCAATGATGAGGGTGACTGGTGGTTGGCTTGCAGCAGAGGCGGTAGCAGCATGCAACAGGTGGTAGTTGTCAGCCAAGATAGTTCGGTGGTTACCATGCGATAGCGTCGTAGCAGCAACATGCAAATGGTGATTGTTGTGAACCAAGATAGACTGGTGGTTGGCATGTGGCAGAGGCGGCAACGGGTGGTAGTCATTAACCAACATAGGCTGGTGGTTGGCATGTAGTAGTGTTGCAGCGGCAATATGCATATGATGATTGTCGTCAACATAGATAGACTGGTGGTTTGTATGTGGCAGAGGCAACAACGGCAACATGCAACGAGTGGTACTCGTCAACCAAGGTAAGAAAAAAAAAATTGTGCCTAGACTAAACAGGTGTGTTGAATTCATCATGTATCAGTACACCAATTACTCGATTGAGTTGTTAGCAATAAGAACTTGTATACCGGTTTAGCTTTACACGTTGTTGACCTCGATTTTGCCCAGACCTTTGGTCAAAGAGTTGACTTGGTCAAATCGACCAAGCCAAACCCTATGGCCCTTCCCAATAGGTTCAGTGGGTCGAGTCGAGTCTGTTAGACCCGGGCTCGGACCCTGGGTCAACCCAGTTGACCAAGTCAACCAGGGTTGACCACTTAGCCTATTTAGAGCTCAAATTGATTTAAATCAAATCCAATCTCATCCAAGGCTCAAACCTTCTTCTTCCCTGGCCTAATTGACTGGTTTGACCAAGTCCAAGGTTGACTTGGTCAAACCAAGCCTTTAATAGGTTGTAATGACCTATTAAGGCCCATTTAAGGCCTAATAATGCAATTAACTCCTCCCCACCGTTTTGAATTGCAAACCACGGCCTAAACCGACCTATTTCCCTCCTAATTTGATCATGATCCGATCTGGGCCGTTCCTATTAGGTTTAGGAGTTTAAATAGGAGAAATTAGGTCTTTTGGAAGGATCTTTTACACTTGCTCTCTCTAGAGACCGCAAAAAAAACGCTGGAAAGTTTGTGTGAGAGCTCTAGAGAGACTCATCTCTCTTTCCCACGTCGAACCCGACCGCCTCGAGCCGCCGCCGGCCAGATCCCGGCGACACCCGAGCCCAAATCCGTTCCAGGACGAATCCCGGTAGATCGAGCGACTTTTGGATCTCGACGTCAACTAAAGAAACGTTGCTGCACCTCTCACGAGTCCAACAAGACCAAGATCTTCCGAATCCATCGTGTGGATTAGGTAAAAACTCAAACCCTAGATAGAACACTTAGATTTAAATAACTTTTCATACACTGCATATTTAGTCTTGAAAAATATTCCCCGTGAATGCTCTTCATATCTATAGTCTACAGTTAAAATTTCATTTGATTTCGTTCATTCGATCGAGAGAACGAGGCCAAAAAAACACCCCTAAGGGTTCGGTCCGTCTGGCTGTGTACACAGGGCGCTCAGAACCGTTGATCTCGTGATCAACGGGTCTGGTTCGGTCGAACGGCGGATCCGTCCGACCGTTCGAACGATCCCGCGGATCGTTCTATGGCACGGCTCGATCTGAGCCGTCCGCTCCTTAGGGCGGGCGATCCAACGGCCGGCGAAGCCGGCTGACGTGTCTAAGTGTCCGGGGCCCGCGGTCACTGATTGCGGCATGATTGCCGCAATCATTGATTGGCGGCGCCAATCATTGGCCCGAACCGCGCCAGCCAACCGGGCTGCGCCACGTGTCCCGCCGCCGGTTTTAGTATTAAAAAATTGTTTTAAATTATATTTTAATTGTATTTTAATCCAGAAAACTTCAAAAATTCGCCAAAATTTCGTTTTTCGTCCGATTTTCGCGTGTAATACCTTGTTTTGTTCGTATTTCAATTCTCTACACTATGAAAATTTTTTTTTTATTAAAATAATGTGTTTATTTTAAAATATTAATAAAACAGCAAAAAATATACATTTAATATTATTTTAAAAGTATTATTTTTATTGTTTTATTATTATTATATTATAATATTATTATTTTTTTTAATTATAATATTAATGAATATATATCACTTTGACTTACTTATGTTGTTTATTATTATTATTATTATTATTATTTTTTTTTTTTTTTACATATAGTGTTATTATGTTTATCTAGATATAAAAATTATATTCTTTAACTATTAAATATTATTTTAATTATAGTAATTAGCTAAAATTACTTAATATATCATTAATAATTAACATGTTATTACCTTTTTTCTTAAGTTATTTCAAATTTCAGAGATTTTGTTATTTTGAATTAATTTAATATAATATTTATTTTTAAATATCATTTATGTTAAAACTACTTTTTTTAATCCCTTTAATTGCTTTAATTTTCCAAAAATCATATCTTTCTCGTTTTCGCTCCGTTTTCGACGCACAACCCCTTGTTTTAATCGTATTTTGATTCTGTACACTTTCAGATTGGTTTCACTCAAAAATTTTGGGTCTGTGTGCAATTCTTTTCAAAGCAGCAAATAGCATTATTTTAAAATTAATTAGTTATCGTATTCAAACTTTGAAATTACATAACTTCGTCGTTTTAAGTCCGCTGTCGACGCACAGCACCTTGTTTTGTATTTACTCTGAATTCTGCATATTCTAAAACTATTTTCAGATGAAATTTTTGTCTGTATCCCCTGTTATTTCAAAAAACAGCAAAACTATACTATTTAAAAAATATTACTTTATTGTATTTAAACTTCGGAAATTCGTATCTTCGTCGTTTTAAACCGGATTTTTACGTATAACCCCTCGTTCTTTTCAGAAAAGCGAGCTTTATGTTTTGAAACCATTTCCAGCCCTTGATTTTGGCTGTTTTGACCAATTACTATTTGGATTCGATTATTCGGGTATTTTCGATATTAAATATTAATTATGATAATTATTTTCAGGATACAAAATATTTTTAAATCGCTTGAGACTTCGTTAGGGTGGTCAGCGGGTTTCCCTATACTTATGTATTATAAATTGAATTATTTTCAATTATTTTATTTTCCAAAAATATATTTATATTTATAAGTATTTTGAAACTATTTTAAAACTACTTATATATAAATCCTAACGTTGGGAGACCCGCTATCATATGAAATTTCAGACATAGATTCTAGATGTGAAGAGCAATCATGGGGGAGTGGGTTAGTGAATGGTTGAGTCCCAATCATTCACTAATCTGTTCTTTAGGTGTCTGTCTTTTTACTTTCGTAGAATGCATGTATAGGATTGCACCACGAGCACTTAGCCTAGGCTCTCCTAGATTTAAGGACTTGGTGTGTTTTATTTAATTTTTGTACTCCCATGCATTTATTACCCGAAGGGTTAGACAAAACATCATTTCAAACTCCTACAACGTAGCGACACCCTAAGGACAAAAATTAAGGACTCGTCTAGCGAACTTAGAAGTCTTCTAGGAGCTAGGATAGATCCCAAAACGACATGAAAACTACAACACTTAAACTTAGTGACATCTAAAACATCACTGAATTTTCTAGGAATTTTTAGGAGCTTTTAAAGCCCTTAGCTAACTAACCCTAATTAACTGGTTAATTAAGGTTCCGAGACCTTCCGGAAAATACAATAAATACATTTTAGGTCAGAAAATTACCCATAATACCTTGAACTGACCAGAATCTGATCCTTGACTTTAGATAAATAGGGCTCCCTAGTTTGACCTCAGGTTGACCCCTAATTTGACCATAGGTGGAAATTACCGTTTTGCCCCTAACAAATTATTAAAAATTAATAAAAATTCTAAATCTTCTCCAAATACTTGGGAACACTTTTTCTGGTCATCCCTGACCTTTGGGAGTGATTCCAATCAGTTTGGAGCTGATTTGGAGCAAAATAATAAAAAAGGCTATTTAGTAGGAAATTTAGAAAATTCCAATAAATACCCCCGACCTTTAGAAATCCATAACTAATTGTAGAAAACTCCAAATTAGGTAAACTCACTTGCATTAGACTCCAATTAGGGCCTAGTATTTATTAAAAATCTTAGGTTTCCAGAAAATGGCTTAGATTAAAAAGTCAACTTTTTGGTCAACCCTAGTCTATAGGATATGACCCGAAACTTAGAAAATTCATAACTTGGCCTAGAAAACTCCGATTTCAGCCTACTACCTGTCTAACTACTCGCATTAAGGTCTAGTATTTTCCTAAGGTGTTATAAATCCCAGACTTAGTCTTTTTCCCATAGTGACTTTTTGGACCCTTAGTCTAGTTCCTAGGAGGACCCGGGACTTTCCAAAATTGGCTAATGCAACTTAAACTTTAAATATCATTGTCCTAAGTTCTTAAAACTCATTAACAAACTGAAATAATTAAAATGGATCCTAATTCACTAATATTTGAACTTCAACTAAAATATCCTCCTCAGACTCCCAACAAACATAAACTATAGATAACTTTAACTAACTACCCTGCTTAGGACTTATCCAAACCACACTAGCCTTACACACACATAGAATTGTTTGCTAGGGCACTACTTCTAGACCTAGGTTAGGCCGCTGGGTTTTATTTTTCTGCTGTGTGCCGGAGCTTTTCGTAGTTTTCACTGCATGCTGTTTGAAAATTGATTGGTATGTTTGCTTACTTTTTCTGCACTCTGGATGTGAACGCTAGACTTACCCATAGGTTAGGAGCGCCATATATATATTGTTCTTCCGTGCAGGTGGCCATGCTCAAGCTAATAAAAGGGGGGAGCAATATCATGATTTATGATAATATTTTATGCAGGTGCTTGCTCAGCTCCCCCTAAATAAAAATGAGGGCTAAAATTAATAATTATAATTGCACAGGTGGAGCTGCTTAGCCCTCATAATTAAGAGCATGGCTTGGCACAGGGTCAATGGTGTTAGCACTTTCTTTTTTTTTTTATATATAAACTGCTTGGGATGATTTTTATTAGGATAACCTTGCAGGGCTTCTTAGATTTACTGCTTTCAATTAATGTAATTTGTATGTAATAATTGTTAAGAGTTGTGAAAACAACCTTTGAGTCGGGATATTCTTATCCAGCTCGGATTCTAAAAGAAGAAGGCATCCCTAAGGGGAGAGTCTTCTTCCATTTAGAAGATCGAGCTGGATGGCTTTAGATATCCAAAGAGAAAAGGCAATACCCCCATACTGGGGGAATTGTCTCTTCGTTTGGATATTCAAGCTACGATGGATCCAAGGAGTCTAAGGAGGAGAGATCCAAGGAGTCCAAGGAGGAGAGATCCAAGAAGTCCAAGGAGAAGATATCCAGAAAGCTAAAGATTGAAGACCCAATATCCCACTCAAAGTTGTTGGCGTCTGTCATAGGTTTAGAAATCCGGGTTGTTGGCAGTGGTGCCCGGCCACTTTACTTTTCTGCATACCCTGGGTTGTAATTAAAGGGCAGTTGGCCTATGGACATTTACTTGATTAGTTTGATTTATATTGATGTGTTTACTTGATTGCGCAGTAGAAATTACATGCTTTTCTTAGGTTTCTTTCTTGCATGCCGTCTTTGATTTCGCCTGGATTTTCGTTAGGCTCTTTAGGGACTACAAAATTTTTCTATTCATAATTAATTCCTAAAATTTTAAGTTCTAAATAATATAGAAACTTAACGAACCTAGGGAATTGCCGGAACCGTCCGGGGTCGCATGCATATTACTGCATTTCTTCTTTCCTTGCTATAAGACATCTCCCTGCCTGCGGGTAGAGTCCGGATAATCTGGCCTATGAGGATGAAGTGCCGGACCTAGGGAGACTCAGTCTTTTCAAAAAAAATTATTTTTATAAGCCTGTTTTTTAAAGTTCTATAGCATTCATGAGCTGACATTTCAACTAGCATGCATTGCATTAGTAACCAACTAATTAAAATTTAATTGCATTAGCTAGGAGCATATAACCCACATAAGTCCAGGACCACTTAGGAAATCCTCTAGATGTCAGTCCTATTTCCAATAACTGTACCACCCACCCATCTATCATAATTGACTTGACAACATGGTTTTGAATCGATTAGGTGGTTAGCTGGCTCCCCCATCCAGGCCGGGATAAGTCCAGGTTTTGCATTGCATTAGCTAGGACACGGGTCTTAGTGTTTCGTAGAGCACTAAGCCCAAACTAGATTTAGGATTCGAGGCTACTACATTCGGTCTCGTAGTATGCCTTAAATAGTAGGTAGGTCCCTCCTTTTCAGGGACCCTAAATCCTACTTATCTGCGTCACAGGATGACGCCACCTCCATCTTTTCTCTCATGCATGTGATCGAGTGTTTGATTTATTTTCTCCAGTTTCTCTTTAGTACCCTAGAGCCTCCGAGTGCTAGTTTGAGCCACGCATGTTGATTCAGCCCTTCGGACCTTTCTTCCCTTTGAGTAGGATTTCCTAGTCTATACCCATGTGCCAATCCCACTTTAGGAGAGGATAATGTATGATCCTTAATCGAGAGTTTTCTTAGGCTCCGGCCCGAGATGTAATTAACCACGGGGGCTTGCGCCCGTGGGAAACTTGGCCCCACATCTACTAAACCCCACTCGATGCTCTCACATCGGATGGGGGAAACCCGTGATTAGGTCGTGTATATTACTACCCATCGGGGTGTGTTGGCGACAGCCTCTATCCTCAATGGTTAGTCGTATGCACGATCCAATCTGTCCCTTCCAATCGACCCGTTCGCGCGGTGCTCCTTCGGAGGCCCACAGGTTTCTGGCGACCACGGTGGGACCAGTTTCTCTCTCCATCTTTGGATTATATATTATCTTTTTTTTGTGTGTACTCCGGGATTGGTACTCCTTAGATTAGGTCCGTCCCACTCTTAGTTAGGGTCTCTCCTTAGTTAGGGTTCCTTTTCCTTAGCTAGGGTTTTCTTCCCTACTCTACTTCTTTCCAGCCTAGCAGGCTATTCCGTCCTTTATCTATTCATATCTATCCTATCAAATCCATACTCGTTCTTTCTTTCTTGATTTTTATTCTTACTAACCTTTTCACTTTCTTTTCTTGGCAGCAGTGCCATGGCTTCCTTCGTACCCTCCGTTACTTTTGCCTTTGGTTCGGATGCGCGGGTGACTCTCCCTGAGTCCCTGCTCGCTAGTCCGCCAGTGGGAGGAATCACTTTTGGTTCCTTCACTGACTCGGCCTTCGTCACTCTTGGCGGGCCGACCCCGGCGGAGGCTGCTGCATTCTCTCCTCCTCAGAGGAGAGGACGCGCAGCCATGCGCCCGTTTGGACGTCCTGCTGCTCGGCGCCCAGTCCGAGCACCACGTCCTGTTCCTGTTCCTGCGCAGCCAGTGCGCCCTGTGGCTAGGCGACCAGTGCCTAGGCCACTTGCTGTTCCAGCGGTCAGGCGTCCAGTGCCTGTCGCTCCTGCTGCACAGGTTGCCCCGGCCCCTCAGCGCCGGCAGCCCTGCTGTAGTTCCCCCCGTTCGTCCAGCGGTCCGGCGTCCAGTGCCTGCCGCTCCTGCAGCACAGGTTGCTCCGGCCCCTCAGCGCCGGCAGCCTGCTACTACTGTTGTTACTCCCGTTGTTCAGCGGAAGTATCTCGTGTTCGGGTTCCCCCTCCCACTCCCACTAGGAAGAGGGGTGCCCAGACCGAGGTGCCTTCGCCTTCCACTGGCCGGGTTTCTGTTTTCGCCCGACTTTCTCACCCCGAGGTTGTTGGGCAGACCCCGACACTTCCCGTTGTTCCTGTCCCCCCGGTCCTGATGTTCCTTCCTCTTCCACCTCCGGCCTTGGGAGAAGGGCCAGGAGGAATAGGAACAGGAGACTTCGTTTAGCTGCGTCAGAGGCAGAGAGGCAGCAGATGGCTGATGCCATAGTTCTCACCAGGAGCTAGTTGAGAGGACGACAATGGCTCCCAGGCAGCGGAGGCCACGACGAGTTGCAGTTGTGCCAGTTCCAGAGGTTGTAGTGGCTCCCGAGATAGAGGCAGTTCAGGGAGGACGCTTTTCCCCGTTGACACATAGTGGACGATGAGGAGGACGTTGCCCGCATTGGCGGCAGCTCCTCCTGTTACCACTACCCTACTCCGTGCTAGGATCCCTAGGGACGCTGCTGTTCGAGCCCTCACCCAGAGGATTCGAAACATCGTCCGCCTAGCAGGTGGTAGGGGTCCCTGTCGATCGTCAGAAGATACTCCGTCAGATTTCTCGGGCCACCTTTCAGTTGCGAGGACAGACTGCCAGGAGACTTTACAGTTGGCAGAGGGGACAGACAGTTCAGCAGCCTACAGACACAGTTCCAGTAGTCAGACCCCCGGGCGGTTACTCCTGCTGCAGACGACGCCCCCACGTCGTCGAGGACGGAGACAGCAGCGGAGCCTGCCCAGCCTCAGGTCAGTTCAGAGGTTGCAGTCCCAGAGCAGCCAGTTGCCCGTGCAGCACCCCACCGTAGGAGGTGGGTTTGGAGGCGTCGGCAGGCGGACACCCCTGTCGACCCAGTTGAGTTAGTAGAGACAGCACCACCGTCAGATACAGAGCAGTTTGACGATGTAGATGATTTGATGGATATAGCAGTTACTTCCGGGTCTGAGGCAGTCCCGATGATGTGCGATGAGGAGGTGGCACCTACTCCAGAGGGATCACCAGAGAGAGTTGAGACAGAGTCAGTCCCCAGCCCTCACAGGATTGGTTCCCCTATGAGTCCGTACATAGCAGCCCTCCAACAACATTTTTTGGAAAACGATGACACACTGACAGATGATTTGGATGAGGAGGTACCAGTTCATCGGGTATGTGTGGTTACCCGACGAGGTCACTCGGATGAGAGAGAGCCCGAGGACCAGGACGAGCAGGGAGACCCCGAGGTGGGTGGATCTCCCAGGTCAGTTGACACAGATGCTACGGTTCTACACTTGCAGACACAGATGGCGGAGATGGCCAGAGCCATGGCAGCCATGACAGCACAGTTGACAGCTCTGGGGGCGATGCCTCAGGTGACAGGTGTGTAGCAGCTACCAGTACCTCCAGAGAGAAGCCAATAGTACCACCTGCTACAGTAGACCCCGTGGGAGTGGACAGGGTCCAGAGAGTAGTCCCAGCACCACCCACAGTACTTCCTTACACCACTTCAATTCAGAGTCAGCCAGCTCAGATGTCAGCAGGTCAGATCCAGGATTTTAATTGCCCAGAAGGTAGAGCATGCCATTTCTTCTCCAGGAAGACTGGAGAGTCAGTCAGCAGGGGGCGTCCTTACCCAGTAGAGTACGAGCAGGAGCCTTACCCCCCTGGTTTTCATCCCTCCTAGGTTCAGAGTTTTTGACGGGTTTGGGAACCCGAGGCAGCATGTGGCTCAGTATCGAGCCATATGTTGCAATATAGGAGGGAGTGATCCACTGATGTTGAGATTGTTCGTCAGCAGCTTGGCGGGGGTGGAGTTTGCTTGGTACGCCGACCTCCCCAACGACTCAGTCAGGGACCTTTGCAGAGTTGGAGCAGCTGTTTGTGCAGAGGATTTGTGTTAGCACAGAGCACAGAGTTACAGTAGGAGAGCTAGTGGTGACCAGGCAGCGTCCCAGAGAGAGTCTCACAGATTACATAGTCAGGTGGAGGAATCTCAGTTTGCAGTGCGAGCCACAGTTACAGGAGCAGCATGCAGTTGAGATCTTGTTGAAGAACATAGATGGTCCGATAGCACCCTACCTGAAGGGATTTAGCATTAGAACCTTTCAGAAGTTACTCACCAAGGTCACCAGCCTACAGGACAGCATACCCGCTGCAGTCCCTCCTAAGGTTGAGAGTCAGCCTTTGCGCAGACCTCAGCGGCAGGAGTTTTCAGGGGTACCTCCACCCCAGGAGAGGGGAGGTTCACAGTACTCAGGGACCAGTGGATAAGGGCAAGAAGCCCTTAGGTCAGTTCAGCACCCCCGCAGCAGCACACGCTCAGCTAGTCAGTCACACTCAGCCAGCAGGTCTTACAGTTGCCAGCAGGACAGCCCAGGACCTCCCGTAGGACTCCAGAGAGTCAGCAGTCCTTACAGGAGAAGCTTAGTAAGGAATACCCTTTAAAAGGGAGAGTGTGAAGAAAATATTTTTAGATTCCTTACTAAGAAGAACCTGTTGGTATTCCCTGAGAGCAGTAGTAGAGAGGAGGAGGAGGGTCAGACTGAGCACCCCCTTTATTGTCCTTACCACAGATGCGTTGGGCATGTGTTAGAGGATTGTTTTGTGTTCAAGGACAGAGGTAGAGAGGTTGATAGCCACAGGACAGATACACCTCCAGGACAGCGACCTAGTGCAGCCCAGGGGCAAGGGCCCTCTGACAGTTCAGATGGTTTTCAGTCCCAGCCACAGTCCTTGTCAGACAGACAGTCAGGGCAGTAGTAGCAGTTTACCCCAGAGTTCTGAGGGAGAGTGGCAGCTAGCACTCTCCAAGAAGACCAGGAGGATGATAGACCGTGCAGTTCAGAGTTCAGAGGCAGTTGAGAGGAGGCCACCACAGGCCAAGTCGACAGTTGCCCTTACAGTTATTGCTCCAGCACTTGTACCTTCTTCTTCTTCTCTTTCTGTTGTAGTGCCTACTGAGCACATTTCTTTTTCTTCTGATGTATGTAATAAGAAAATGTATGAAAGAGAAAAATATGTTATAACCTCTGAGGGGAAGACAGTGTTCCTTCCAGCACTTACGCTGAAGGACTTTGTTCTCCCTTCATTTGATGAAGAAATAATAGAAGAAGATGATTCTGGCTACTTCTGGTGTACTTTACCTACTGCTTTTAGCTTTACTTCTACTGCTTCTACTTCTACTATCACTCACTCTTTTACTGCTTTACATGTCTCTTATAATAATTCTAGTGAAGAGTCTGAGTCTGAGTATGAAGATGAACCAGTCTTTGTGATACCAGAGGGTGGATGTTACATGGATTCAGAAGATGAATCCGAGAACCCGCTCTCAATACTTTTTTTAGAACCAACACCTGCCACCACCACTGAACCAGAGGAATCTCCTGTTGAAGATGACTCAATACAGGAAGTTCATCTGCGTTCAGGGAAGGTCCTTCCACCTAGGTTGGCTAAAAATACAAAAGATAAAAATATCATTACCCAGCAGGATGACTCTATCCCTTCCTCCCAGGAGCAGCCTAAGGAGAAAGGGAAAGGCCCTCAGCTGGAGGTTGATTACAATGTGTTGGCTCATCTAAGAAAAATTCCTTTTTTTCTTAGTGTCTATGATGCTTTGATGTTGTCACCTGACTTGAGAGAGACACTAGTAAAGGCATTGCTTGAACCAGAGACCTATCAGGCCTTCTTCACTTCTGACCCTGATGATGGGGCATGGCATTTGTATAATACGCCATGCATCACTTTCTCTAGTCGTGACCTTCTGTTAGGGACCACTGAGCACAATCGTCCCTTGTATGTCACTGCTGAAGTCAATGGTTATGAGTTGAACAGGGTCCTCATAGACCAAGGGGCTTCAGTAAACATACTAACCCATGAAACTTTGAAGAGCCTCTCCCTAGGTCATCTAAAGCTCACTTCCGACAAGATTATGTTAAAAGGCTTCAATGACCAAGGCCAACGAGCTCTAGGGTCCATTACCCTACCTCTGAAGTTTGGAAATTTTCTAACAGAGGCAAAGTTTCATGTGATTGAGGCTGACACTTCATACAAGGCTCTCTTAGGAAGGCCTTGGATCCATGAGTATGGAATGGTGCCCTCTACCTTGCACCAATATATGAAGTTTCTGAGGAATGATGTTGAGTATACCATTCCTGGAGATACCCAGCCCTTTTCCGTGCATGAGATCTCTATGTACGACGACGCCGAGTACTACGTACCTCGGAAGATTCCTCGTAGAGCTCCACCTGCTCAGTCCCCAGTGATACCTGACACTGTTGTACAGGATCCTACGCAGCTACCTGCACAGGGTCCTATACAATCGTCAGTACAGGGTCCATCACAGGTTGGTATCGAGCCAGGTGTTCCCACTGCCCATTCTGATGGAGATCCCTCTCAGTTTGCAGTGAGGCACGATGTTCCCCCTAGTAGAGGTAGGGGAGGTAGAGGTAGAGGGAGAGGTAGAGTTGCGATCCGCGAACCGCGGAACCATGACACTCGCACACCTCCTCCCCCTAACCTTTACACTTCTTCTTTGACTGTAGAGTTCGACTCTTCTGATGATGAAATGATCGATATCCTTCAGCGTCCAGTCACTTCACCATCTCCCTATTCCGCTGGTTATGATTCACGGCCTACTTTTCGTAGCCACTTAATACCTGAAGGTGGATTGGTTATTGATATTAGCTCAGACAAGGAAGATGACTTCCGACGTCAGACTACTACCAGACAGCCTTCCCCCCATCAGATACGCGGGATAGGAGTTGGGGATTCCAGTCAAAGATCTTCTGACACTCCTGTAGTTGATGATGATAGCCCAATATGGGGTAGCCACAACCCCATACCTCACTTGTACGATACGTTTGGGACAGCCCGACCTAGGGAATATCCCTCTGTACCCCGTAGTATAGGTGCACCGCTGGGTCCTGTGAGACAGGATCTAGAGGAGACCGCTATGGATATAGAGGTCAGGAGTGCCCCCCGTTACTTTTCACCTACTGTAGAGAGCTTTGTTGAGCGGGGTCTCGTTCGTTCCACTTGGCCCGACGAAGAAGCTCTACAGCAGGCCCGAGTCTGGCGGACCGATTTCCCCCAAGGTTTAGGAGGCGTAGGTTATATGGGGTTAAATCAGTCAAGTGATGCCAACATTCGTGTTATTTCCCATGCTTATCCGGTTATTTCTCTTGCCGACGAAGAAGACCCGGATAGTGGCGACGATAGAATACTTGACGCTCCACAAGAGTTCGAAGATGACGTCACTTCTGCCATGGATGAACTGTGTGAGATAAACTTAGGCACTGAGTCAGATCCTAGGCCTATTTTTCATAGTGCTCTATTATTTGATTCAGAGGCTCAGGAATACATCAAGTTACTATCAGAGTTTAGAGACTATTTTGCCTGGAACTACACCGAGATGCCTGGTCTAAATCCAGAGGCAGCAGTCCACAAGTTAGCCATTAAGCCTGATGCAGTCCCTGTTAAACAAGTACCTCGTAGGATGAGGTTGGAAATTGAACAACAGGTGATCGCCGAAAATAAGAAGCTCATAGAAGCTGGTTTCATTAGGGAAGAGAAGTACCCCACTTGGCTTACCAACATTATTCCAGTCCGGAAGAAGAGCGGACAGATACGAGTCTGTATCGACTTTCGTGATTTGAACAAGGCATGTCCTAAGGATGATTTTCCTCTCCCAATTCCTGAGCTTATGGTAGATATAACATCATCTCATAGTATCTTCTCATTCATGGATGGTTCATCTGGTTACAATCAGATAAAGATGGACCCCAAGGATGAGAAGTTTACTGCTTTTCGGACACCTATAGGTGTCTTTTGCTACAAGGTAATGCCCTTCGGTCTCAAGAACGCCGGGGCCACCTATCAACGTGCCATGACTGTCATCTTCGATGAGATGATACATGAGCAAGTTGAATGCTATGTGGATGATTTGATCGTCAAAAGCAAGGTCCGCGAAGATCACCTCAGAGATCTGCGAATCGTTTTTGAACGCCTACGCAAGTTTGATTTAAAGATGAATCCTTTAAAATGCGCATTTGGAGTTAGTACAGGAAAGTTCTTAGGGTTTATAGTTCGTTACCGTAGCATTGTGATAGATCCCTCTATGATCAAGGCCATAGTAGATTTAAAAACCCCTAAGAGTCTTACCCAGTTGAGGTCATTCCAGGGTAAACTCACTTTCTTGCGGAGATTTATCTCCAACCTTTCTGGAAGGTGTCATCCCTTCTCTGCACTAGTGAAGAAGGATGCCCGATTCCGTTGGGATGAGCGTTGTCAGGAGGCCTTTGAGAGTATAAAGCGCTACCTGATGAACCCCCCTGTTTTAGCTGCACCGATCCCAGGCAGGTCGTTGATTCTCTACACTACGGCCCTGGATAAGTCTTTAGGTGCATTGTTGGCTCAAGAGAATGAGGAAGGCAAGGAGAATGCCTTGTACTACCTTAGCATACGATTGATTCCTACTGAGCTTAAGTACCCGGCGATGGAGAAGCAATGTTTAGCCCTTATCTTTGCGGTACAAAAGCTTAGGCATTATATGCTTTCACATAAAATTAATTTGATCTCTCGAGTCAACCCATTGCAGTACTTGATGACCCGTCCGACCCTTTCAGGTCGTCTAGCACGATGGTCGATGATACTACTGCAATTTGATATTACTTTTGTTCCCCAGCGGGCCGTCAAAGGACAGGCTCTAGCTGACTTTCTGGCTGATCACCCGATCCCTGCTGATTCCCCACTTAATGATGATCTACCTGATGAATCAATTATAAGTGTGGATGAACAGGAGTCCCCTATTTGGGAGTTTTACTTTGACGGTGCGTCATCCGCTAAAGCATCAAATCTAAATGAAACTCCTATGATTAGGGTAGGATTAGGCCTGATTTTTGTGTCCCCTGAGGGTCATACTCTGCGGTACTCCTATAGTTTATCAGAACCTCGTACCAATAATGAAGCTGAGTACGAAGCTCTGATTTTGGGGCTAGAGTTGGCCATTCAGATGAGTCTTACGCGGGTGAAGATCTTTGGAGACTCCCAACTGATAATCAATCAAGTGGCTGGAGTCTACAAAGTACTTAAGCCTGAGCTCATTCCATATCACAATAAAGCAATGGAGCTCCTGTGCTTAATACCTGAAGTAACTTTGGCCAAAATACCTAGATCTGAAAATGGAAAAGCAGATGTATTGGCCAAGTTAGCAAAGGAGTTAGCTGACCCTACTGGAAACCCAGTTTCTATTTCTGTCCAGTATCGTCAAGCTCTATGCCCCGCAGACTTGTCCTCCCCTGATCAGACCCTCACAGTCCTTGCTGTTGATGAGGAGTCAGACTGGAGAGAGCCCTTCATAGAATATTTAAAGCATGGTAGGCTCCCAGATGATAGGTCTCTCTCTGCTCAAATTAGAAAGAGAGCTCTATCATTCGCCTATGTAAATGAAACTCTGTATCGACGCTCTTTTGACCAAATGTGATTAAGATGCCTCAATAAAGAAGATGCCAGTAGAGTCATGAGCGAGATACATGAAGGGCTTTATGGCGCCCATCAATCTGGACCTAAAATGAAAGGCAGAATTAAACGCCTTGGCTACTACTGGCCGACTATGATCCACGATTGCATGGAGCACGATAAGAGGTTCCAGATTCATGGCACGGTGATTCACCAGCCCCCTAATCCGTTGCACCCGACTGTTTCTTCCTGGCCATTTGAGGGCTGGGGCACGGATGTAGTGGGTCCTATAGACCCTCCTTCTTCTAAGGGTCATAGATTTATTTTAGCCGCCACTGATTACTTCTCTAAATGGGCAGAAGCTGTCACACTTAAGGAGGTTAAATAAGAAGATGTGATGCGCTTCTTTCGCGATAACGTTGTTTATCGCTTTGGTGCTCCGCGCCGTATAATCTCAGATAACGGCCCGTCCTTTAGAAGCACCAAAATTGTCAGATTTGCCTGCTGCCATAACATTAATTGGCGATACTCGTCAATTTACTACCCTAAAGCCAATGGCTTGGCAGAGGCATTTAATAAGACTCTTATGAAACTAATAAGAAAAATCCTTGTTGTGAACAAGAGAGAATGGCATGATAGATTACCTGAAGCATTATGGGCATATAGGACTACCTACCGTACTCCTACTCAGTCCACCCCATATGCTTTAGCTTTCGGGGTTGAAGCAGTCCTCCCACTTGAGGTCGAGCTCCCCTCACTGCGTGTGGCAGTCAGTTACAATCTATCTGAGGAAGATAACGCCCGATTGAGATTGGAAGAGCTTGATGGTTTAGAAGAGCTTCGCCTGCAAGCTCATCAGAACCTTAAGCTATACCAGGCCCGAATGGCCCGGTCACACGATCGCCTTGTTAGACCCCGTGCTTTCCGGGTAGGTGATTTGGTGCTTGTTTTGCGTAGGCCTATCATCTCGCATCGCCGGCGAGGTGGTAAATTTGAGCCTATTTTGGAAGACCCCTTCGCTGTAGAGCAAGTTTATGAAGGAGGTGCCTACCTACTTATTGATGCAAATGGCATTCACCCTATGCCTGTCATCAATGGGCAATACTTGAAAAAGTATTATGCCTGAGTCTAGTACTTCACAGGGGGAGCCTCCCTACCACCTGTAGATATTCCTCTGTATATGTATCTCCTAGAAGGATTCCTCTTACTTTTCAGCAGTCTGTGTGGTCACGACGATTTGTCCTCTACCACACGACGTTTGTCCTGAAGGGTATAAGGCTATCCTTAGAAGGGTTACACTGATACGCCGTAGGAATGTTTTGTACTTCTGTCTATGCGCACCAATCACGTTGGTGCTATCGCATAGAATTTTTAGTTTGTTCTCCCCTTTGCAGGGCTTAGTTCCCCAGTTTCACCTGCCGCCCCAGGTGTGGTCTGGGATATAAAAACTAATAATTCGAGTCTAGTTCTTGAAGAGGTGATACTAAGTCCACACCACCCCGTGACAGTCAAGAATGGTGATGGAGATCCACTGTCTCTAGTTGAGTTTCTTCTTCCTATCAGTTCTGATCTGATAGATATAGCCCCTAGTCCATTCATACGAGTTGAATGTGATTAAGGATGTTAGAGTCATTGATTTAGACTCTTTTTGAGATAGGATACAGGGTCCATACCATCCCATGCTAGTCAAATATGGTAGCATTGATCCTCTATCCTGATGATGATTTCAGTTGTACACCAATTTCTATACGATTGTGCTCCCCAGTTCATTCACATGAGATGAATATGGTCTGGGTCAATAAAACCATTCACTACCCTCAATTTAAAAATTTGTGTGTGATAAAGGAGGGGAGCTCTTAGTAGAGCAAAACCGGTTGTCCTTGTCACAGGACGAACCCGGTAAAACTCTCCAAAAATACAGATTTACCAGTTCTGTTCATATGGCGGACATAAGCTGGGTTACCAAAACCATTCACATTTAAAAAAAAAAAAAAAAGGGAGTCATTAGGAGAACAAAAACCCGATTGCCCTTGTCACAGGAGGAACCAGGTAAAATTCTCTAAGAGCTCAAATTCCCCAAAAATTTCTCTTTCTCCTCCCTTGAGAGTACTTTGACGATCTCTTCAAGGTTGAGTTCTCACTTAGTTTGTCGATGAATTTATATGATTTTAAATGCATTTCTTCATTAGTGATGTAGTACGTTATATTTTGAGATGTAGTCATCACTATTTTGGGCCTGGGTCTTTCTGAGAAGAGATCGCCCCCGGCTGCTCTCTTTTGGCAGTCTACCCCCCCATTCATGAATTACTCTGAGCTGCCAGAGTAGTCCTATGAATGTGGTAGTGTTACCTCTACTTCGCACAGGGTCCTACCTGATTAGGGTAGGTGTTACCACTATGATCTTATGATAATCATAGATCTCACTGATGATTATCGTACTAGGTGTCAGGAGTGCTCCCTTGTCACCTCAAAGTTATGCTGTGATGTAGTACATCTGTTCTCAGGTGTTAGCACCACAGTTTCAGGAGCTCCGATTTTCCACTGGAAGACCGACTCCTTGGTTTCTTTCACCAGCTTACTTTAGCATTCGTTCCCTACTCTTAGCTGCTAGAGTAGCTCCGTGGATTTTGTTCGATTGTTTTCACTTCTCACAGGGTCCTACCCAATTAGGGGTAGGTGTTACCACTGTGACCCTTCTAGTAATCATTGATTTTGATTACTACCCTCGGTAGTGAGAATGTCGCCTGACTACCTAAAGTTGTTTTCTTAGTTGTGGTGTGGTACACCTATTCTCAGGTGTTAGCACCACGACTTTAGGAGCTTTGATTTTCCAGTAGAAGATCAGCTCCTGAGTTTCTTTGCACCCCTACTCTCCACATTCATGCTCTACTCCTAGCTGCTAGAGTAGCCCTATGGATGTTGTGTTGTTGCTTTTTCTCCCCACAGGGTCCTGCCCGATCAGGGTAGGTGTTACCACTGTGACCTTCTTGATGATTCTTCACTCTTATACATGATTACCATCTTCAGGTAGTAGGTGTGTCTCCTTCACTACCTAGAGCTGCTTCCCTCCTTGTGGTGTAGTATACCTTGCCCCGGATACTAACATCACCACCTTGGGAACTTTGATCTTTTAGCAGAAGATTAGTTCTACTACTGCTGTCGTGACCCATTTTACCATTCATGCGCTAGGCTCAGTCGCCAGATTAGTCCTATGAATGTGTTAAGGTCACTTTTACTTTCCACAGGGTCCCACTAGTTTGGGTGGGTGTTACCACTGTGAGATTTTACTTAAGAATTATTTCCCTTAGTGGAGAGGATGCTCCCTCGCTACGTTGACTCTTTTCTTCCTACGTGGTGATACGGAGCATCACACCTTAGATGCTACCACCACCTTCTCCTTGAGTTTTGATCCTCTAGTAGAGAGTCAGCTCCTACAGATACTTTTACCACTTGTTTTCCCATTGAGATCCGACTCCTAGCTGCCGGAGAGGTCCTTTGGATGTTTTGATCTTACTTCTACTTCTTATAGGGTCCACATCAGTTAGTATGGATTTACCCCTGTGGCCCCCTGTAGGGTTATTTTTACTAGGCTTAATCCTACTTACTGTAGTAGAGGCGCCCCCTCGCTACTTCAGTTCCTTTGACTCCTTTAGAATGAGATTACCCTTTTGCGCTCTATACTGAGGGTGTATCTCTTCCGGCTTTGTTTGGAAGACATCACACTGATGTCTTCCCCCCCTTTTTTTTTGTAGGGATAGGGCTCTTTAAGAGATCTCGATGGCATTTGGATACTCATGGCCACGACGATTTATCCTCTACCATGTGGTTACCAGAACGCTAGCTTGAGATTTCTTAAGTAACTCTACCCTTAAAATTTTTACATGTACCTTTCTTTTTTTCCTCATATCCCTACACTGATGTGTGTCAGGTCGATGATGAGATGACCTGTGCCTTCTACCCCGCTGTCTTGATACTATAGCTGGATAGTTGGTTTTACTTACCTGGTTGAGAGAGCCCGACAGAGTCCCTGGGAGGCATTCCTCACCACTCTTTCCTCTTCACATCATTGCTGGCATATGCGCCAGATGATTGTATTGAGTGTTTTGTCTTTATTATACTATAAGCATATGCGCCAAGTAGAGACTCTGCCACCGGCACATACACCGGGCAGAGGTGACCTTTCTTTTCCTCTTATCCTAGTGCCGGCATATGCGCCGGGTGGATATTAGGTTTCTAGTTGAGAGAGCCCGACAGAGTCCCTGGGAGGCATTCCTCACCACTCTTTCCTCTTCAAATCATTGCTGGCATATGCGCCAGATGATTGTATTGAGTGTTTTGTCTTTATTATACTACAGGCATATGCGCCAAGTAGAGACTCTGCCACCGGCACATACACCGGGCAGAGGTGACCTTTCGTTACCTTTTTATCCTAGTGCCGGCATATGCGCCGGGTGGATATTAGGTTTCTGGTTGAGAGAGCCCGATAGAGTCCCTGGGAGGCATTCCTCACCACTCTTTCCTCTTCACATCATTGCTGGCATATGCGCCAGATGATTGTGTTGAGTGTTTTGTCTTTATTATACTACAGGCATATGCGCCAAGTAGAGACTCTGCCACCGACACATACACCGGGCAGAGGTGACCTTTCGTTACCTTTTTATCCTAGTGCCGGCATATGCGCCGGGTGGATATTAGGTTTCTAGTTGAGAGAGCCCGACAGAGTCCCTGGGAGGCATTCCTCACCACCCTTTCCTCTTCACATCATTGCTAGCATATGCGCCAGATGATTGTGTTGAGCGTTTTGTCTTTATTCTACTATAGGCATATGCGCCAAGTAGAAACTCTGCCACAGGCACATACACCGGGCAGAGGTGACCCTTCTCTCCCTTCTATCCTAGTGCAGGCATATGCGCCTGGTGGATATTAGGCTTTTCTAGTTGAGAAAGCCTGATAGGGTCCCTGGGAGGCTTTCCTCAATACTTTTTCCTCCTCATATCATTACAGGCATATGCGCCGAGTGATTATGTTGAGTGCTTTTTCTTTATCCTACTACAGGCATATGCGCCGGGTAGGGACTCTGCTACAGGAACATACACCGAGCAGAGGTGACTCTTTCATCTCCACATCATTGCTGGCATATGTGCCAGATGATTGTGTTGAGTTTTCTTCCGTTACACTTCTTTTGGCATATGCGCCAAATAGAGACCCTGCTGCAGGCACATACACCAGGCAGAGGCTTTCTTTTCTTTTGTCCTACTACAGGCATATGCGCCGAGTGGACATCGACTTACTTAGTAGAGAGGGCCTGACAGAGCACCTGTCAGGAACTCCTCGCCACCCTTTTTCCCTGAGCGTCTTGTTCCGATTAGGCAGACATCAGGTGTTGTGATTCTTTTGTTTGCCGACATGATTTGGTCAGGCAGATACTGAATCACCCCAATCCACTATCCTGAAATAGGTAGGAGGATATGGGACCCTTTCACCTTCTATTCTACTGATTCGATATAGTCAGACAGATAGCTAGTATTCTTTTGCTACTTTACTTTTGGTCCTCTTGGCTCTGCCCCTACTACAGGGTAAGACCAGAGAAGAATATCTCTACCTTTTTTTTCACCCTTGTGGTGATCTCTTCCTTGTTTTCGCCTTTTTAGGTGATCCTTACTGTTGGTTCCATCCTTGGCTCTACCCTTGTCAAAGGGTAAGGCCAGGAGAAGACCACACCACTGGTTCATCATTTTGGTGACACCTTGCTTGTGCACTGCTGCTTTTTCTTCTTTCTTAGGCTCTGCCCCCGCTATGGGGCAAGGCCAGGAGAAGAATCTCTTTCTTTTTCCACCATCTCCTTGATATTTCTTCACTCATGATTTTCACTCTACCTTTCAGTGGCTTAGTCGGTCAATGCCAACACGGGCGGTTCACTAGTTGTTCGCCACTCCTGTTGGGGGTCCGTTTGTTGACCTTGATTTTGTCATCTCACTGGGTCCCATGGATTGAGTTGACTAAGTCAACCCTTGACCTGGTCAACCCAACCCTTAATGGGTCAATTTTGACCCATTTAGCCCTTTTTTGAGTCCAATTCGAATCCAAATCGAATCGAATCCATTTCATGGCTCAACCCTCATCCCCTTGACCTATTTGACAAGGTTGACCAGGTCAATAGTTGACTTGGTCAACCTGAGTCTTAAATAAGTCATAATGACCTATTTAGAGGGAATTAAGGCTTATTTAATTCCTTAATCAATGCTCATTGCTTAAAATTCAAAACCCACGACCAAATAGGCAGGATTTCCCTCCAATTAACCTCCCAATTCGATCCTAGCCGCTGATCACATGATTAAGAGTCTTAAATAGCAAAAATTAGGTTTAGGAAAGGACTTTTGCTCTTGCTTTCTCTAGAGACCTCCCTAGCCTCTGAGATTTTGTGTGAGAGCTCCTGCAACTTCCCTCCACCCTTCCTGACCTAATCCCGACGAGGAAACTTCGCCGGCGACGAGATCTCCGGCGAGCCAAGGCCAAGAAACTTCCAATTCGTGTTGCGTGCGATCTAGACGTCGAGAGCTCGCGATTTCTTCTTCAAATAGGAGCGTGGACAGTCCACAAGTGCAACAAGCCAGAGATCCCTCGATTCTATCGAGTATTTTAGGTATATTTTTAAACCCTAGATAGAACACATGGATCTAAATAGCTTGCTTCATACTGCATGATATGCCAAACTTCTAAATCCCCATGATTTATGTTCATTCCTAGACTTTAGGTTTAAAATTTTGTTTGATTTAGTCCATCCGATCGAGAGAAAAAGCCAAAAAACGGGATTAGGGCTCGGGTTCGTCCGCCTGTAGCCGGGGCGTGATCTCGACCATTGATCTCGTGATCAACGGTCAGGAGCTCGTCGATCCGCTGCATGGATCGACCGCGCGGTGAGCGTCCGCGGTCAGCCCTCCCACGTGGCGTCATCCGAGCCGTTGAGCCGGTACCGCGGGTGATCCGACGTCTTGGAGTTGTTGCTGACGTGGTTAAGGCGTGACCGCCGCCGCAATCACACGCCAATGATTGCGGTGACGGCGCAATCATTGGCCGCGGACCGCGGAACGAATCCGGGTCCGCCACGTGTCCCGCCGCCGCCCGATTTGACTAAAATCTATTTTAAAACTGTTTTAACTTCAAAAATTCGCCAAAAATTCATTTTTCGTCCGTTTTTGACGTATAATACCTCGTTGGATTCGTATCGTCGTCCTCTACATGATAAAATTTTTTTTTATAAAAATGAGCCATGAATATTAAATTATTTTAAAAACAGTGAAATTCTTTTTTTCTTTTCTATTATTTTAATTATTTCTATTATAATATTAATATTTTAATTATAATATTAGTTAGTAGACTATGATATTATCGTCGTCCTCTACATGATATTAATTTTTTTTTATAAAAATGAGCCATGAATATTAAATTATGACGTATATTAATATTTTAATTATAATATTAGCTTAGTTCTATTACTATTATATATATATATATTAATATTATTGTTATTATTATTATTATTATTATAAAAAAGATGTATTTTTAAATAATAAATACTATTCTAATTACTTTAATTAGTTAAATTAGTGAAAAATATTACTAATAATTAAAATGTTGCTATTATTATATATTTTAAGTTACTTTAATCCTCTTAACTATTAAAGTATTATCTTATACTATTTTTAATAATTATTTTTAAATATTATTTATTTTAAATCACTTTTAAGCTATTTATTGCATTTAATCTTCCAAAATTCGTATCTTCCTCGTTTTCGCTCCGTTTTTAACGCACAACCCCTTGTTTCGATCGTATTTTGATTCTGCACATCTTGGAGTCTGCATTGCACAAATATTTTTAGTATTTCTGTACTTATTCTAAAAAACAGTAAACTGTATTATTTTCAAATATTTTTTTTTATTATATTTAAACTTTGAAATTACATAACTTTGTCGTTTTAGGTCCGCTGTCGACGTACAGCACCTTGTTTTAGATGTACTGTGAATTCTGCATAGTTTGAAATTATTTTCAGATAAAAAGTATGTCTGTATTTTCTGTTATTTCAAAACCAGTGAAATAGGGCTATTTTAAAATAATATTTTTATTATGTTTCAACTTCGGAAATTCATATCTTCGCCGTTTTAAGTCGGATTTTGACGTGTAACTCCCTTGATCTTTTCAGAAAAGTGTATATTTTAATTTGGAACCATTTCCAGCCCTTGATTTTGGCTGTCTTGACTGTTTTCTGTTTTATCCTATGATTCGGTTATTTTAATATTATTTAAATTAATTATCATATTAATTATTTTTAAACTAAAAATTATTTTCAAATTATTTTGAAACCTCGATTGGGTGGTCAGTGGGTCTCCCATATACCTATTTACTATAATTTGACTTATTTTTAATTATCTTAATTTCCAAAATTTATATATATGTATTTAAGTATTTTAAAACTATTTTGAAACTACTTATATATTAAATCTTTTAATTCCGGGAGATCCGCTATTGCATGAAATTTTAAACATGGGTTCTAGATATGAAGAGCAATCATGGGGGAGTGGGTTAGTGAATGGTTGAGTCCCAATCATTCACTAATCCGTTCTTTATGTGTCTGTCTTTTTATTTTCGTAGATTGCATGTGTAGGTCGCACCACGAGCACTTAGTTTAGGCTCTCCTAGATCTAAGGACATGGTGTGTTTATTTCATTTTTGTACTCCCATGCATTTATTACCTTGAGGGTTAGACAAAACATCACTTTAAACTCCTACAACGTAGTGACACCCTAAGGACAATAATTAAGGACTCATCTAGCGAACTTAGAAGTTTTCTAGGGATTAGGATAGACCCCAGAATGACATGAAAACTTCAACACTTAAACTTAGTGACATCATAAGCTCATCATAATTTTCTAGGATTTTTTAGGAGCTTTTAGAGCCCTTAGCTAACTAACCCTAATTAACTGGTTAATTAAGGCCCCGAGACCTTCCGGAAAATACAATAAATACACCTTAGGTCAGAAAATTACCCATAATACCTTGAACTGACCAGAATATGATCCTTGACCTTAGATAAATAGGTCTCCCTAGTTTGATCTCAGGTTGACCCCTAATTTGACCATAGGTGGAATTCACTATTTTGTCCTTAATAATTCATTAAAAATTAATAAAAATCCCAAATTTTCCCCAAACACTTGGGATCACTTTCTCAGGTCATCCCTGACCTTTGGGAGTGATTCCAATCAGTTTGGGGCTCATTTGGATCAAAACAGTAAAAAAGGCCCTTCCTTAGTTAATTTAGAAATTCCAATAAATACCCCGACCTTTAGAAATCCATAACTAATTGTAGAAAACTCCAAATTAGGTAAACTCACTTGCATTAGACTCCAATTAGGGCCTAGTATTTATTAAAAATTTTAGGTTTCCAGAAGCTGGCTTAGATTAGAAAGTCAACTTTTTGGTCAACCCTAGTCTATAGGATAGGGCCCGAAACTTAGAAAATCCATAACTTTGCCTAGAAAACTCCGATTTCAGCCTACTACCTGTCTAACTACTTGTATTAAGGTCTAGTATTTTCCTAAGGTGTTAGGAATCCCAGATTTAGCCTTTTTCTCATAGTGACTTTTTGGACCCTTAGTCTAGTTCCTAGGAGGACCCGGGACTTTTCAAAATTGGCTAATGCAATTGAAACTTCAAATATCATTGTCCTAAGTTCTTAAAACCCATCAACAAACTGAAAGAATTAAAATGGACCCTAATTCACTAATATTTGAATTTCAACTAAGATATCCTCTTCAGACTCCCAACAAACATAAACTATAGATAACTTTAACTAACTACCCTGCTTAAGACTTATCCAAACCACACTGGCCTTACACACACATAGAATTGTTTGCTAGGGCACTACTTCTAGACCTAGGTTAGGCCGCTGGGTTTTATTTTTTTCTGCTGTGTGCCGGAGCTTTTCGTAGTTTTCACTACATGCTGTTTGAAAATTGATTGGTATGTTTGCTTACTTTTTCTGCACTCTGGATGTGAACGCTAGACTTACCCATAGGTTAGGAGCGCCATATATATACTGTTCTTCCGTGCAGGTGGCCATGCTCAAGCTAATAAAAGGGGGGAGCAATATCATGATTTATAACAATGTTTTATGCAGGTGCTTGCTCAGCTCCCCCTAAAATGAAATGAGGGCTAAAATTATTAAATTATTATAACTGCTACAGATGGAGCTGCTTAGCCCTCAAAATTAAGATCATGGCTTGGCACAGGGTCACTGGTGTTAGCATTTTCATTTTCATATAAACTGCTTAGGATGATTTTTTTTTATTAAGATAACCTTGCAGGGATTCTTAGATTTACTGCTTTCAATTAATGTAATTTGTTTGTAATAAATTGTTAAGAGTTGTGAAAACAACCTTGAGTTGGGATATTCTTATCCAACTTGGATTCCAAAAGAAGAAGGCATCCCTAAAGGGGAGAGTCTTCTTCCATTTGGAAGACTGAGTTGGATGGCTTTAGATATCCAAAGAGAAAAGGCAATGCTCCCTATCAAGGGGGAATTGTCTCTTCGTTTGGATGTTCTAGCCACGACGGATCCAAGGAGTCCAAGGAGAAGATTTCCAAGGAGTCCAAGGAGGAGACCCGAGGAGTCCAAGGAGGAGATTTCCAAGGAGTCCAAGGAAAAGATATCCAGAAAGCTAAAGATTGAAGACCTAATATCCCACTCAAAGTTGTTGGCGTCTGTCATAGGCTTAGAAATCCGGGTTGTTGGCAGTGGTGCCCGGCCACTTTACTTTCTACAAATTCTGGTTGTAATAAGGGCAGTTTGCCTATGGACATTTAGATGATTAATTTTGGAATTTATATTGATGTGTTTACCTGATTGCGCAGTAGAAATTGCCTTCTTTTTCTAGGTTTGTTTCTTGCATGCCGCTTTTGTTTTCGCCTGGATTTTCGTTAGGCTCTTTAAGGACTATAAAAATTTTTCTACTCATAATTAACTCCAAAAACTAAGTTTTAAATAATCTAGAAACTTAACGAACCTAGGGAATTGCCGGAGCCGTCCAGGGTCGCATGCATATTACTGCATCTTTCTTTCCTTGTTATAAGACATCTCCCTGCCTGCGGGTTGAGTCCGGATAATCTGGCCTATGAGGATGAAGTGTCGGACCTAGGGAGACTCAGTCTTTTCTAAAAATTTATTTTCTATAAGCCTGTTTTTAAAATTCTATAGCATTCATGAGCTGACGATTCAACTAGCATGCATTGCATTAGTAACCAACTAATTAAAATTTAATTGCATTAGCTAGAAGCATCTGACCCACATAAGTTCAGGACCACTTAGGAAATTCTCTAGATGTCGGTCCTTTTTCCAATAACTGTACCACCCACCTATCTTTCATAAATGACTTGACAGCATGATTTTAAAGCGATTAGGTGGTTAGCTGGCTCCCCCAATCCAGGCCGGGGTAAGTCCAGGTTTTGCACTGCATTAGCTAGGACACGGGTCTTAGTGTTTCGTAGAGCACTAAGCCCCACCTAGATTTAGGGTTCAAGGCTACTACATTCGGTCTCGTAGCATGCCTTAAATAGCAGGTAGGTCCCTTCTTTTCAGGGACCCTAAATCCTACTTATCCACGTCACAGGATGACGCCACCTCCATCTTTCTCTCACGCATGTGATTGATTGCTTGTTTTTCTTTCTCCAGTTTCTCTTTAGTGCCCTAGAGCCTCCAGATGCTGATATGAGCAACGCATGTTGACTGAGCCTTTTTGAGACCTTTCTTTCCCTTGAGTAGGATTTCCTAGTCTATACCCTTATGCTAATCCCAATTTGGAAAAGATAATGTATGATCCTTAATCGAGAGTCTTCTCGGGCTCCGGCCCGGGATGTAATTAACCACGGGGGCTTGCGCCCATGGGAAACTTGGTCCCGCAATCTACTTTACCCCACTCGATCTCTCGTATCGGGTGGGGGAAACCCGTGACTAGGTCGTGTATATTGCTACCCATCGGGGTGTGTTGGCGACAGCATCTATCCCCAATGGTCAGTCGTATGCGCGATCCAATCTGCCCTCCCATCGACCGTTTCGTGTCGAGCGTAGAGGCCTACGATCGTTTTGTCCTACGGGATAGTGCGGCCGTACCCTCTGCATTCGAACCCCCGCGAGCGGTGCTCCTTCGGAGGCCCACAGTAATATCCCAAAATTAAGTCATTTCAAAATATTTACAACCTTAATCAAATTTACACTCAAATTTAAAACAAAAATCTAGACTCGATCCTGTAGGGTTATCCTAATAATCAACAGTTATATAATCAATCCCAAGCAGTTATAATTATGAAATTAAAATGCATTACTTTTGGCCACACTTGGCCATGCTCTTTTTATTTAAAAGGGGGTCTTTAAGCGCGGCAGGTACCTGTGCAAAGAGTTATATATTATTATGTATTAACTACCCTCTTTTATTTTAGCTCCTTGTATGAGCATGGCCACCTGCATAAGACTGCACAAGTATAATTCGCTCCTAACCTAGGGGTAAATCTAACGCACAATCAAACACAGAGTGCAGGAAGTAAATAAA
The DNA here is from genome assembly GCA_019514585.1 of Dendrobium officinale. Lineage (NCBI taxonomy): Eukaryota > Viridiplantae > Streptophyta > Magnoliopsida > Asparagales > Orchidaceae > Dendrobium > Dendrobium officinale. Next base: position 27,826 of record JACXSL010001381.1, read on the forward strand.
CACAATCAATTTTACACTGGCAAACAACATGCAATGAAAACCACGAAAAACTCGGCACACAGCAGAAAAAGTAAAACATCGGCCTAGCCTAGAAACTAGAGTCAGTGATCCTAGTAAAACATCTAAAGTGTGTGAGGTAGGTCGTGTGGTTTTGATATGTCCTAAATAGGATTATTATTTAGAGTTGTTTCAAGTTCGATTGGTTGAAAGGATTAAGGGATTTTTAATTAGAATTTAAATATTAATATTTTAAATCTTTTAAAATCAATTATTTAATTATTTGTTGAAAACCACCTTTGTTTCACACCGAGGCCGTGAAGTTTATTTCACCTTCATTGGGGCTGAGTAAACAGCCTCGTAGGCTTGAGTTACCCAGTGGTACCCGGTATAATTAAGTAGCTTAAGTTGATTAAAGTTCAAAAGTTAATGAATTTTATCTAAAATTGGTTGATTACTGATTTTACAAGTTAATTAATGAATTCTGGAGTTTTAAAATGAATTTCAAGTTTTTATGAATTTTTGGAATATTTTAATGATTTAATTAAGGGGTCAAAAATTAACTTTTTAATTAAGGTTAAATTCTAGATATATAGCATTTTATTAAAATTCTAGATCTTACTACGATCAGTTAGACAGTAAGTACGTCAAAATCGGATTTTTCTATATTTTATTAGAAAGGTTTGAAGTTTTGAACTAGTTTTGACCTATGGTTGACCAAAAAGTTGACTTTTTGAAATATTACAGATTTCTGGAGTTTAACATTTTTAACAAATATTAGGCCTTATTATGAGTTGAATGCAATTGAGTTTGTTCAATTTGGATTTTTCTTGAATTAGTTATGAAGGTTTGAAAGTTTATGGATTTATTGAATTTTCAAAATTGTTTAATTAAAGGGGTTTTTTGTGATTTTGCTCCAAATGAGATCCCAACTCCTTGAAATCAGCTCCAAAGGTCAGGAATGACCTAAGGAGAGATTCCCAAGTGTTTGGGAAAATTTTTAGAATTTTTTAATAATTATTAATTAATTATATTAATTAAATATTTGATTTCCATTAAAATTAAATTAAGGTTCAATTTGCTGTCAAATCAAGGGGGATTTTAATTTTCATTGGTTAAGGGTTCAAATCTGGTCAATTAGAGGGGTCTTACATATTTTTCGGGTTTAAATTCGATTTATTATATTTTCTGAAAGGTTTAATGGCTTAATTAAGGCTTAAACTTAGTAAATATATTAGGGGTCTTAATGACTTCTAAATTCAGCGAAAATTTTCCTAGTGGTTGCACATGTCACTAAGTTCAAGTGTTCAAAGTTTCAACTCAAGGGGAAGTGAATCCTAATTATTGGAAATATTCTAAGTTTTCTAAACACATGTCCTTAATTATTGTCCTTAGTTATGCCACTAAGTTGTGTAGGTTTGAATCAAAGTTTGGACTAACCCTTGACAACATGTAAGAAAACATAAAGCATCACATTCAAGTCCTTAAATCTAGGAGAACCTAAGCATATATATATTTTAAAATAAGATAATTAAAAACATTACTAAAATAAATTTTTAGGAGTTGAGAGACCCACTGACCTTAAAGTTATTTCAAAATAAATTATTAATTTTCAAAATATTCGATACAATATTTAATTAAATAATTGCGAGATACTAAATATAATCAAATGATTGAAATTAATCAAAATAAATTGAGTTTTAAAATTCTAAAAAAAAGTTTTAAATTAAAATATTTGAAATTCTAAAAATATTAATATATTATTCAAATTTTTATGAATTAATTTGAATTTAATATGAATTTTTAAAGTTCAATGTTAATTAAAGCATTTAAATTTATTTAAAATTAATTGAACCTTAAGAATTAATATTAAATTAATTTTTAGTTATTCTCTGAAAATTCAAAATAGATTAAAATAAATTTCTCTTAAAATTTAGAAATATTTGGGTTTATTTTAATTAAATAATAATTAATATGACTTAATAGTTGATATTTAAAATTACTTAAACTATATAGAATATTTTAAATCAATTTTATTTTTAAATTAAAGGCCTTGAAAAACTGAGCAGTTTGATATATAATACTTAATTTTCTGAAAAGTAATTAATTTTTAATATTTTTTTGAAGTTTCTGGTAATTAAAATAATCAAAACACTAATTAAACCTTAATTAATTCGATCTGGCGGCTGAGTGGCCATGCGGCAGCCGCTGGTTGGCTCATGTAAATGGCGACTATCAAGCGGGACACGTGGCGGAGCGAGGTTCGCGGGTTCGAAACCGCGCGGTGGCAATCCAGAGGGGTCCACGCGGCGGCGCGCGATTCGGCTAGGTGGAAGGCGGCGGTCAAGCGGGGCCCTCCACTTAACCAGCTCAGCGTGTAATACTCACCGTTCGATCCTCTGCACGTTCGATCCGACGGCGGTGATCAAATCCCGCCGTTTGATCTCTGTTAAGTGAGATCAACGGCAGTGGGGAGATCCCGTGGAATTAGATGGGCGGTCGAGATCGCGCCGGACAGAGGAATACGCCGCGTGATCAGATCTGAGACCTGAATCAACAATGGAATGGCTCGATCCGTGCCGTTAATCAATGAATCGGCGGCTCAGATCGCGCCTAGTTCAGGCCTGCAGCTCGTCCGAAGCCCTAGAGCTCATTTTGGGCTCGTTCTCTCAGCACACTCAATCAAATTAAGTGAAATTTTAAACGTAGAATCCTTAAATGAACATACATTCTGGGGAATTAAAATCGGGATTTAAGATGAGCTTTTCAAAAAGTTATTTAGACTAGTGTAATCTAACCTAGGGTTAGAATTTTTCACCTTGATTTTGGACGATTTGACCCATTTAAGGAATGGTTGCATTTGTGGACTGTCCACGCTCCTTTTTGTAGAAGATCTCTCACCCTGATAACTCCTAGATCGAACGCAAAAGAAGCTCAAACGGATTGCCCTTATCTCGCCGGAAAGATGGTCGCCGGCAACTTTGATCGGTGAGATTGGGCAAAAGAATCAATGGAGGGAGGTATTTAGAGCTCAAGGGAACTGGTGGCGAGCTCTGGAGTTATTTCGGAAGAGAGATAAGGCTAGGGTCTCAATGACGGCTCAAAATGAAGTTCTACCTTATTCAAATAGCCCTAGGTCTATTGGACGGCTAGGATCATTTGATTGCATCTCTGGATGGCTGCCACCTGCCCCTGGAGTGGTTGGAAAGCTGGGATCAAGGACAGCCCAAGGACATCCATGTGGAGAGGTCTTATCACAAGGGCTTTGGGACCACTTGGGCTGGTTAGTTTCAAATCTATGGATTAAGAGGAGCTTAGGAAACTTCCAGAAGATGATTAGGACTGCTGGGGTGGGATGGGTTTGAAAGGATTAACTTAAACATATGAACTTAATCATTTAAAGGAGTTTTAAAGGCTTATTGACCAGTTTGACTGGTCAACAGTCAGTTTGACTGCCTAGGTGGCATGGAGGATTGCTTGAGCTGATGGATTAAGTCTTGAAAGCATTAATTGAGGATATACAAAGGTTCAACCAAAGCCATAGGTATTTGACAAAGCATATGAGCTAACTTGGTCTAATAGGCTAAGGTTTGGCTCAAAGTGAATTTGAAAATATTCCATGCATTAAATGGAATGGATTTGAGGGATCAAATTAAGGTTTTAAATGAATGAAATGAATAGGCTCAAACGGGTCAAGTTTGGTCAAGTTCAAGCTTAGTTGACCAAGTCAACAGCTAAACAGGTCAAGAGTACAATCAAATCCAAACCATTGGGGAATATGATCAGAAGAGCTTGAATGGGTTTGATATTGATATTTGATGCTTGCTAGAGGTGATCTGGGGGTCAAAAGGGTTTAAATGATCAAAGTGACTATTTAAGCTCTTAAGGGGTCATTGGGTCAACTAAGGTTGACTCGGTCAACCAAGTTGACCCAAGGGCTGGATTTGGTCTGAAAAGGTTTGAAATGATATTTAAAGTCTGTGGGAGGTGGTTGCGTTCAATTCGGAGTTCATTTGGTTTGAAATCAATATTTGAGCCCCATAGGAGTATTTTGGTCATTTTGACCCCTGGTCAACTGGGGGTCAAAGTGGGCCCAGAAAAATACAGTTTAATGTTCAACATATCAAGATTAAAGGTCTTGAAGTGACTAGAGGCTTTGGTGAAGGCTCTAAGGTCAGAATCTTCAAAATGACAGGTCCAGTGGCATAGGCTGTAAATATTTGAAGGTTTTACAGCCTATGGATTTTAATTAAGTTTCTGAGGTTAGAGACCTCAGAATGGGCTCAAATTTGGAGGGTTGCCTCCAGAGACATGTCCCATCAGTATGCAACTGATAGACTCTGAATCGGAGGTCATTTAGCTGGGTTTCAAAGTGTTTAAAATTCAATGGAAAAGACCTTTAGGGCAGGGCCTTAAGACTTTGAATTTGGCTTGATTGACCTAAGATCTAGGTAGATTTTAAAATTTGAATTCTAGATGGGTCCTAGGGTCTAGAGTAGATCCCAAGGTCTGAAGTCTAGAAGGATCCTAGGGTCTAGAGTAGATCCTAAGGTCTAAAGTCTAGAAGGATCCTAGGACCTAGAATAGATCCTAAGGTCGGGATTCTAGGAGGATCCTAAGGTCTAGATTGGTTTGGATATTGTATTGATTTAAGGTCAAGATTAGTCCAAGTGACCTCATACAAAAATGAGGTCAACAAATGGACCCCCAATATGTGTAATAGAACGAAGTTCTATTGCACATATTGGCGTTTATCGAGCTTAAAGGTCAAGTCTAAAATTTTGATCCTAAGGGAATGAAAAGTGCAACCCTAAGGGATTGAGTTTGAAATTAATTCTAAGGGAAAGGAAGTCCTAACCCTAGAGTTTTAAATTTGGAAATTAATTCTAAAGGAAGGAAAATCCTAACCTTAGAGGATTAACTTTGAAATTGATTCTAAGGGAAGGGAAGTCCTAACCCTAGAGGATTAAATTTGGAATTGATTCTAAGGGAAGGGAAGTCCTAACCCTAGAGGATTAAATTTGAAAATGATTCTAAGGGTAGGGAAGTCCTAACCCTAGAGGATTAAATTTGAAAATGATTCTAAGGGAAGGGAAGTCCTAACCCTAGAGGATTAAATTTAGGATTTTGATCTTAAGGGAATGAAAAATTCATCACTAGGGAATCAAGATTTAAATCTATTAGGGTAGTGCCATGGAGGGCATGCTCTACCACTAATCTTTTAACTCAAATGCTATGGTGGTGCCACAGAGGGCATGCTCCACCACTAACGGATACGAATTAGGATTGCGCCACGAAGGGCACGCTCCACCACTAATCGTTTAACTCAAATGCTAGGGTGGTGCCACAGAGGGCATGCTCCACCACTAACGGATAGGAATTAGGATGGCGCCACGAAGGGCACGCTCCACCACTAATCCTCAACTCAAATGCCAGGGTGGTGCCACAGAGGGCATGCTCCACCACTAGCGGATAGGAATTAGGATGGCGCCACGAAGGGCACGCTCCACCACTAATCCTCAACTCAAATGCCAGGGTTGTGCCACAGAGGGCATGCTCCACCACTAGCGGATAGGAATTAGGATGGCGCCACGAATGGCACGCTCCACCACTAATCCTCAACTCAAATGCCAGGGTGGTGCCACAGAGGGCATGCTCCACCACTAGCGGATAGGAATTAGGATGGCGCCACGAAGGGCACGCTCCACCACTAATCCTCAACTCAAATGCCAGGGTGGTGCCACAGAGGGCATGCTCCACCACTAGCGGATAGGAATTAGGATGGCGCCACGAAGGGCACGCTCCACCATTAATCCTCAACTCAAATGCCAGCGTGGTGCCACAGAGGGCATGCTCCACCACTAGCGGATAGGAATTAGGATGGCGACACGAAGGGCACGCTCCACCACTAATCCTCAACTCAAATGCCAGAGTGGTGCCACAGAGGGCATGCTCCACCACTAGCGGATAGGAATTAGGATGGCGCCACGAAGGGCACGCTCCACCACTAATCCTCAACTCAAATGCCAGAGTGGTGCCACAGAGGGCATGCTCCACCACTAGCGGATAGGAATTAGGATGGCGCCACGAAGGGCACGCTCCACCACTAATCCTCAACTCAAATGCCAGGGTGGTGCCACAGAGGGTATGCTCCACCACTAGGGAATAGGAATTAGGATGGCGCCACGAAGGTCACGCTCCACCACTAATCCTCAACTCAAATGCCAGGGTGGTGCCACAGAGGGCATGCTCCACCACTAGCGGACGATCTTGTGGAGAGGAAACTTGATCTACACAAAGAATCGGGTCTGGATGATCATATGTGGAGGAAACTTGCTCCACACAGAGGATCGAGCTCAAATTGATTGTATGTAGAGGAAACTTGCTCTACACAGAGGATCGGGCTTAAATTGTGAAATTTAAGATTTAAAAGTTTTGAATTTAAATTGATTTGATTTTTGAATTTTGAATGTGTTTGAATTTGATTTTTAAAATTGAATTTTGAAAGTTTCAAATGTTTGATTTTGAATTAAGAAATTTCTTAAATCCAGGAAATTCGAAGTCTTTTTATTGACTTTGAATTTGCACTCATCTGGCATGGTACTTCCTGAAGAGCCTCCCCAACATTTAAAAAATATCGGGTGGCATTCTCCAGGGTTGATCAATTAATGTTTGAAATTTTCTCAAAGATCGTCTCAACGATAGGAGGACACTCTTGTTTTGGTTCAAACTTCTCCACCGATCTCTCGGTAGGCTAAGATATGCATCCAAAGAACCTAGACCAAGTCTCCTCCTTGGAAGGTTCTAAGTTGCTCTATCTTATCACAAGCTTTAACCAATCAGGCGTCGGACGATTCTGAGCTTTATTGAGCTTTAAAGATAAAGCTCTACAAGGCCTCGAGCTCCTCAAATTGGAGTCGGGCACTCTGCTCAGTCGTGGTTTAAACTTGAACGGTAATTCCCAGCATTACAAAATACTCCTCTAATGGGGTTCGATCTTGGACCCAGTATAGAGTGTAATTTTATTGAAAATGCTTCAAAGGAAAAGATGCATATATGCAAGGACTTACATATTTCTCAAGGACAAGATTTGATTTTTTTTCAGGAGTAGAAGATTCATTCATTTTATTAGAAAATTTCCTCTAACTATTTGGACCCCGTCGGAACGACAAGCGGGAACAAATTCATGTTTTAGAGTGAGAAGTAGAGTCGACTCCAACTAATCTTGAAAGGTTTGAAAACTTAGGTTTTGTTGACCCAGACCAAGTTTCGTAGAAACTAAACTGGGGTCTCCCTTAACAGATTTTGAATTAAAATTAACTTCAAGGGGTTTAAGTTGAAGAGAGAAATTTGATCTTTTCAATTTTCTTGCACGATTTTCTTCTATCCGATACATAATTCATGCGTGGTGAAGAATCTAGATTCAAGATTTTCAAAGTCAAGTATTTAAAGGTGACCGATTTTTTTTGAGATTTAAGGATTTAAAGGAAGGGAGCCATCTTACTCTTCTTCTCTTTTTCTGGTGGCGCATATTGCGCATCTTTTAACTTTTGGTGCACTTCGTGCATTTCTTGATTTTCGGCGCATTCGCGCATCTTTTAATTTCAATTGAATTTGAGAAGAGGCTCCACTTTCTTTAAATACCTTAAATTGATTGATCTTTCTTTATTTTGAATGCTGGGATTATATCTCAAGTATTAGAGAAGGAAATTCATTCTCTTATACAAGGAAAAATAATCCTCAAAGCACATTCAATCTTTTGAAAAAGCGTATCAACTTGACTTTTGAAAATCATTGAATAGATTTTAGACATGCGAGAATCGCCTATTAAGATAGAAGATTGCTAGAAGATTGAGAAAATTTTCATTTCTAAGGTCAACTTAATCTTGATATAAATTTTAACTCAGAAGTTAATTCAACCCACGAAAGCGGTGGGAGGGAGGGGTATTCAAACATTTGATGGAGTCAACTACAACTCTCTCCTACTTAAGACTTAAAGTAGAGGTCAATTTCGATTAAAAAGAAAAATCGACTATCTTGAAAATCCGGATCTAGTACACTTGAGAAATTGATAAGTTTTCCTTAAAAATGCTACTAGTCTAGGTGGCAAGACCCTTGTCAACTTGGAATTGAATTCCTACAATCTCTTTGAAGCGAGAGACTGTTATAGGATCTGCAACGTCACTAGAAAGCACGGCATTATTATAATCAAAAGATTAATCGCGATAGGACCCCGTTAAAATTTAAATTTTAACGGTATCACTGTCTGATACAATCTTAGATTATTTCCCCTCTCATTACTACTAGAATAGTAGTTAAGAGAGTGGCACCCCGAGTGGTTTCTACTCCTCCTCCTCTGCAAATGATGTAGTGGGACACGTGTAGTAAAGTGCTTTAACATCTTCTAGTAGAGTGGACGGATCATAACCCTCAGTTGGGGGCCTATGGCCTATTGCTGGTGATCGCTTAATTCTATCTTTCTTGAGTCTTTCTATGTAGTAGTCAAGTAGGTGTATTGAAGATCGCACTCTCATCTCTATAACCTCCCTCCTTTGTGCAAGGAGAGGGTACGTAGAAGGAGCAACGAACTCTCGATTGGCCTCGAAATCGTCCCTCTCTAAAGCTTTCGACTCAACGGTCTTTCCAGCCTTAAGATTCCTTTTTCTGGCTCTTCAAAGGTAATTCTTCATCTTATTCCTACCGACGACAGGGGTGCTAGAACTTGACCCGATCTCAGACTGAGATGGTAGCTCTTTTGTCGTTATTGACTTCTGGTTTTGATCTTCCCGAGCAGAGGGTACAGTGGGTACAGGGGCGACAACGACCTCCATTTTAGAGATGGGGGAGTCAACTCTTGACCCTAAAGTAATTTCTACTAAGGGGAAGTCCTTTTGAGTACCAACAGACAGATCTAAGATTATTTCTCCATTAACTAAAATCTTGAGGTTCTGAAATTCTATCTCGTACTGAATTAAAATAGCCATTAAGAATTTCTTCTACAGGCACATCTTTATTCAGTGAGAAGACGAGTTTCCCAGCCATTTGAGTGTTCAATTTCCTGGAATTAAAAGAAGGTGATTTGAGTTAATGTTTTGAAGTGACATTTGAGTTTTGAATTTGATTAATTTACTCAAAATTTTATAACTCAATCGTGTTCGGTTTGCACTGAACACGGTGGTTCATAAAATTGATGAGTGAAAATCAAGAATTGAATTTAACTCTTTCGCTACACCAATTGACTTGGGGCAAAATGTTAAAATTTAAATTGATTTTGAAATCAAGTTAAGATTGAATTTATAGTTGAAATTAAACTTGATTTTAAGATTTAGATTGAATCTGGTTTAAGACCGAATTTGAATTTGAGATTAAAATCGAATGGATCTTCTTCAAATTTTGAGACTCAACACACTGAGTTTTACTCAATCATGTAGGTTCACGAAATTGATATGAAAAATCCAAAAATTGGGCTTAACTCTTTCGTTTCACCAATCGACTTGGGATGAAATGTCAAAGCCCAGATTTTGACTTTAAAATAAAGATTAGAGGTTGAAGTCAAATTTGAGTTCAATTTTGAGATTGAATTTGGCGTAAAGGATTGAAATCTATGATTTTGAAGTTGAAGTATTTTCTGTAAATTGTGAAACTTAGCATGCTATATATTTGTTCGCACGCGAGTTTACAACATATACAGAAGGATTTTGGCTTGACTCTTTCGCTCTACCAACCAAGTTGGAGGCAAAATGTCCAAGCCCGACCTAAAGGGAGGTTTCCTACACTCACTTCTCTTTTCACATGTCTTAATTGAGTTGGCCACACTCACCCAAGAAAGATATGGGAGAGGGACCAACGGAGTGAAGGGTAGTTAAGACTACCGATTCAATAAAATTCATACCACTATTAAAGATGGAGAGTGATATTTATCCCCAGCGGAGTCGCCATTTTTGTTTTGATTAAAAAAAAATACATTTAGGTATATATAGTTTTGAAAAATATTTAATTATCTTTGGGAATATTTTTAATTTTGAATTTTAAAATTGAACGCGTCATTATGAATACTATATTACCTCGGGAGATGATCATATCGTTCCCTAATGGGTTCAAATTTCATAATCTCAAATTTATCCGGATTATCGTAGTCAAACTCAAAGGGAAAATCACATTTGACCCCGGAGAATCAAAATGAAATTTAATCAATTATTTGACTACGCTAATTTGGATAAAAGATCATTACTTTCATAATCAAAATCACGATAGTAATTGATATATCAATCCGAGGAAAGAAATTATCAATCACTATTGATCGTTTGAAAACGATGAAAATGATCGTTGAATTTAAATTTTCCAAAGAGAATTAATTAGAGTTTTTTAAAAAAAATTGGTTTTGAAAATCAATTTTGGGTTTCTAAATCTCCTACGAGCGCAATCCCTCGTAGTTAATTACATCATAGGAAATCAGAATTTCCTATGAAAACTCTCGATTAAAATAGCGGTAGAAATTTTATTTAAGATTTTCAAGGCTTGATATCAAAGGGGAGAAATGGTAGGAATTTTCAAATGGGATTGGATCAAGTCTGAACACTTATTTTCAGAGTCAAAGGGAGAGGAGTAGGGAGTGTTTTGAGATTTTGAATCACTTCAGAAACACTCCAGCCTACCCTAAATATTGGGCTTAAATTTGATTGAAAGTGATTTAATGTTTAAGTGATCAATTTTATTAGAAATTTGGGATTCGATTCCCGGAGGTTGAGGTCTTATAGCCCGAGCTTGCCTCAGAACCTAAGTCTAAATTGGGTACTAAAAGTTGACCCGAACCTAGCTAATGCAATGCGAATCTGGTCTTACCCCGGCCTGGATTGGGGAGCCAGCTAAACCACCTAAACGATTTAAAATATGAGTCCGATCTTTTTTGTAGAGTGGTAGGGACTTTATTTAAGAAAGGTATTTGAGAATGGGACCGACATCTAGAGCGGATCCTAAATGGTCCCTTAAACTTATGTGGGGTTTAATGCTTAAGCTAATGTAATTAAAGATTTAATTTGTTATTAATTTAATGCATGCTGATCGACTCGATTAAAAGATTGAATTTAAATTAAGGCTATGAAATGAGGACTCCTGGCGGTCCCGGGCTTACTTCTTAAATTTGTTAGAATTTCTATATGAGCCTAAATGTTTTAATTTAATTTAAGTAGAAAAAGTTTTATTAAGTTCTTAAGAGCCTAGAATCGTACTCCATGTCAAATCAAATACGACATGCAAGTAAAAAGACTAGAAAAACAGGTATTTCTAATGCGCAATCAATTAAATAAATCAACTAAATTAATTATTCAAATTGAAAGTCCATAGGCAAGTGCCCTTATTATTACATCCCAGAATTGCAAGAAAGTAAAGTGGCCGGGCACCACTGACTACAACCCGGATTTCTAATCCTAAATCAAATGACTTTAAATTTTGGGATTCTTCTCGTTGTCCATTTATTCGTCTTGTCACGAACATCTTGATTCGTCGGTTCCGGATATCCAAATGAAAAGAAACTCCCCCTTAATCGGGGGGGTGTTATCTTTCCTCTTTGGATATTTGAAAGTATCATAATTTGACTTCCAAATGGAAGAAGACTCTCCCCTTTAGGGATGTCTTCTCCTCTTTGGAATTCAAATTGGATAGTAATATCCCAAAATTAAGTCATTTCAAAATATTTACAACCTTAATCAAATTTACATCTCAAAATTTAAAACAAAAATCTAGACTCGATCCTGTAGGGTTATCCTAATAATCAACAGTTATATAATCAATCCCAAGCAGTTATAATTATGAAATTAAAATGCATTACTTTTGGCCACACTTGGCCATGCTCTCTTTTTATTTAAAAGGGGGTCTTTAAGCGCGGCAGGTACCTGTGCAAAGAGTTTATATATTATTATGTATTAACTACCCCCTTTTATTTTAGCTCCTTGTATGAGCATGGCCACCTGCATAAGACTGCACAAGTATAATTCGCTCCTAACCTAGGGGTAAATCTAACGCACAATCAAACACAGAGTGCAGGAAGTAAATAAACACAATCAATTTTTACACTAGCAAACAACAACATGCAATGAAAACCACGAAAAACTCGGCACATAGCAGAAAAAGTAAAACACCGGCCTAGCCTAGAACTAGAGTCAGTGATCCTAGTAAAACATCTAAAGTGTGTGAGGTAGGTCGTGTGGTTTTGATATGTCCTAAATAGGATTATTAGTTAGAGTTGTTTCAAGTTCGATTGGTTGAAAGGCTTAAGGAATTTTTAATTAGAATTTAAATATTAATATTTCAAATCTTTTAAAATCAATTATTTAATTATTTGTTGAAAACCACCTTTATTTCACACCGAGGCCGTGAAGTTTATTTCACCTTCCTTGGGGCTGAGTAAACAGCCTCGTAGGCCTGGGTTACCCAGTGGTACCCGGTATAATTAAGTATCTTAACTTGATTAAGGTTCAAAAGTTAATGAATTTTATCCAAAATTGGTTGATTACTGATTTTAGAAGTTAATTAATGAATTCTGGAGTTTTAAAATGAATTTCAAGTTTTTATGAATTTTTGGAATATTTTAATGATTTAATTAAGGGGTCAAAAATTGACTTTTTAATTAAGGTTAAATTCTGGACATATAGCATTTTATTAAAATTCTAGATCTTACTACGATCAGTTAGACAGTAAGTACGTCGAAATCAGATTTTTCTATATTTTATTAGAAAGGTTTGAAGTTTTGAACTAGTTTTGACCTACGGTTGACCAAAAAGTTGACTCTTTGAAATATTACAGATTTCTGGAGTTTAACATTTTTAACAAATATTAGGCCTTATTATGAGTTGAATGCAATTGAGTTTGTTCAATTTGGATTTTTCTTGAATTAGTTATGAAGGTTTGAAAGTTTATGGATTTATTGAATTTTCAAAATTGTTTAATTAAAGGGCTTTTTGTGATTTTGCTCCAAATGAGATCCCAACTCCTTGAAATCAGCTCCAAAGGTCAGGAATGACCTAAGGAGAGATTCCCAAGTGTTTGGGAAATTTTTAGAATTTTTTAATAATTATTAATTAATTATATTAATTAAATATTTGATTTCCATTAAAATTAAATTAAGGTTCAATTTGCTGTCAAATCAAGGGGGCTTTTAATTTTCATTGGTTAAGGGTTCAAATCTGGTCAATTAGAGGGGTCGTACATATTTTTCGGGTTTAAAGTCGATTTATTATATTTTTTGAAAGGTTTAATGGCTTAATTAAGGCTTAAACTTAGTAAATATATTAGGGGTCTTAATGACTTCTAAATTCAGCGAAAATTTTCCTAGTGGTTGCACATGTCACTAAGTTCAAGTGTTCAAAGTTTCAACTCAAGGGGAAGTGAATCCTAATTATTGGAAATATTCTAAGTTTTCTAAACACATGTCCTTAATTATTGTCCTTAGTTATGCCACTAAGTTGTGTAGGTTTGAATCAAAGTTTGGACTAACCCTTGACAACATGTAAGAAAACATAAGCATCACATTCAAGTCCTTAAATCTAGGAGAACCTAAGCATATATATTTTAAAATAAGATAATTAAAAATATTACTAAAATAAATTTTTATGGGTTGAGAGACCCACTGACCTTAAAGTTATTTCAAAATAAATTATTAATTTTCAAAATATTCGATACAATATTTAATTAAATAATTGCGAGATACTAAATATAATCAAATGATTGAAATTAATCAAAATAAATTGAGTTTTAAAATTCTAAAAAAAAAGTTTTAAAATAAAATATTTGAAATTCTAAAAATATTAATATATTATTCAAATTTTTATGAATTAATTTGAATTTAATATGAATTTTTAAAGTTCAATGTTAATTAAAGCATTTAAATTGATTTAAAATTTATTGAACCTTAAGAATTCATATTAAATAATATTAAATTAATTTTTAGTTATTCTCTGAAAATTCAAAATAGATTAAAATAAATTTCTCTTAAAATTTAGAAATATTTGGGTTTATTTTAATTAAATAATAATTAATATGACTTAATAGTTGATATTTAAAATTACTTAAACTATATAGAATATTTTAAATCAATTTTAATTTTAAATTAAAGGCCTTGAAAAACTGAGCAGTTTGATATATAATACTTAATTTTCTGAAAAGTATTTAATTTTTAATATTTTTTGAAGTTTGTGGTAATTAAAATAATCAAAACACTAATTAAACCTTAATTAATTCGATCTGGCGGCTGAGTGGCCACGCGGCAGCCGCTGGTTGGCTCATGCAAATGGCGGCTATCAAGCGGGACACGTGGCGGAGCGAGGTTCGCGGGTTCGAAACCGCGCGGCGGTAGTCCAGTGGGGTCCACACGGCGGCGCGCGATTCGGCTAGGTGGAAGGTGGCGGTCAAGCGGGGCCCTCCACTTAACCAGCTCAGCGTGTAATACTCGCCATTCGATCCTCTGCACATTCGATCCGACGGCGGTGATCAAATCCCGCCGTTTGATCTCTGTTAAGTGAGATCAACGGCGGTGGGGAGATCCCGTGGAATTAGATGGGCGGTCGAGATCGCGCCGGACGGAGGAATACGCCGCGTGATCAGATCTGAGACATGAATCAGCAATGGAATGGCATGATCCGTGCCGTTAATCAATGAATCGGCGGCTCAGATCGCGCCTAGTTCAGGCCTGCAGCTCGTCCGAAGCCCTAGAGCTCATTTTGGGCTCGTTCTCTCAGCACACTCAATCAAATTAAGTGAAATTTTAAACGTAGAATCCTTAAATGAACATACATTCTGGGGAATTAAAATCGGGATTTAAGATGAGCTTTTCAAAAAGTTATTTAGACTAGTGTAATCTAACCTAGGGTTCGAAGTTTTTCACCTTGATTTTGGACGGTTTGACCCGTTTAAGGAATGGTTGCATATGTGGACTGTCCACGCTCCTTTTTGTAGAAGATCTCTCGCCCTGATAACTCCTAGATCGAACGCAAAAGAAGCTCAAACGGATTGCCCTTATCTCGCCGGAAAGATGGTCGCCGACAACTTTGACCGGTGAGATTGGGCAAAGAATCAATGGAGGGAGGTATTTAGAGCTCAAGGGAATTGGTGGCGAGCTCTGGAGTTATTTCGGAAGAGAGATAAGACTAGGGTCTCAATGACGGCTCAAAATGAAGTTTCTACCTTATTCAAATAGCCCTAGGTCTATTGGACGGCTAGGATCATTTGATTGCATCTCTGGATGGCTGCCACCTGCCCCTGGAGTGGTTGGAAAGCTGGGATCAAGGACAGCCCAAGGACATCCATGTGGAGAGGTCTTATCACAAGGGCTTTGGGACCACTTGGGCTGGTTAGTTTCAAATCTATGGATTAAGAGGAGCTTAGGAAACTTCCAGAAGATGATTAGGACTGCTGGAGTGGGATGGGTTTGAAAGGATTAACTTAAACATATGAACTTAATCATTTAAAGGAGTTTTAAAGGCTTGTTGACCAGTTTGACTGGTCAACAGTCAGTTTGACTGCCTAGGTGGCATGGAGGATTGCTTGAGCTGATGGATTAAGTCTTGAAAGCATTAATTGAGGATATACAAAGGTTCAACCAAAGCCATAGGTATTTGACAAAGCATATGAGCTAACTTGGTCTAATAGGCTAAGGTTTGACTCAAAGTGAATTTGAAAATATTCCATGCATTAAATGGAATGGATTTGAGGGATCAAATTAAGGTTTTAAATGAATGAAATGAATAGGCTCAAACGGGTCAAGTTTGGTTAAGTTCAAGCTTAGTTGACCAAGTCAACAGCTAAACAGGTCAAGAGTACAATCAAATCCAAACCATTGGGGAATATGATCAGAAGAGCTTGAATGGGTTTGATATTGATATTTGATGCTTGCTAGAGGTGATCTGGGGGTCAAAAGGGTTTAAATGATCAAAGTGACTATTTAAGCTCTTAAGGGGTCATTGGGTCAACTAAGGTTGACTCGGTCAACCAAGTTGACCCAAGGGCTGGATTTGGTCTGAAAAGGTTTGAAATGATATTTAAAGTCTGTGGGAGGTGGTTGCGTTCAATTCGGAGTTCATTTGGTTTGAAATCAATATTTGAGCCCCATAGGGGTATTTTGGTCATTTTGACCCCTGGTCAACTGGGGGTCAAAGTGGGCCCAGAAAAATACAGTTTAATGTTCAACATATCAAGATTAAAGTTCTTGAAGTGACTAGAGGCTTTGGTGAAGGCTCTAAGGTCAGAATCTTCAAAATGACAGGTCCAGTGGCATAGGCTGTAAATATTTGAAGGTTTTACAGCCTATGGATTTTAATTAAGTTTCTGAGGTTAGAGACCTCAGAATGGGCTCAAATTTGGAGGGTTTCCTCCAGAGACATGTCCCATCAGTATGCAACTAATAGACTCTAAATCGGAGGTCATTTAGCTGGGTTTCAAAGTGTTTAAAATTCAATGGAAAAGACCTTTAGGGCAGGGCCTTAAGACTTTGAATTTGGCTTGATTGACCTAAGATCTAGGTAGATTTTAAAATTTGAATTCTAGATGGGTCCTAGGGTCTAGAGTAGATCCCAAGGTCTGAAGTCTAGAAGGATCCTAGGGTCTAGAGTAGATCCTAAAGTCTGAAGTCTCGAAGGATCCTAGGACCTAGAATAGATCCTAAGGTCAGGATTCTAGGAGGATCCTAAGGTCTAGATTGGTTTGGATATTGGATTGATTTAAGGTCAAGATTAGTCCAAGTGACCTCATACAAAAATGAGGTCAACAAGGTACTGCAAGGCACCAGTAATTTTTCTGTAGGTTACCAGATCATTGAGTTCGGTATTATGAGGAAATACCGCAGGAAGTTTTGTAGCCGTAGGATTTGAGAGGGAGTTGCAGTTGATCATGTCTGCTTGGTTAAGAATTGAGACCGTGTAGTTAGCTTGTGATAAGAAATACCTGGATGGTTCCTTTTTTATTTGAATACCGAGAAACTCGTTTGCTTCACCCAATTGTTTCATTGTAAATTGAGTGCTCAGCTTGGTTAGAAGCTGCGTGATAACAGTCTGATTGTTACCTGTTACTAAAATATCATCCACATAAATGAGAAGAAATATGTTGATGTCGGCTTGTCGAAGGATGAGCAGCGACTGATCATATTTGCTATGTTCGAACCCGAGAGACAGCAGATAGGTGGTAAATGTGGTGTACCACTATCTTGGAGCCTGGCGAAGACCGTAAATGGCTTTATGAAGGTGACATACGTGATTGGGGTGAGTAGAGTCCTTGAAGCCCTTCGGTTGAGCCATATATATGGTTTCTTGGAGCTTGCCGTGCAAGAATGCGTTCGCCACATCTAGCTGTTGCACAGGCTAGGAATTGTACAAGGCTACGCTTAGGAGAATACGGATGGTCGGTAATTTGGCGACGGGACTGAAGGTCTCGTTGTAGTCAATGCCTTGCTCTTGATGATTGCCAAGGGCGACTAGACGAGCTTTTTGTGACGAGCGATCGAACCGTCGGAGTGAAATTTTGTACGAAATATCCATTTACACCCTAAGATAGAGGCGTTGGATGGTGGTTCCACGAGGGTCCAGGTGCCTTGTTTGTGGAGAGCGAAGAACTCAGATGCCATTGCCTTGCGCCATTCAATATGTTTGACAGCTGCTGTGTACATAGTAGGGTCTGGTTCCCGCTGAGGGACGGTGTTTAGGTGCAATAAGTTTAATCTTACCCGTGGCTTAAGTGAGCCAGTCTTCTGCCGTGTAATCATAGGATGACTTGGTGCTTGGGTAGCAATGTTTGGCATAGGAGCATTGGCAGGAGACTGGACCGCATTGCCAGGCAAAGCTGGAGTAGGTTCGGTGGAGACCTGTTCGACGAAATGCCTAGAGTCGGTGTTAGATTGTCCAGCATCCGTAGATTGGTTGTTGATGGAACCTATGGTGGAAGTAGGTATGAGGAGCGATGGATGATTGAGATTATTGTTCGGAGCCTGTGCAAGGTGATTGATTTCTGCAGAGAATGGAAAATTGTGTTTATTGAACATTACATGTCGCGACATAAAAATTTTATGAGAAGAGATATCCAGACACTTATAACCCTTATATGTTTTGGAGTATCCCAAAAATACACAAGTTCGTGCCCGAGGCTGAAGTTTATGTTGGAGGCTAGGATGAACAAATGGATAACAGGCGCACCCAAATGTTTGCATATTTTGATACTCCGATTTGCGGTGGTGGATGAGTTCGAAAGGCGAGATGTTCTTTGTTGTAGGTGATGGCATTCTGTTAATTAAATAAACAGATGTGATAATGGCGTCGGGCCAATATGTGGACGGAACCAGTAAGGAGCGCGTAGTCTCTAGTATATGCCGGTGCTTTCTCTCTGATACCCCATTCTGTTCGGGCGTATACGGACACGAAATCTGATGAGTAATGCCGTTAGTATTGAGAAACTGAGTTAAAGCATGGTTCGTGTATTCAATTCCACCATCGGTGCGAAGGCATCTGAGTGAATGTGAGGTGAGTTTCTCGACATAATTTTTGAAATTAATGAATATAGATGTTACTTCATTTTTGTGTTTCATAGGGAAGAGCCATGTAAACCTCGTGCAATCATCAATAAAGAGAACGTAAAACTTGTAACCTTGATGAGAAGCGATAGGGGCCGGACCCCATACGTCGGAGTGAACAACCTCAAGAGGTATGTTCCTCCGATTATCTGAAGAGTGAAAGGGAAGCTTGTGCCGCTTTGCCAGAATACAGGAACTATAAGGAAAGTTATTAGAATCTATATTGAGAGAAGGGTTACATTGAGAAATTAGATTGAGAATCTTAAAATGCGGATGTCCTAGACGATTATGCCAGGACACCGTCGGTTTCTTGGTTGCCGTCAATGCCGAGGTAGAAGACTTCACAGGCTGCAGCTGAAGCGGGTATAGTCCTTCATGACATGGTCCGCGAAGCAGTATTTGCTGTGTCTGAATATCCTTAAAAACAAAACCGTTAGGCTCAAAAATGAAGCAAATATTGTTATCCTTGGTTAACTTAGAAATTGAAAGTAAGTTGTACTTAAGATCAGGAATATGCAAGATTGAGCTCACAGTTTGCAGTTTGCAACAAACCTGAGCCGGAGTGAGCTATCGACATGGATCGCCCATCTCCGATCGTAACGCTGTCCGAGCCTTGGTATGGTGTTGTTATTGATAGATTGTCCAGTGAATTGGTGAGATGAGATGATGCCCCGGAGTCAAGAAATCAATTCGGAGCAGATTGCTCTTGTGTAGCTGTGAGAGCAGTGTTTCTTGTACGGGGCACGTAACTCTCGTTCAGTCGATGCCAACAGTTCGCTGCGGAGTGGCCACACTTATGGCAGATCTGGCATGTAGTTGTGGAGTCTGCCGATGTTCTTACATTGGTCGAGTTGCTGTGATTGGCGCGACCACGCTGTCGACGTCCGCGACCTCGCTGCGAGTATAGGGCAAGGTTTGGTTCTGCAGTAGGCAGTTCTCTTGCGGCGTTTGTAGAGATGTAAACTTCTTCACTGAGCAACAGCGGATAGAGATCGTCAAGGCTTATCGGAGTGAGCATAGTGCGAATTGCTGTTTTGAAGGCTTGATAGGATGGTGGTAGACCATTCAAGATATAGATGATTATATCTTCAGTGTCCACCACTAAGCCAGCCGCCGTGATTTGATCAACAAGCGACTTAATATCGGTAAGATAATGAGTCATTGTAGAGGTTTTCTTGGAGATGTTGTGAAGCTCATTTTTGAGCTGTATCACTTTGGAGCGATTTGTGGCTTGGAAGCGAGTTTCGAGTGCTGATCAGATTTTGGATGTGGAATCAAGATGAATGATGTAGGGTAAAATGGATTGAGAGATAGTCGAACACAAGGCAGCGGCAAGATTCTGATCCGTTAACTGCCATTGTGTGTATTTGGGATTTACGGTGAGAGTTTGATCGGAGCGCCTGATTTGCTTTTCCGGGGGAGGAAGAAGGGCTTCAAGAAATTTGTCAAACCAGTTTGCCCGGAAAAGTTTGACGATCTGAGAACTCCATAGCATGTAATTCTCTGTTGAGAGCTATACATGCACAATGTTCTTTAAGTTTCCGACCACAAACTTTAGGGAAGAGGAGATGACACCTTCTTCTTCAATCTTCTCAGCTTCCGTGTTCTCTTCCATTTGAGATGACGCCGCTGAGTTTTCCATCTTCCGATCTTGGCTTCACACCCGCTCTGATACCATGTAGAAACCCACTTCTTGGTTTCTGAGAGGTTCTTGATCGAGAGGGAAAGAAACAAAGACAGAGGAAAAACTGTGTAAAAATAAATTTCCAATCTTGTCTAATTAGTACAGAGACCTATCTATATATAGAACTCACTAGGCTGTTTGCCTGGAGATCTATGCAAAGCTAATTACAGTAATGCCATAAAGTAAATATACACATGATGTATATTAGGTACAGTTCTCTAACAAATTTGCTGAATTCAAATTTTGAAAAACTTTCACTTTAATTTCAATCAAGATTCATGTCCAATGTAGTTGATTTTTCTATAACCCATCAAGTCTAAATACTAAACTTTAAACCAGCAGCAGGACAGCTATGCATATAAAAATATAAAGATTGGAATTAAAAAAAAGCACAGATTAATGAACCAAGGAAACTGGAATCCACCACATGACTCCTTCAAACAAGACATCTAATGACAAAAAGCTCTTATTGTGATCTTCGTCCTTCACATCCTAACATCAAATAGAACAAAACTATACCAAGCAAAATTCTTATCTAAGTTCAACCTCCAGCTGTTTCTTGTATCTTTCTATCTAACAGCTACAACCCATTAGCAGCTTCACTGCTATATAACCATGGCCTGTCTTCTCCTCCCTCTCCACACCAAATCTTCTCCATTTTCTGCTATTTTTTCTTCACTTAAGAACTAGCGATCATGGCTGTCGTCTCCTTCTTTCAAGCTCACTTTCTTCCTCTCCTTGCGACCTTGGCCTCAGGCCCGATCATGGGGTTTTCAGGGGTTAGAGCTCAGTGTTATGGTAGTAGAGTCCATGACGAGAGGAAATATATGAAGAGAAGTACAAAGAGAGAGTCATCTTCCCGTTACTTGCAGAATAAAGTGAGATGATACATATGAAGTTAATTTTTAGGGATTGTTTGTTTTGCCAAAAAAGAATGTTGAGTGAAATGAAATACAATGTAAAACGAATATAATATATTTGAAATATTTAGTATTAGTTTGATGAGTATTTTTTTATTCTATTTGAAGTATAATGAATGAAGTGTATACTCAATGATGATAGTGGCCAATGTAGAGTTGTGGCTGATGATAGGCTGCAATGATCTGATGGAAAAGGTCGGGCAATAATAGTCCAATGGTGGAGGTCAAGTGGCACTGAACAATGGTAGAGGCCCGGCCATGAGATGGTCTAACAACAAAGATCAGGTGGGGGTAGTCCAACAACGGTGGCTGGGCGATGGTAAGTTGATAACAAAAATTGGTTGGTGGTTCAAAGGTAGATGTCAAGCAAGGATTATCTGACAATGGTGGTTCGTTGGTGGCTATCCGACAAATGATGATCCAATGATGTTGGTCCGACAACATGAGTCGAGTGGTGGTCTGATGATGACAATAGAATAAAGGTCCGATTGTGGGAGTCCAATTGTTCTGGTTCCGCGACAGTGGTGTGATGGTTGTTGTTCAATGGTGACGATCAGGTGATGGTTTGAACATAGTTGTCAGAAAGTTGTCAGATGTAAGTGGTTTGGCAATGGTTCGATGGTAGCAGTCTGAAGATGATGGTTTGGCGGTGGTCAAATAATGACAGTTGAACAATGGTCTTACAGTCGTGGTTAATCGAATGTCTAACAGTTGTGTATAGGTGGAGCTCTAGCATTCTTAAAGCCTCAGAACTCTATTGAATATCAGGTCAAAGGTCTCCTTCATAAAGGCAATGGAGACCTATTTATAAATTTTGAGAGTTATATGCACTATAAATATATCCTAAATCTAGAACACTTCGTCGATGACTTGTACTAATTCCATTGAGCATAGATCATTTAATAGGATTTAAGCATCTTAATAATATCTAAGTTAAGTGATCTTAAGCTCGTTGGATTTGTCTCATTAAGACACTTAATTCAGTTATAAGTATGTAAATTCAAAGATCATTTATTCCTCTAATTAATGTCCTAAACTTTTAATCTATACTTTTAAGTGCTTGAATTGGGCTCATGTGGACTCTGGATTGATCTCTTTTTTATATCGTAGGATTCGTCTCATCAATCCAATCAATTTGACTGTAAATTTGCTTAAATCTGAGATCCCATGGTCAATAACTCAACTTTTATAATTTTTTTGCTCTAGTTTGATTCATGTTCCATTAAGTGATTTTTTCTTCGGTAATCTATCAAGCATAAGAACTATCTAGTAGACCAAATGGCGAACAGCTATACATATAAAAAAAAACAAAATGAAGATAGAGATTCAAAACAAACACAGACCAATGAACCAAGGAAACTGGAATCCACCACCTGACTCCTTCAAACAAGACATCTAAGGACAGAAAAGCTCTTATTGTGATCTTCGTCCTTCACATCCTAACATCAAACAGAACAAAAAATACACCAAGCAAAATTCTTATCTTTCATCTAACAGCTGCAACCCATCAGCAGCTTTCCAGCTATTGGATGCTTTCTTCTTCCTTCTCACACTATGATTGAGCTACAATATTTGATTTCACTTCCAAGTATAGGAGAACAACCTTCCCAGATCTCAGACTACGTGAAGTTTAGGGCCATCAAAATCAGGTTACGGGTATGGTTTGGGTCCATCCCGAAACTGATCCAGCATTATTTGAGTAAACGCAAAACCGACCCGTTTTTGAAAACGGGTCAGATTTCCAGACCCGAACTTGACCTGCTTCGGGTCCGGGTCAACCCAACACAACCCGTAACTCGGGATAGCAGGAGTTGGCTGCATCCTTCAGACGGCGTTGGCTTTAGGCAACGCCGGGATAGGGGGACAATGAAGTTGAATCGCGAGGGGCAGAGGGCGCATCCAGTGGCCGGTCTTAGCCTCTTAGGTCGTGAGGGGCCGAGGTAGGCAGGCATGTGAGCAATCCGAACCAAGACGATGATGCCGACACGAACCGAGGCGAGGCGACGATGCCAACAAGCAACTTGAGGGCGAGACAGCTGGAGTGCGGGACGACTTGCGACTCGACCTGAACCTAGGCGGCGAACGAGCAGCGACTCGACCCAAACGACGCTGACAAAGACTCGATCAGATGACGAGACTCAATCAGGCGACGCCAACTCGACCAAATGACGTCGGGTAAATCTGGGTTGGTTTCGGGTTGCTAGGTCAACCCGAACCTGACCCCGTTTTCCAAATGGGTCAGAATCCTAAACCCGAAACCCCACCCGTTTCTCAAATGAGTTGACCCTAACTGGCAATTTTCGGGTCGGGTTCGTGTCAAATTTTTGGATCGTGTTAAATATTGACACCCCTACTTGGAGTTTGGGGTTATAGTGAAGAATGTCTTTAATTCTTGGAAAGATTTTCAGTGTCATTATCTCAAAGGAACTTATTATATATTTGAAGGGCTTTAGACAAGGGAGCTTTCTTCTGTCCTTCCCTGAGATAACAATCAGCAGAGACCAGCAAGCTTATAAGTCTTTCAGTCCATTGTAGGAGAAGCCTTGCTATAGTTAGGCGTGTAAATGGGCTAAAGCTATAGATGGCTTAAATTGAAGAAAACTACTTGAGCCTTCTTCATAAAAAGATCAAATGTAAGAGAAACCTTAATCACATTAAAGAGTTATTTCCTGATCAAGGGGCTATTATCATTCAATCTAAGATCAAATATAAAATTATTCATTAATTTCAAAATCTATTTTATCATGGCATTTGATTACTTGGGAAGGGAAATTCTTCTTCATAATTTGGAACTTATCAACTCATAATGTCTTTTGTTTGATCCAAACTTGTTCATGAAAGACACCCGAACTTACTAGCAGGTCAAAAAAAAAAGAGCGAGGGAGTGACCTAAAAACCTATAAGAGAATTGAGAGATAGAGATAGAGAGTACAGAATAAAGTAGTAGAACACTCAAAGAAACCGTGAGTGTCTAATCTTGCAGAGTATCCACCATATCAGCCAAAATTTAGTCAAATATCTCAAACTATTCCTCATCGCTTCTTATTTATAGGGCTCTATGGGCTACATAAAAAGCTACACAAGAAAAGTAAAAAGCAGTACAACACTACAAAATATACCCGTACAACACTACACAGTACTCTTGACATGTATCACCTCTTGATTGGCAGAAGAAGGGCAAGGCCGGAAAGCTTCATCGAATTGTTTCCAAGCGAGTCCCGTATTACCGAGTAAACAAGGGCGAGTTTGCTTGGCCAAGCATGGATATGAGAGGGGACCAACAATTGGAGAGTGGGTTTATGTGGCTAGCGACTTGTATGGGAGTGCTAAGATTCTCAGCTACCTATTAGATACCTACGAAGACATATGCGCTTATAAATCTTTAATTAAGTTGAAGATTAAAAACATTGTCGTTTATATTGTTGACGATCAATCTCTTGGTCAAGAAAAATTTACATTGAGAGATAATTGAACCACAGTTCACAAAGCTGTACTGTATTTTTTTTTTTTTTTTCAGAACAAGAAAACTGTCTAATTGCTTTAAGCACATTGAAAGCTGCTGCCTTGATTACCAAAAAAACCTTAATGCCTATCTCATCAACGGCCTCAAATCAATTCCACTTTGGTAATACACTTCACAAAATTATTGGTGAAACTCTTGCTAACAGAAAGAATGAAGTTGATTCATCCTAAAATTATAAAAAATTCTCTAACATCTTGAAAAGGTTTTTTATCTGAGTCCACCGAGAAGCTCAACTTAATCCTCTTCGACATGCTGGTTTTCCTCAACAGTTTGGCACCAAAATCAGTGGCTGAATATCTTCCTTTCCTTTCTCCGTAATCATTAATGGTGCTATGGAGGAACTATATTGTATCATGAAAGCAAAAATGATGCAAAAGCAATTATGAACTAACTAAGGCTTCGTTTGGTTCTTCCGCTCCTTTTTGTAAAAAATAGTTTTAGAAATAATGATTAATTAAGGGAATGAAGTTTTTTAACGGAGAAGCAAATATCAAAAGGCTGCTCAAAACAGATGAAAAATGAAGTTTCCTAAAAAATATTTCTAAAGAAGCATCACATCCAAACAAAGACAAAAAAATAATTTCTCCGTTCCTAAACAAAGAAGAAAAAAAATGCCGAAACAAATGAGGCCTAACTCTATCTCTCGCTTGAGGTTTTGTGTTGATTTGCTCTTTTTTAGACACACAAACGAGATGACCATTTTTGATTTACTATCTGTTATGGCTTATATTAAGAAAGGTAAAGATAGACCTAAAAAGATATTATTAGAAAGTATTAAAAATAATATTTTTATTAGATTTAAATGAGAATTTGACTCTTACCAAGACACAAGGGAGAAGAAGGATTCATGTAGTCAACCCCACATACTAGGATAAAGGTTTGATGATGTTGTTGTATCTGATTTGAAGATGTTTGATAGTAAACTTGGTTTACGAGTTAATATTGACAAGTAAGATATTATCTTATTCTATCATGTCAACAACTATGATTATCTATCCTTGGATTCTTATTGGAAAATAGTGTCTTATAAACTTTAAATTCCTCTTTGGAGCTATAGATCTCGTGGTTTATTTGAGTTAACTTTTTTACCGTTTTATTTTTCAGATCACGACAGGCTACTTTCTTTTTTTTTTGCTTTCAAGAAATTTTTGTTGCTAGGAAGCTACTTTTTCCAACAACTTTGAAAAAAGTTTTTTTCTCCCAATAATTTTACAACCACTTTTATAAAAAGCTATAGTCGTCCCAAACATATCATAAGTCTTCATTTGGGATAACTTATGTTTTTCTATTTATGCTTTTAAAAGCTTCTTTTCCAACTATTTAAATATATTTTTAAATAAAATAGCTTTTTGAAGACAAATTTAAATAAAAAAAAGCTATGTAGAAGCTCTCATTCAAACATACATTATTCTTTATTGATTGATTTTTCTAACACAAAAACAATCGAAAAGCTGTCCCAAACAAAGGCTAAGCCTCATACCGATCCTCTTTGCTAAATTAATTAAGCCTGTAAAATCAGAAGGCATTGGAATTTCATTTTTGGATCCTCTTTGCTAAACTCTTGGTTTGCATAAGGCTTATTCCTCTATTTGTAATTATGAAAATAATCATTTATCTATTTAAAACCAACTGTGATGAAGACAGCTTCTCCTTTTCTGATGCCAAGAAATTTATGTTTTGATCTAAGAAGCATTCAATTAGGTACTCTATATTTATATGTGAAAGGTTTGATTGAATGGTTTTTAACACTATGGATAGTCTTCAAATCAGAGGTTTAAGCAGCTCCTCTCACTTATTTTTCAATGTCATTGTTCAATGTGGATTATTAAAAATATCTTAACTGTTGGGTTGTTTTCCTCATTGATTACACTCTGTTGTAAGTTCTACAACATGGTAAAATTTGTATTTTTTGTCTTATTTTTTGCTCAAAAATATTTATTGAAGTAGCATCTTTATTTTCATTCAGTCGACATATAATTTGATTTTGAAATGATGTAAAATAAACCTTATTTTTAAATGTTTAAGATCTTAGGGGGGCCATAGATGGTAGGTGCCAGACAATAATACTGATCTTATAATTTGATTTTGAAATGACAATAATTTTCCATAGACGGTTGAGGGTGACATCGATGATGATGGTGGTTGCAATGTTGATGGTGGTGGTGATGATGAACGGGAAAAAAAGTAAATATATTTAGAAATTGGCAAAATCTTATAATTTTATAATTCATTAACAATAGTTAAATTATATATTTTAAAGTAATAAATAAAATACGTTATATTGGATTATCTTTTATAATAATAATCAAAATTTCAAAATCATATTGTTGCATCCTAGAACATTCACAATGTTAGAGAGATATAGAGTTTAGATTCATACCTTTGTATGAAAATTCCTCACATAGACAGGTGAGACAGAGTGATGCAAGAGTCATAAGTGAAATCAATATTTTTTATATGTAAACCTTTAAACAAAGGGGGAAAAACCACAAGACCTTGTCCAGTTTTAAATAAATCTACTAGTATTTGTTGTTAATTTATAAATAATGTTCTTTATTGGGAGAAGGTGTTGGCTCAATGTAGCAAATGTACATCATATAAATCACTTTACTTGATTGGGGCTGAAATAACCCAATGTAAGGAGAGTTGTTCTTGAGAGTGTTGGTTTGATCATTTGGTTAGTTTATGTATTTAGGCGATAGAGGTCCGAGGGGGCATAGTCAGCAAGTGACAGAGGTTAGAAGAACCGAAGTTGGGCGACAGTAGTCGGAGGGACCTTAGTTGGGTGATAGAGGTTGAATGGATCGTAGTAGACAAGTGGCGAAGGTCAAAAAGACCGTAGTTAGGCTGATGGTCAGAGGAACTATAGTTGGATGACCGTGGTTGGAGTGATCTTTGTCCGGTGACAGAGGTCGGAGAGACAGTAGTCAGCATGCAATGGTGGTGGGAGGTACCATAGTTGACGAGCAATAATGGTGCGAGGGATTGCAGTCGGCGGGCGACGAACGTTAAGGCCACGGCGTGTAGTCGGCGGGAAATGGAGGTTAGGGGGATCGTAGTCGGAGGGTACTGGAGGCTAGGAAAATCGTAGTTTGCATGGAGGTTGGAACGACCGTAGTTAGCAAGAGACAGTGATTGGAGGTACCATAGTCAGGGGGCGAAGGTGGTTCGAGGGATCGTAGTCAATAGGCGATGGTGGTTGAAAGGACCGTAGTCGGCGAGCGACGGAAGTTGGAGGGTCTGTAGTTGGCAGGCAACAGTGGTCGAAGAGATCGTAGTTAACGGGCGACTGAGGTGATCATAAGTACTGTAGTTAGTGGAGGTGGCCTGACCGAGGTCCAACGGCAATGTTCAAGCATTGGTTTGACAATAGTGGCAGGGCAATGAGGGTTCACCGGTGGTGGTGTCGGAGTTGAGCCCCTCGATTTTTCAAGTCTTATACCTCTCTTGATCTCTGGCGAATATCCGAGCTTTCAAAGGCCCCATACCACCTTCATGTGGGAAGAGAATGTCTATTTATAGATTTTGAAAGTGATATGTCATGTAAATATGAAGAATATCAAAGGTGGATTTGTAGTACTCCATCAGACGGTCTATACTGATTCCCTCAATCATAGAGTATTCATCCAACATTGAAGTGCCTTAATCACGGAGTATTCATCCAACTTGGGCTCATTGGATTCGGCTCATAGAGCTGCTCGATTCGATTATAAGCATGTCATATTTGGAGATCATTTGATCACCCAATTTTATATATTGAAGCATCAAAATACGTTTTGATCTTTTGATTTGGGCCCATTCGTGCTCGGATTGGATCAATTCTAATGTAGTTATACTCTTCACATAAACATTCAATTTGATTATAAATTAGTTGAAATTGGAGTTCGGAGTGTAAGGGTCCAATTGGAAACAAAATCCGAACATTATAGCAAGGCGTCGCAATCAGCCAGCCGCCCACGCCGTGATCCTCACATCCATCTGATCCAAAAAGCACGGCTGAGATTTGCATATTACGACCTTCGAAATCTGCTCTCCCGTCGTGGCTTACACGTGTGCATTCCCGCTACAATGCTTATCCACTACGCCGCCACAAGCGAACGTTTGCGTCTTGTCCTCTGATACCTGCAGGCCATAAAAAATATTACTTATGCACCTTCCTCCATCATAATTATTTATTCAATTAATTTGTTCAACAATTTTATTTTATTTGTTTGCTCATTTTTTGATAAAATATGAGCGTTAAATATGCCATACATATATTTAAAAAGTTTTGGTGTTTTTCAAATTCATATTTATAATTTGTTTTTGATAAATTCAAATCAAAATTTAAAAAATATATCGCAAGTTTACTCCAATTTTGATGGGGACTTCCACTTGTCCTTTGAACGTCGAACGTAGTCCGGAGGCCAATTAGAATGCAGCACATCACTCCATTTTGTAGATTGTGGTTCGGTACTGCAGCTCGATACTGCTGATGTGACTACACTTGATTTATCTTCGGACGAAGAGCTGTGCCCAGCCTCCACACAGAATAATTTCTCTGTTGCTATCGACCATCATCTTCATTGAGCTTTTTACTACATTGATTTTTTAAAACAAATTAATAGCATTGTAGGGTCCATTTGGGATGATTGTAACTTTTTTATAAAATTGATTATAAAACTACCGACAAATAATTATTTAATAATATAATGAAGCTCATTTCATTTAAAAAAATTAATACATAAAAAAAGTTGCTTGGTATATCATATGATATATATTTTTATTATACTATATTGTAAAATTATTAAATTTATTTCGAGATAAATAAAATAAAATTAAGTTAATATAAGATGATTAAAGTGGGAGTTCCGATATCAGCTCCCACCGACGAAGATTTTGCTCTAAATAGCCGCCCGGTGCGGTGTCCATGCGGAGCACCATCCCGACATCTCGCTATCAGCCTTCGACATTACTCTTCGAACGCAGACATGAACGGCAGCCACCAGCACATCGCCACCGGCTCCGGCAACATCCCTACGAATCGGGCGAACTGGACGCCGGAGGAGAACAAGGCGTTCGAGAAAGCCCTCGTCGACATGCCGGACGAAACCCCGGACCGATGGCTACGGATCGCGTCGCAGATCCCGAGCAAGTCGCCGGAAGACATCCATCTCCATTACATCGCCCTTCTCCACGACATCGCCCTCATCGATTCAGGCGGATTCGATCTGCCCGAATATGATGAAGACGAGGACGATCCCATCGGCCGATCGCCGGATCAGCAGCCGGCGAAGGATGGGAGGAGGAAAGGGGTTCCGTGGACGGAGGATGAGCACAGGTATGTTTTTCTGTTGAGGATTGATTTTGATTTGCGCTGGATTAGGCCGTTTAGGGATTGATGATTGATTTTGGGGGAAATTTTGTAGGAGGTTTTTGGAGGGGTTGGAGAGATTTGGGAGAGGGGATTGGAGGAATATATCGAGATGGGCGGTGAAGACGAGGACGCCGACTCAGGTGGCGAGCCACGCGCAGAAGTTTTATCTGAGGCAGAATGTGAAGAAGGAGAGCAAGAGGAAGAGTATTCATGACATCACTTCTTGAGAGCAAGAGGTGAAGGGGTGGGATAAGTTGTGCATGGTGGTACATGATAAGGATATTATTGTTATGAATTATTATGTTTTTTTTTTTCTTTTTTGTATTTACATAGATACCACTTTATATTATGATATTTACATATTTAACTTTTAAAATTTTAATATTTTATGACTATCACCCATAAATTAGATATGACTACAAAGAATAAAATATTAAAATTTATAAGATGGTATTGATGATTTGAATGAAAAATATGAGTGATGTCTATCAGTGGCACATATGAAATATTAAATTTTTTAATGTTAATTATGTAAATAGTATGATATTTTTATGTGTTATATATAAAAAATTGAAAAATGTAATTATGGAAGTTTGATATTAGTAAAATCAATGTATGATTGCATTGCACTTATTTATGGATTTCGATTATTTATACTATGGGAGGCACTCTGTTAATTATATTTACTATATGTCTTGAATTTTTTCGATCAAAGGATAAAAAATTTAATAGATAATCTTTGAGAGTCATGTTAGATCGTCATGCTTTTGGTGATATAAAAAGAATTGAATTTTCTTCGTGACGCTAAGCACGAAGAAAATTTATGTTCTTGGTGTTGAATGTCAAGCTATGAATTGGATTTTCTTCGTGAGGCTAATCAAATGCTAGCGAAGAATTTTTAGATTAAGGATGTTAGAAGAGCTAATTTTGTGCTTAGTTTCAAAATTCAAAGACATAAAATACAAGAAATTAAGGGGTTGATCTAGAACTTATTATATTAGTTGAGTTATTGATAGATTCACTTTGAAGACCTAAGAAGATGGCTTTTCTTCCAATGGAAAAGGAAACAAATTTAATAGAGAGCATTTTATAAGCTAAAATCTTAAGAAATAGACAATGAAGGGACACCATACAATAGTTTTATAGGAAGTTTGATATATGTTTTTTTTTAAAATTTTTTTTTTTTTATTTTTAAGTTTGATATAGGTTGAAATATGCATTAGTCAGATGTTTTTATTCATTAAGTGTTTTTGTAGATGTTTGAGAAAGCTTATTTATGAGTATTGTTATGTAACTATGAAGGTCTTATAGGATGGTTCAATTTTGGATTAGGTTTTTGATTTAAATTTGATTAAAATGAAACTAAAAAATTCATTAGATTTAATTTGAGATTAGTGTAATATAATTTTTAATTAATTACTTATATATTTTACTATTTTCAATGATTATCCAATAATTTTTAAACTCATCTTAAACAAATTTTAATAATGAAATATTGATTTTTTTTTTCATTAAAAAGGTGAGAGATTATATATTTGCTTATAGAAGGTAATGAAAAAGAAAAAAAATATTTAAGATCTAAATAAAATAAAATAAAAATGTACTAACTCATGGCTACAAAATATAATCACACTCATACAAGATCTAGAGACCGTATATGTACGTGATGCTCCGGAATCTAAATTGGAATAATTATTTTTTTAACCTTTTAATAAATAATAACTAGAGATGTCTAATATCATATATTAGTAATAAACAGTACAACAGATTCTAAAATTTAAAACATCAATATACACATCTATATTCATTATTAAAAAATTATATACAATACTCAGGATCTACACAATCATCACGAGTACAAAGGAATAACTAAAAAATAGAACCTAAAGAATCCTGACCAACCTCACACTCCTACTCACCTGTCATGACATGAAATCATTTAACCTCATATAAAGAGCTTAAAAAGCTCAGTAGTTCACCAAAACCTATAACTAAATTCAAAGTACGGCAAAAGAACAATCTGCATGTCAACAGTCAAATCATATCAGTTATATTTGTATGATTATTGAATCAATGTAGAAACAGTAAAATTTATATGCATTAGTAGAAGAATCTATAAATACTAAAATACTATAGTACAAAAGCTAGTAAAGCAGTAAACCAATATGAGTGTCAAATCTATAAAACAATCATCGTATTCGTAATATCAATTAGTAAAGAAATCAGATAAAGCATCAAATCAAAACATAAGTAAAGATAGTTGAAATTAAATCAATGAAGTAAAATCATATAAGAGTGTTAACATTCTATCCAGTTAGTGTATATCATCATTAAATCAATATCTTATTCTCAAGCTCAATATCTCAATCACATGCTCAATAAATTCTGTATATCATATTTTTTGGTACCGAAAATACAAATTTAATCAGAAAAATATTAAAAATATAAAATCATTGAAATTAGAAATATGGTATAGATTCCTTACAGTGAGATGAGCAAAAATTCCAATTGGCCCGATTGATGAAAATCGCATAGTAGCCTCTAAATATGAGCTTTTTCTTTCTCTCCTCTCATTTCCTCTCTATTCTCCCTATTGGCTCTCTGTTAGCCGAAATCATGAGGGAAAAGAAAACTAAAAAGCTTTTTTAATAAAATATCTTAGTGACTTAGGATATTTATAATAATATAATATTTATTTAATATTTAATTAAATCAATTCTTTAGAATAAAATTTAAATAAATTATTTTTGGACTTCAAAATGTATAGAAAAATATCCATAAAATAAACCATGTTATTTAAAAAATATCGATGAAGTCGGTTTGTAAAACGGACACTTAATGGTCCCAAAATTCTCAATTATACCGATATGTACTAATTCCTTAAGGATTTTCACCAGTGTACAAAAATTACGAAAAAATTTATGTAAGTAAAATACTTCGATCAAAATATCATAGCGAAGACGGATTGTGATTTGGAGTTATTATGACTCAAAAAACATGACAAAATTGAAATACGGATTATTACAATCTACTCACCTCAATAAAATGTCGTCCCCGACATTTTCCTTAAGGATTTGAGCATAAAATTGATATAAACCAAATTCATATCAAATCATAAATTAAATCAAATACAAATCAAAACTCATCAAGAACTCTTACAGTCGTGCAATTCATTCTATAAAATGTCATTCAGTTATGTATGTTAACTAATACACCTTAAACTACCCATTTTACTCAACTCTCAATTAATTCCTACGGCTATAGTAACAATCAATTCTTCCAACAACTATGCTTTGATATCAATTTTGATGCCTCAAAATCTAAATAGGAAGAATTATTCTTTTAATCTTTTAATAAACAATAATCATAACTATTTAATATTATCTATCAGTAATAAACAGTACAACATATTATAAAATTTAAAACATCAATATACACATCTATATTCATTTCCAAAAAAAATCACATATAATACTCAGGGTCTACATAATTATCGTTTTATCCAGAGTACAAAAGAATAACTAAAAGAAATTGAACCTAAAGAATCTTGACCATCCTCACAATCCTGCTCCCATACCCTGACCTGAAATCATTTAGCCACATATAATGAGCTTAAAAAGCCCAACAGATCACCAAAACTTATAATTGAATTCAAAACACGGTAAAGGAGCAATATGTATGTCAACAGTCAAATCATAACAGTTGCATTCATATAATCATTGAATCAATATAAAAATAGTAAAATTCAAACACAATAGTAATATAATTTATAAACACTAAAATACTATAGTATAAAAGCTAGTAAAGTAGTAAACTAGTATAAGTGTCAAATCTATAAAACAATCGTCTTATTCGTAATACCAATCAGTAAAGAAATCTGATAAAACATCAAATCAAAACATTAGAAAAGATAGTTGAAATCAAATTAATGTAGCAAAATATGTAGTAAAATCATATAAGAGTGTTCACATGTTATCCAGTTATTATATATTAGTAATAAATCAGTATCTCATTTTCAAGCTCAATATCTCAATCACATGGTTAATAAATTACGTATATCACATTTTTCGGTAATGAAAACACAAATTTAATCAAAAAAATATTAAAAATACATAATCTTTGAAATAAAAAATAGAGTATGGATTCCTTGCAGTGAGACAAGCAAATATCTCAACTCGTACGACTAACAAAAATTGCAACGTAGCCTCGAAATCCGAGCTTTTTCTTTCTCTTCTCTCATTTCCTCTCTATTCTCCCTAATGGCTCTTTGTTGGTCGAAATCATGAGGGAAAGGAAAACTAAAAGGCTTCTTTAATAAAATATCTTAGTGATTTAGGATATTTATAATAATATAATAATATAACAATATAATATTTATTTAATATTTAATTAAATTAATTCTTTTAGTATAAAATTCAATTAAATAATTTTTGGACTTAAAAAGTTATAGAAAATTATTTATAAAATAAATCATGTTATTTAAAAAATATTAGTGAAATCAATTTGCAAAACGGACACCTAACGGTCCCGAAATTCTCACTTGTACCGATACGTACCAATTCGCTAAGAATTTTCACTAGTGTCTAAAAATTATAAAAAAATTCATGTAAGTAAAATAATTCGATCAAAATACCATGGCAATGATGGATTACGATTTGGAGTTATTATGACTCAAAAAAATGGCAAAATCGAAATACAGATTATTATAATATACATTGATAGAAAAATACTTAGAAGCCTGTTGATAGGGATAAAATAAGAAATATGATGTTTGTCAACTCGTGGCTATTTCAAACATGAATAAGTGTTATGTTTGGAAGACATCCTAAAGCTATATTAATAGAACAAGATCCAAAAAGAAAAACTCCATTGTAAAAATTTTTCCTAATACAAATCATAGATTTTTCATCTAGATCTGAAAACAATCTTACATAATTATGCCCATAAACTATATATGCTCCATTAAATTCATCATATAGAAAATTGTGTTATTATGGTGCACACTATAAACATATGCATACATTTTACCTTTTTGATCTACTTTGCAGCCATTTAATCATCAGTTTATTGTTTGTACCGTGCACTTGTGTAGCCTCATTAGCCAACGCAATTTTTTCTTATAATTGTTAACTGTGATGCAATAGGGTCCAGACCCCTTACTAAAAATAAGTAAAAGCTACAGAGTGAGCTAACAACTCAATATGTCATTACAACCTATCACTGCAATTAATGCAAGATAATATAATCATTGTGCATATAGTCATTCCATCCATTTCAATGTAAACATATAGTAATATCATGTTGCAATTAGAATAAGTGATAGTCAATATGAATATTATCAATTAATATGATCAATGAAATCTAATGTAAGAAATGTAACTTATAATCAATAATCAATATCCACATAAATGATCCATATGTTATGTAATCAGTATGTTCTATCATTCTTGTACCCATGCCCAATATAACACATTAGGTATGTTATGAATATATATATATATATATATATATATATATATATATATATATATATATATATATATATATATATATATATATATATATATATATATATATATATATATTATATGCATTTCATACAACAACAAGTACTAGTGCATGTATATTATGTATTTTTTATCATATATAATGCAACATGTATATAATATATTTCTTATATAATATATGTGATAACCCCCAAGGATCTAACTTAGAAGAATTGTTTTTTAATCCTTTAAACCATCAACTACCAGAGCTATCTATCATCATCAATCAGTGATAAATAGTCTATCAAAAATCTATAATTTAAAATATCAATGTACACATTTATTCATTCCCAAAAGTCATTTACAATACTCAAGATCTTCACAATTATCACATATACATCCTGTCATGAGTACAAAAAGAATCACTATAACAAAAAAGTGAATAAAAACCTGAAGAACCCTGATCTATCTCACACTCCTGCTCCTTGCCCTGACATGAAATCATTAACCATATATAATGAGCTTAAAAAGCCCAGCAGGTCACCAAATACCTACAACTGAAATCAAAGCACTGTACGGAAGCAATATGCATGTTAATCAGTCAAATCATGACAATCACTTACATATGATCATTGAATCAATGCAGAAATAGAAATCAATTCATAAACATTAATCAATGCATAACCAGTATAATACAAAGACAGTTGAATTCACAATCATCAGTAGTGGAATCAGTAAACAATAGAAAAATACATACGTCAAATCTTTAAAAGAACCATCGTATCTATAACATCAGTCAATTCAATAGAGAAATCATCGTATCTAAAACACCAGTCAAATCATTAAAGAAATCATCATATCAGTAATATCAATCAAATTAATAAAGAAATCATCTCCATCAATAATATCAGTCATATAAAGAGAGACCATTGATTCAATAATATCAGTCGGCATAAAACATCAAATCAATACTATCGTTCGTAATTGTTGAAATCAAACCAATACAGTAAAATCGTATCAAAACGTACACTTGCAAATCCAATTATTCAATATCACATTCGCATGCAATCCAGTTAATCTATATCACATGCTCAGTGTATCACATGCATAATGTCAGTATAGTGACTCAGTGGTATCAGTGCCTATATAAGTGTGATCAGTATCAGTATCAGTAACAATCCAGTGATATGTACAGTAATGCAATAATAATGAAATCGTGCAGTAACAGTAAATCCGTACAATAATCATAAATCCATGTAATATCAATAAATATGTACAGTATCAATAAGAACAATGCTTTAAACATGCATTTCAGTACAGTAGTCATACTCAACAAGTAGAAGCGCTGACTATTATAACATTTTTCAGTGTTAGTATCAATGTTAGTAAACCGTTGGCTCAGTAAATAGAGTCGTCACCCTTTGCCCGTCGGCACAGTAATAATCTCCTTATAAATCCCAATCAGTGTATCAGGTGAATAAGTAGAAGATAACACCAAATTGTAGTATTTATAGAAAAGCCCATCGGCCCACCATCCTGTACAGATAAATCAATCTCTAACCAACAGGTCAATCAGTCTTTACTTGTTTGTTTCACACACATATAATATTATCAATATACTATAACAGTAATAGTGACCACCTATTACTCAAGCATATATCTACATCCATTTTAATGCATTATAAGAAATAGTGCATAATTAAGTTTAATTCAGAAAACCCTTAAGATATCGTACAGTAGACAGAAATCCCAAACATAATCAAAATACACAGTTTCAGAAAATTATCAAATTACCAGAAATCGAGTAAAACATCATTTTCAAAACTTTTATTGAACTGAAGAAATATTTTTTCAACATCCAGATAATTTTCTATTCGATAAAAACCCCATAAAATTCAGAATACCTGGTGAAAAATCACAAATAAATACTCATAATCATGTTCTCTATAACATATAAAAAGTTATGCGGTAAAACTTTCATCAATACAAAGATATGCACGTTTTTTTGGTAATTGAAAACACATATCTGAGCAGAAAAAATATCAAAACATGAAATCTTTGAAATCAGAAATAGGATATGGATTCCTTACTACGAGACAAACAATTCTTCCAACTGTGTCGACGGACGAAAATCACTCTGTGGCTACTGAAATCAAGCTTTTTTTCTCTTTCCTTCTCTTTCTCTCTCCAACTTTTCTCTCTCTTCAAAACATGTCAAACGGTCCATATATAGAGAAAAAGATATTTACGTTCGTACGGATGATAATTAATTTCATCCCTAGACGATGGGCTCTGTCAAAAAAATTTATTCAGTTCATACAGACAAACAGTTCAGTTCGTACAGACCATCTTGCACTTGTTCAATTCGTATAGACGGTTCGTACAGACTAACTGCACAAAAAAATCTGAAATCCAAGGGTTTTACAAAACATTGTATCACTCTTATCAATCATATCATTCTTTTCATATGATTGTATCAGTCATATCTTGTATCATATTTATATATTATATTATATATATCATTTTTGTAATTTATCATATATATATTTTTATATAATATGCATATGTAAGTAAGGTAGACATTTGGCTATATGTGGTATTTTTTCTGTTTCAAATCTTGCATGCTCTTCTAACAAAATAAGAATCAGTGTCAATCATATCAGTTATGTTACTAGTATCATATCATAAATCATAAGTCATGTGACTTTCATATAAAAGTTGTCACCTTCTTTCCATCGGTTGTCATATCATATCGATCAATCTTCTTATACCTCACTTTTTCAATTATTTAGGATTACACTATAAACTTTATTTAAAGAAAATCCCATCATGCCAACTTTCCGTATAGGATAATATGTCTCTAGTTAACTTGAATAAGTCAATCTTTTCTAACCAGCCTTTTAACTTTACACATATTTCACATCATGTAAATCATATTAACAAGCATCATATACACATCATATGCAATAATTATAACATGTATATCCAGTATGTTTATTAGTATGCATGCATATATTATGCTAAAATGCATGTTTGACTAAATGAATAATAAATTTATGCATATTTAATAGCCCAAACTTTTAACTATCGAGATATTAACCGCTTTGGCCTAAGGATCTCATAGTTTTATCTTGTTAGTGTAACTTCCCTAGGAGGTCACCCATCCTAATATTTATTTGGGATGAACACACTTAACTGCAAAGTTTCTAAATAAAATTATAATAATTATACCAAAAGGCGCCTCAATGTTTAGGAGTTTAGCTTCTTTTACTTAAGATGTTTACAATCTCCTCCATTTAAGTAACTGTCATCCTCATCAACATCTTTATCTTATAATCATCCACCATACATATATGATTATAGAGGTGACCCCTACAAATTTAAGTGATGACTCTTATCATGTAGCACTTTGTCCCATACAAGGGTCAATAAGTGGTTCCCATAATGTAGCACTTTCTCTTATATAACACTTAATTTTTATCTTCTGGATGGTGTATTGTTGTATACTATTTATAATGGCTCAAATTCTTAACTATCTAGATATTGTCTGCTTTGGCCTAAAGGCCTCATGGTTTTTATCCTATAGGTGTAAATTCCTAAGGGCTTATCCATCTCATGTCTTCTCCGGGATGAGCACACTTAATTGCAGAGTTTCTTGATGAAATTTTAACCATTACATCAAAATTTGTCTCAATGTTTAAAAGTTTAGCTTCTTTTACTTAAGGGATTTCACATATATCATGTATCTCATGTCTATATGTAGTATAGTGGCTCCTGATAATTTTATACTCAGTATTATTTAATTTTTTTCAAAGAAAATGATATATATGTAAAACTAACTCGTTAAATCTCAATACAAAATAGCCAAAATGCTCAGAATGATAATATCTATCAAATATTAAAAGTTGCACTATGAAAAATCATTAAAATGAGAGATATTATATATTTTTTTTTATCAATTTTAGGAGTTAGAAAAATAGCAAAAACTAAAAATCATAAAAAAACAGATGTAGAGTTAAAGTTACCTACTTCGATCATAATACTTTTCACAACTAGATTGATGGACAATACTAGCATAATCTTCTCTTTTTCCCTTCTCTCTATTACTTTTTCTCCTCTTCTCTCTCTTCTATCACCCAATTAGCAATGGAATGGGGAGGGAGATGAGGTGGTGAGGGTTTTAATAATAATGGTTTTAGTTATTTTATTTAAAATAAAATAAAATTTTAGACTAGTGTTCTAGACCCTAACACAACAATAATCCCTAAAATCCTAGAAAACCCTAGAGCTTGTTGGTGCTGCGCCCACAAGCATTGCTCCATGGTGACCACACAACAAAATTTTCATATTAATTCACTTCAAAATTTTGGGTTATTATAATAACACCCCCTTGTAACCAACAGTAAAACAAAATTCAATGAATGTTCTTCCCCTTTTCTTTTTCTTTTATCTTCTTCATGCACTTTTATAGTTTATGTTTAGCCACAACATTATAAGAAAATAGTGTAACTACCATTCTTTTGTTATTCCCATATGTTTCTCGATAATGAGAACCATCGATATTTATGATTATCTATCCCTTTTTTATTAACATTATTGAAGCAACCCAGTGATCATACTAGTCTTGAAAACTCTCACCAATGAACAGTTTTCATCATGGAGCATCGTGAAGTTAATATCTTTGTCAGCTAAGAGAAAAATTGATTTTGTCAAAGAAATTATTTCCAAAATAGAAGGTATTAATTTGATCAGTATACATTCATGGATAAGAAATAGCATTGTGGTTATTTCTTGGATCCTAAACTCCATCTCTAATAATATATATATATATATATATATTAAATAATAATCAAGAAAACAGTACAATTTGAGAGAGAGATAAAGAAAAAAAGAAGAAAAGGAAAATACAATAAAGTGCGGGCTCAGGGGCGGTTGAGGCGCACACCAGCAACACGTCACAAGGACCATCCTATAGCACCTCGAAGCTACCCGAAAAGAACCCACAGCTATGGTTGCCACAAGCACGGCGCAATGATGTGGCCCCAACCCATCATTGCCCAAATACGACGCAAAACCAACTGACTGAACCAACCTCCACAATAAGCCAAAAACCATAGAAAACAGAAACAAAAGACTAACGGCGACGGCGGCCCCCGACCACGACCGCGGGCCCTGCCCCGAAAAGCAACCACAGAAACAGGCCTAACATTAACAAGATTAAAGTCAAACCCAGGATCTGAACCACCACAGATTTCCGGCGATGGCATGAATTCATCATCAGAATCAGAAACCAATTCCCCCTCAGACGACTCCAGCCAATTCAAATTGTTACGAACATTCAATCCCGAAGCAACACCCAAAAAATTTCCAGCAAAATGTGAATCAACACATTAACTGGAACATCAACTAAAGAATTAATTACCTCATTACATTTAGGATCAACAGCTAAAATAAGTTCCGGAGAAATAACAGCAGGAGAAATCCCCACCGAAGCAGCCACATTAACAGCCTCAACACAATTAGGTAATAACACAGTAGGAACAAAAGGAGGAGCATAAGGAGATAAAGCACAACTAACTTCATTCTCCATCCCACCAACTCCACCAATAACAGTGTCAACATCAAGCCCAACAACCACCTCAGTCTCATTAATTCCACCAACAATAACAGAAACACCAGCTTGGTCGTTAGGAGCAAACCGACCATCAATAACAGGCAGAGCAACTTGCTCAGCACCATCCATATTACTAATAATAGGAATTTCACAATCAATAGCATCTCTAGCTAAAGAAGCATCATTCGCATTACCCAAAACATTACATTCACGAGAAAGAACAGGATCAACAGAAGTAATAGGTTCTTTGAGAAAAAATTTGCAGCTATAGGCTCAGCCGTGGGGGGTTTAGAATTCCGGTTAGGACAATCTATTTTTTTGTGACCTAAAGTTTTACATGAAGAGCAAAAAACAGGCATGCATTCACAAACAACCTTCTGGACATACCCCAATTTTTTCGGCCCTAACCCAAACAGAATCGGGGTAGGTTTTGGTTACATCTAATTCGACTAAAATACGAGCTACAGAAGGTCTAGATCCAGTTACAGTTGCATTGTCAGTTTGTATCGGTCTACCAAAAATGGAACCCAAACCGAACAAAATGCGAGAAGAGAAAAGGTGAGGGCGTAAACCAGGGAAAGACAACCAAACAGGCACAACCGGTGATTCCTCAGAGAGATCAAGAACAGGGGACCATTTAATAACTTTCATGAAACACCCAAAAACCAAGTAAGATCTATGAGCAAAAACCCTTGCATAGTCCAAATCATTATGAAGCTTTATCAAAACATTCGTTTGATCTAAAAGAGTGACCGAAAATTCTCCCGATAATTTCAAACCGAAAAAAAATTTACGGATAGAGTCTAAAGTGGGTCGTTTGAGAGGAAATCTCCCAACCAAAGCAAATTCAAAAGGTTTAGCAAGATGAAGAAATTCCTCTTCCGAGAACCATAAAGATGGCATACCTCGGTTCGAAGATATGCGGAAATTCGGAAAAGGGACGATGGAATCACCAGATAAAGCATCCCTAAACGATTTAGGTTGCTTACCAGCGAGAAATCCAGGATCCAATAGCTTTTTCGCTATAGCAAAACCCCCCCGACGGCAGGAGGCGGAAGAAGATGAAGGCGGCGGGCTAAGCCCGAAGGGGGCGAAACCCTAGCAGACGCATGAAAAAGATTTTATTATATTATATAACTCTCTAATAAAATATCTATAGGCATTATTATATATTTAAAATCTACTTATGAAATTTGGGAAGATCTTAAAGACCATTTTTATCAAAGTGATGGTCCAAAGATTTTTCAAATTCATCATGATTTGATCAACCTCAAACTATATCAATACATAAATTATTAGACTCGAGATCTTATGCGAAGAACTGAGCAATTATAGACCTTTCTCATAAATCTTCATGATTTTTATACCAATTTTAATATCAAATCCTTCTAATAGATCCTCTACCACTTTTAAATCTTAAGTTTTCTTTAATCAATCAAGAATATGTGAGCTCCAAAAATTTTCGCCCCAGCCTCTCGCCTCTATTCTTGCTTTCGGGTCATTGAGGAGAGTTTTAACATTTATATTCCAAGGAAAATTTTAAAAAAGATATATTGAGTTTTGACTAAGATAATACATATAGATTTCTCCCTCATTTTGTGAGGATGTTATGATTTGAGTTCAGGTTTCTTGAAAGGTCAAGCCCCTATAGTTAATCACTCCTCCTGGTAACAAGAGAGAACATTAAATTAAGGTTAGTCGTAAAAAAGATATAGAGTTTTCGACTTATAGTAGTAGTATGTTTGGGTATATAAAAATTTAATATTTAAAATAAAAAAATTCACCACCTTACACGTAAAGCGAATAGTGAAGGGAAGTGATGCACATTGATTCATTGCTCAATAATTTAACATCGTTGGTGAACATACAGACTCTAACCATGATCATAATTTAATTTGATGGCAAAACCACCACAAGGTTAGAGGGTTTGGGTCATAGCCGTTTACCTATGATGCTATTTGGCAGCGAAACCATCAATTAGAGGATGCGTGCCACATCTTTACTAATAAGAGACATATTGATAATGAATGGATATTCTGCTTTAAGCATTTAAGCGTTTTATTTTAATTTTAAATATTTTAGATTTTGATGACTTTTGAGTTTTTAAATTTCTTGAGAATTTAGTAGGTATTTTTAATGCTTGAGGTCCCCTCCGATTGAGATTTTCTATCAATTCGGCCATCCTCAAGATTTTGTTTGGGTAATCTTACTTTATTAATCAAAACTTATCAACTTTGTCTACTTATCGATAGAAGATCAAATCCATTGTCAGT
This sequence comes from Dendrobium officinale, assembly GCA_019514585.1. NCBI lineage: Eukaryota > Viridiplantae > Streptophyta > Magnoliopsida > Asparagales > Orchidaceae > Dendrobium > Dendrobium officinale. The sequence continues at coordinate 71,226 of JACXSL010001381.1, forward strand.
TACATACCTTTATTAATGAAGATTTCTTATAATAGACCTTAAAGACTTAATATGAATGTATGAAATAAATATCTCAGTCGGCATCGCGATTGTATATTTATTTGATGGTTTTAGCTGTGTCGACTCCTATCTATTCACATTGGAAGATCAGGCTCAAACTAAAGTTCATTTTTTGACCCACGAAGTATCCTCAAACATCACGTATGTGCATACATCATACTCATCGAGGTTCATGTGGGTATTTAATTACATGTTTGTATGTATATTTCCATATATATTTGTTCATGCTTAGTTATAATGCATGATATTTTTATTTGTAAATACAATACTGAATGTTATGCTTAAATGAAACTCCCTGCTTATTGTGAATAATGTAGAAGGGTGTCTTAAAATCTTTGATATTAATTGGCTATTTGAATGATTATTATTTGAATGTGCGTATATCATGCTCATCAAGGTTCATGTGGGTATTTAATTATATATTTGTATGTATATTGACATATGTATTTGTTCATGCTTAGTTATAATGCGTGATATTTTTACTTGTAAATACAATACTGAATGACATGCTTGAATGAATTCCTCTGCTTATTGCAAATAATGTAGAAGGGCGTCTTAAAATCTTTAATATTATCCGGCTATGTGAATGATTATTATTTGAATGTGCACGTTGTTCTATTTGAAAGCTTGTAAGTGCTTTCTGTCCACTTATACAATTGTTGTGGATCCAGAGGACATATTTAGTAGTGCATTAGACTTTATTTGTCATGCACTGACAGTGCAATTAGGCTCATTTTTTTCTTCTGCACACTACTATTTTTCTAATCATTCAGCCTGTGGGAATATACTTCAACTTGCAACTGAGTTGTGTGGTACGTCAGGGACCTCATACATGTTGCTTATAATAAGCTGATTTATTTAGTGTGATAGCATGACGTCACAAATTTACTGTTTCAGCTTATCAGTGGCATACAATTTTTTCTACAAATGTAATAACCCTTATTTTGACCAAGATAAATATTTTTTTCTAGAGTCAATTTAACTCCAAATCATAAATCATCTTCTCCATAATATTATTATTATAGTATTTTACTTGTACGGTTTTTTTTTCGTGATTTTTGGGCATTGTAAAAAATCCTTAAGAAATTGGTACATATGTGTACAAATGAGGATTTTAGGACCGCCAAGTGTTCTTTTGAAAAACCGGTTTCATCGATATTTTCTAAATAAAATGATTTTATGGATATTTTTCTATAGTTTTTTTAAGCCTAATATGATTTATATGAATTTTATAGTATAAAATTGATTAAATTAAATATTATATTAATATTTCATTATAAATATCCTAAGTCACTAATAGGTTTTATTAAAAATTCTTTAAATTTTTCTTTCTCTCATGCAATCGGATAAGAGAGAGCTTTTAGGGAAAAAAAAGAGAAATTTAAGAAGAGAGAAAAAGCATGGATTTGGAGGTCGCTGATCGAGCGATTTTTGTCTATTGAGCATGTTAGGAAAATTGCTCGTCTTGCTATAAGAAACCTTTACCGTATTTCTAATTTCAAAAAGATTTTGTGTTTTTGGTATTTCTTGATCAAATTTATATTTTTATTACTTAAAAATATGAATATTTTTTTTATTGAAAAAACTTTCATTACGTAACTTTTTATATGTTATAGAGATTGATATTATGAACTTTTTGAGTATTTATTTGAGATTTAATTTTCACCGGGTGAATTTAAAAATACAATATTTTTTACCTACTCAATTTTTTTTAATGTCTAAAAATAGTGATTTAGTTTAACTAAAGCTCCAGACTATTATTTTATGCAATATCTTGTAATTTTATTAAATTTTAAAAATATAAAATTTTGCTCAATATGATTTTTGTTATCTACCATCAGGACATTTTGATATTTTTTTAATTAAGCTCAATTATTTTTTTTTTATAGAAATGCAAACTTGCATTAAAAAAAACCATAATAAAAAAACTATTACAATCTACTCAGACCAACCCTAAACCATCACATTCCTCCTTCAAGATTAACAAAAAGGAAGGAGGAATGTCCACATTATTAAGCTCATCCCAAATAAAACTCTTTTTACACGCCAAATTAGCACAAACATCCACTAATTTGTTATGTCTCCTATTTGAAAAAGAAAACAAAACTTGATTAAAGTCTTGTAAGAATGATAGTTCCTCTTCAATTCTTCCCTTATTCTTCAATCTCTTCAAAGCTAATTGAAGAATTTTAATAATGTTGTAGTTGTCTCATTCTATAATCACACCTTGAGCTTCATACATCCAATCCCGCTTAATATTCTTCAGGTAGTATACAACCAACTGTTCCATTTGAGTTATATCCCAATGTAAATATTGGGCTCCAAATGCTAATAAAAATCAACCTTTATCATCCCTCGCCACACCTCCAATGCCTGCTAAGTAATTGCTTTTAACTGAAGCATCAATATTTATCTTTATCCATACATACAATTATGATTTATTTACTGTAATGCATTAAAAATGAATGTGGATATGTGATTGAGATTACTGTTATAGTGTTATGATGATAATGTGTGTGTAAAAGATAAGTAAAGACTAGTTTAACTCATTTATTGAAGATTGATTGGCATGTACAGGATGGTGGACTGACAGACTTTTTTTTTTTTAAATACTATATTTTTATATTATCATCTACTGATTTATGTGATACTGATTGAGATTTATAAAAAGATGATTACTGTGCCGATGGATAAAGAGTGAAGACTCTATTTACTGAGACAATGTTTTATTGATATTGATACAATACTAAAAAATATTATGATAGCCATGACTTCTTACTTGTTTAGTGTAACTATTGAAATGCATATTATTGAGGCATTATTCTTATTATTGTATGGATTTTTTTATCACTGCATGGATTTAGTGTTATTGCATTATTCATCTACTCCACAATTGAATTATTATTATTACCAATTTAGATATTGATACTAAGCATGTGATATACATGATTTAATGAACATGTGATTTTATAGCTTGTGATTGAGATACTAATTTAATGTAGATCTAGTATAAATGGATAGCACATATACAATCTTATATGATTTTATTGCATCGACATGATTTTGACAGTCTTTTTTAATATTTTGATTTGATACTTTATATAATTTATATACTAATTGATATTACATATATGATGAATTCTTATAGATTTTATACTTATACTGATTTACTATTTTACTGACTTACGTACTGCAGTGTTTTATTATTTATAAATTATACTACTACTTCGCATGTGAATTTTACTATTTCTATAATAATTTATTGATCATATAAATGTAACTACTATGATATTATTGTTGACATGTATATTGCTCCTTTGTTATGCTTTGAATTCAATTATAAGTTTTGATGATCTACTAGGCTTTTTAAGCTCCTTATATATGATTAAAAGATTTCAGGTCAGGGCATGGGAGAATGAGTGTGAGGTTGGTCATGATTCTTCATATTTTTTATTTTTCTTTTGTACTCAGGATAAAATAATTATAATATGATTGTATATATCATGTGTATTGTATATAATTTTTGGAAATGAATATAGATGTGTACATTGATATTTTAAATTATATAATCTATTTATTGTTTATTACTGAAAGATGATATTAGATAGCTCTGATTATTATTTATTAAATGATTAAAAGAATAATTCTTTCAAATTACATTCTGGAGCATCACAACGAATCCCTTACTTTTACTTACATGTAAATTTTAGTGTTGGGAAATTTTGTTGAATTTTTCCATGGGTAGTGCGTTGTCAATGGACATTCAAAAGTAGTATGTTGTTGAATGCAAGTGGAATGCATTCAACATATATTTTTCTTGTAGGAGGGACTACCATGCGTATGGAAATGTTTTTTAGTGGCAATTGCTTTCAAGAAAGTTGTTGCATCATTTGTTATTCTATTTACATTTCTCTTGGTCCAATGCTAAGTATTTAAGAGCTAATAGTTGTTGCATCATGTTCAACGTATATCTTCCAATATTGCTTGCAGGTGCCTACTTCTATCACATCTCTTCTATATTTTATGGTGGATAATATGCAATGTGTATGGTGAGTTTCCTACTGTTGTTTATGAGCATGCAATTATATTCTCTATTGTTGTGATATTACTATTTATAGGTAGGTCATTGTATGCTTTGCAAGACTTATGCAGTCACCTCTTTAAATCATAGGCCAATTATTATGTGTATGATAAGTTTCCTACAGTGGCTCGTAGAAGCTCGTATTCATCATGAATTTGCTACTTCTGAGGGTAGACAGTATGTCGCACTCACTGCAATCCTCTCATTCATTCATATGCAAAAAATATCTACGCAGGTTGTCATATTTATTGTAAAGGTTCTATGCACACTTTCCGATAGTATGAATTCTTAGCATATTAATTAGCATTGCTTGCAGGTTTATTCAATATATTCGCTTGTATGCTACTGTTGGCTGCTAGTCGAGCTACATTCAGTATTGATTCTCCCTATGCACATTGATTGGCGAGTTACTACATCTACCTGCATACTAGCTTTGTGTTCATATAGGAGAGTTCCGCATGCATTTGCAATGCCCATTGACATTGATTAAGGGGAAACTATTGCATTCATAGCTTATCCACAGTCGTTTCTCACAAGCAGATTAGTGTATTCTTTTATATGTCACACTGTGTATGTTTATGAGAACTTATCACATTCACAATTTGTCTAATATTGTTGCTTTCTAGTGGATTAAATTTTTCATTTGTGAGCTGCTTGATTGTTGAGCATAGGGAAACTACTACCCTCATTATATGTTTTTCATTTTTGCCTGTAATCGGGGATTAGTGCATTTGGTCGCATGACTGATGTTAATATTACACATCAGTTTCCCAGCATCTCTCTTGCTTTAGGTAAATTTGGGGAGCTGGACCTTCTCATCATGTTACAAACAACATGTATGGTAAGTGTCGGGCGACACCACGGCCATGGCTCTTCAATCTCATCATGCTATGCCGTATAGGGCCTACCCGCCATGCTACGAAGAGTGTGTATGGGTGGTCCCTCGATGTGCTACGAGCTCCAAAAGTAGGATTTGAGGGCTTTTTGAGTTTGGGAGTATTATACCTTGATACGCGAAACGATCACGATGATGAGATCATGAGGGCTGAAACACAAAATCACTTTCTTATCTCCCTTTTTTATTGCTTTTTTAATTTTTTAATTTTTTCATAAATACATTTATTTATAATATAAACATGAAGAGAGAAAGAAAAATGTAGAGAGAAGAGAGATATCTTGTAAGCTTATTGGCTAGTGGAGTTGTTGTTTATGTGGGCTATTACTCATACAGAGAGTCGTGAGGTTGGTTTTGAGTGTAGGAGATGGAGCAGCTTATGTTTGATAAGAGGGCAAGAAGGCAATTTTGTATGATTAGCTATCGGATGGCTGGAAGAGGGAAGAAGTCTTGGAATTTTAGGTTAGTTATAGTGGGAGAAGTTTTTAAGAACTGTTGCAAAAGAAACATGAATTGAATGTAGTTTCACGTGTAAGGATTTTGAGCATTCGACTTCGGTAGTGAAGAGGTTAGCCAGAGGCTTCGGTTGGATGTTGGGGCATGAAGGAGTAGTTGAAGTGTGAGGAGAGAGGTTTTGGGATTTTTTGTGAGAGGAGTAGAAGAAAATGGAGCTGGGCTCGGCTAAGAGAGTTGGGAAGACTTGTGTGTATGTGGCAAAATTATTACATGCGGTCATCAGAAGTCAATCAGGTCGCACGACATCACCAAGTTACTATGTATCGTTAATGTGTACCGCTATATATTAGGTGATGTGGCACATCCTGATTAGCCTACGAACAATCCAGTGATTGCACATAATAATTTCTTGTGTATGTGAGGACAAGGTTGATACATATGTTTTTATTAGGAATTAGATAGGAAGTACATGCAAGGACACGTGTAGGTGAGTGACATGCAAGCAGTAAATTTGTATAATACATATGACATATCTAAAGTGGTGTAGATAGTTAAGATAAAATATCTTAACATTACAAATGAGTTTGGATTTATTTTGTTTTTACAAATTATTATTATTATATTATTAGTTAAGATTGAAGTGTCCATCATCAGTGGAATTTGGACACATGTATAAGAAATGATATTGAACTAATATTGTAATAATAAATTTAATTTTTAATTATTTTTTTAATATATTAAGTGAAATACATATGTATGATAATAAACACATCATTTGGTACATAAATTTGTTTCATAGATTATTGTAAGGATGTCAGAAGTAATCATTGATGTGACATCATCAAGTACCCCATGGGATCTTCTCTTATCACCATCCTACGAGGGAAGAAGATAGTTATATAATCTAGTAGAAATTAAGAAAGATAAGAAGGAAAAAACATCTATCTTATGTGCTTTATCTTTATTGTGTATTGGAATATTCATGGTGGTAGAGAATTATAAAATTTAATGTCTTAGCTTTGTACGAAGATCTAGCTCACAAGCAGATAAAAGAGATGGCGTAGCATTCATAAGAGACACCTGAGTTTTTACATGAAAACCCTTAAAAAGGGGGAAATACTATAGGGCCTGGCCTAGTTTGATTGAATCCACTATTATTTGTAATCGATTACAAATGAGGCCCTTTCTTGGGGGGAAGGCCTTGGGTTGATGCATCCAATATACATCATATTACATGGTGGGAATTGTAAGAATTAATATTGAAATGTTTGTTTAGTTGGCAAACCAATAGTCGGCGGGCGATAGAGGTCGTAAAGATCGTAGTCTGGTGACAGTGGTTGGAAGGACTGTTGTCTAGCTAAAGAGGTCGGAAGGACCATAGTCGGCGGGAGATAATGGTCAGAAAGACCGTTGTCTGGTGAGAGAGGTTGGAAGGACCGTGGTCGGTGGGGGAGACAATTGTCAGAAAGATCGTTGTCTATCGATGGAGGTCGGAAGGACCATAGTAGGTGACAGAGGTTAGAAGGACCATAGTCGTCAGGATAAAGGGGTCAGAAAGACCATTAATTGATGATAGAGGTCGGAAGGACTATAGTAGACAACAAAGGTCGGAAGGACTGTAGTAGACAACAAAGGTCGAAAGGACCATAATTGATAGGAGATAGGGGACAGAAAGATCGTTGTTTGGCTATGAAGATCGGAAGGACTATAATAGGCGACAGAGGTTAGAAAGATCATAATCAGTAGGAGTTAGGGGTTAGAAAGATCGTTATCTAGCGATGGAGGTCTGAAGAATCATAGTTGGTAGGAGATAGGGGTCAGAAAGATCGTTATCTGGTGATGGAGGCCAGAAGGACCGTAGTAAACGATAGAGGTTGAAAGGACTGTAATTGGCAGGAGAAAAGGGTCAGAAAGATTATAGTTGTAAAGCGGTAGTCCGGCAGAAGTCCGAGCATTATTAAGTGGTCTGAAAGAACTCTGACTTCTATCGGTGGTCCGATGAAATTTTAGGCCTCAGTCGGTGATTTGGTAGAACTCTAGAGTTAGGTGGTGGTCCGGAGGAACTTCCGTGTCAGGCGGTGGTTCATTAGAAGTCCAGCATCAGGCGGTGGTCCTGACGAAAGTCCAGTATCAGGCGGTGGTTTTGATGGATGTTTGACGTCAGGCGGTGGTCCTAAAGGAAGTCCAATGTTAGGTAGTGGTCCGACGGAACTCCTGCATCAGGTGGTGGTATGGCAGAACTCTTGCATCAGGTGGTGGTTCGGTAAAGCTCCGGCGTACAGTGGTGGTCCTGACAGAAGTCCAGTGTAAGGAGGTGGTCCAGTGGAACTCTGACATAGGGCGATGGTCCTAACAGAAGTCTGACGTCTAGCAGTGGTCCAGCATCAGGCGGTGGTCCTGACGGAAGTTCGGCGGTGGTGGCCTAGAAGAACTCCAGCATCAGGCAGTGGTCTAGAAAAACTTTGGCATCTGGTGGAGGTCCAATAAAACACCAGCATTAGGCTGTTGTTTGGTGCCAGTTCGGGCGGTGGTTGAGGAGAAGCGAGAAGGAAAGAACGATCTCTGATATCTCTCTTGATTCCTTTATTAGGATGGGGTCCCCTTTCATGACAAAGGGGGGTTATATTTATAGATTTTCTAGAGTGACGTGATTTATAAATACATGGAAGATCAGGGGTAAGTTGGAGTAGTTTAAATGGATGGCTGATTTTGAATCCCTTATCATAGATCGTTTACTGGACATTTGAATGTTTTAGTGATTTCAAAATTCAATGATCTTGGGCTCATTGGATTTGTCTCATTGAGTCGTCCTTCTAAAACTTCTTAACCTCCTAAATCTCATTCCCAAATTAATACCCAACCTTTGGCTAACTCATATTATGTTTCTCATCCTAAACCTAAATTGCAATCTTCTCATCCTTATGAAGTTATGGATTTACAGAAAGATATTTTGTCTTCTGAACCTATTAATATGAAAGCTTATGTTTCTTTATCTGTATTGCAATGTTTGGAGAAGCAGGCGGTGGAAATATAGGTAGGTGATTCTTCTTTAAGTTTCCAAAATAAAGAAAATGCTTTGCCACAAGATATTGCTAATGTGCAACCTGTTTTTAAGGTTCCATTGACATCTGGTAAGTCTACTAGATCCAAAAATGCTAAAAGGCAGCAAGTTCAAATACTAAGCATTAAATTTTTTTTCCTAATATAGTTTTCTGAAATGTTAGATGTTTTAATCATTTAGATAGAGTTAATGCCTACAAAAATATTTTAAAAAAATTTTAGTAGATTTCTTTTGTATTCTTGAAGTTAAGATTAAACTGAATCAGATTGAGGATCCTTGGTTTGATGCTAAGCATAAAATGTTTCAAGAAGAAAGTTGCAATAATTTTATTTCTCCAATTTAGCTAAGATTTGGTTGAAATGGAATATGTCTTGTATTTCTTTTAAATAACATTCTTACTACTAATCAATTCATTCATGGCTCTATAAAATTGGTTCATCTTCTCATATTTTTATTATTGCTATTTATTCTTCGAATTTGGCGGTTGAAAGAATTTCTCTTTGGTAGGACATTCTTAATTTAGCAAGTAATTTATCTTATCATTGGATTTTATTAGGGGATTTTAATTGTTGTAGATTTGCAAATGAGAAATAGGTGATAATTTTCTCCCTAGTTCCAAATTATGTCATTCTAATAGCTTTATTTTAATACCGGACTTGAAGATTTTTCTTTTGTTGGACATTTTTTTTACTTGGTTTAATCAGCATGGCGATTCTCCTATTCATATTAAGTTTGATAATGGTTTGGTTAATAGTTTTTGGCTGAATTCACTTCCTTTTTCTTATTATCATGTGGATAATCCTATGTGTTTTGATTATTCTCCTCTTATTATTCTTAATAAAAGCTTGGCACCTTGTATAATAGATTTCTTTTTAAATATTTTTGGGGTAAGAAGCCACAATTCTGGGATTTACTTTTTGATGTCTTTGCTAAGGTTCCTATTGTTAATCATGTTAATAATATTTATTTTAGAGTGTGCAATCTCAAAAGTTTGATTAAGAAACAATATTGAGTTTCTTCTAAGCATGCTACTAATAATATTGTGTCTCTTCAAAAACTTCATGATTGCTTACTAAAGAAAATTAAGGATAATCCTTTGGAACATAATCTTAATATGGCCCTTAAAGAGGTTAATGGGCTTCTTAGTTATAATTTTTCTTTATGGTCCTTTTGGATTATTTGGAGAGCAAAAGCAAAATGGCTTTCTTGTGGAGAAGATGACTTAGATTTTCTTTATTCTAAAATTAATTGTAAACAAAGTAACAAAAATATTTAGGTTATGTTTTCTCCTAATGGTTTTATTTATGATCCAAGAAGTATTTCTAAGGCATTTGTGAATCATTTTAAGAATTTCTCTAATTCTCCTAAACCGATTTCAGCTTCTTCCTTTTACATTCCAGTTGGTAAGAGTATTCCTGATGTTCTTATTGCTTATATAATTGCCCCTATTACTTCTGATAAGATAAAAAGGTGATTTTTTTTGTCCTACTTTACTAGGAATCCTAATTGTTTTACCTTTTAGTTTTTTAAGAACTCTTGGGGTATTCTGGGAACTTATTTTTGTAAAGCGGTTCTGCATTTCTTTAAAATTGGGTATATGTGTAGGGTTGTTAAAGCCACTTATATTGCTCTTATTCCTAAGCATGTTAATGCCTCTCAAGTTTCTAATTTTAGGTCTATTTCTTTACGTAATGTCTTTTATAAAATGTGTAAAAAATTTTAGCTAACAGAATACAGGGTGTTATGCCTTTTATTGCTCACTCTAGTCAATCTTGTTTTATTAAAAAGAGGATTTTTACAAATAATATTTTCCTTGTTTTAAAATTATTAAGATATTTTAACTGCTTTGGTAAAGAAAAATTTATGTGTGCAAAATTGGATATTCGTAAGGCATTTGATATTGTCTCTAGAGACTTCCCATTTAATATATTGTCTTAGAAAGGTTTTTCCTTGGATTTTTATTTCTTATATTAAAGGGTGTATTGAAAATATTTTTTCTCGGTTGTGCTTAATGGTTTTCTTAATGGTTTCTTTAGTTCTCCTAATCTTTTTTGCATAGCTATGGATGCTTTAATCTAATCTTTTAGAAGGCAAGTCTCATATTATGAATTTTAAGGGGATTAATTCTGGTGAGAATTTTATCTCCCATTTATTATATTTGGATGATGTTCATATTTTTGGGAAAGCTTCTATTCTAATGTTGGAAAGTTAAAAGATATTTTGGATTACTTTTCTATGTTGTTTGGATTGCTTGTTAATCAATATAAGAGCTCAATCATTTTCTCTAAAACTTGTTCTATTTCTAATGATATTGGTCAGATTTTAAGAATTTCTACTTCTCAAAATACTTTGAAATATTTAGTGCTGCATATCTCTTGTAAAAGGCTTACTTCGGTGAATTTTCAGCAATTACTTAATAATATTATAACACTTCTTGTTGTGTAGAAAGCTAAGATTCTCTCTTTTTTTTAGGAAGGGTTCAATTTATAAATTTCAATATTAGCAATATTGTTTCTTATTTGATTAGAGGGCTTCTTTGCCTAAAGCTTGTTTTAAATTTATTAAAAAAGCTTGTTCCAATTTCCTCTTCTATGGGGAATCTTTTGTTAAGAAAATTCATATGTTTGCTTGGTAAGAGGTATGTAAGCCAAAAAAAGTTGGGGAACTTGGTATCGCAGATCTTAATGCCTTTAATTTTTCTTTGAGTTGCTCTCTTATTTGGCGTATTATAAATTGTACTTGTCTTTTAGCTTCTTAGGTTAAATACAAGTACATTTCTTTTTGGATGCCTTGTTCTCAAAAGGATTCAAAAATTTTTTAAGGAGATCTATAATATTTCTAGAGATATTAAATGTAAGATTAATTTCAATATTTCTCCTAATTGTTCGTTATCTCTTTAATATGATCCTTGATTTGGAGGAAGAGATCTTCAAGAATTGAAGGATTTCATTCCTGAAAATTTGATCAATAAGAGTAATTTTGGTGATTGGATTATAGATGATTGCTAGATTTTCGCTGATAATATTCCTTCTAATATCACTACGACTACTTTTATTATTTTTATAATTAATTAGAGAGTTCCTAACATTTTTATGGGCTGGAGTGCAATATCCTTCTTTTAAGATTTCTATGATAATTTTACTAGAGTGGAATGATACTTTTATATTTTGCATAAAAGGTATGCAATGAGATTTTCTTGCTTTGCTTGGATGGCTATTTTGAGTGGTTTGAAAATAGTTGATTTGCTTGCTAAAAGGAATTTGAATGTTCTGTAGCTTTTGTTCTCAGGCTAAAGAAAGTCACAAGCATATGTTCTTTGAATGTGACTTTTCTTTTTTGCATTATTTCTAAATTTGTGCATGGATTGAGTTATTTTATGCTTAGGCCTACTTTAATTCAAGTTCTTGATTTTATCTAGGCCTCTAATTGGGATTCAAATTCTAAACTTGTTCATCCTTATTTTTGGTTGTTTTATTTATTTTATTTGGAAAGAAAGAAATTATAAGAAATTTGATAATATTGTGGATCTCCGAAAGGGATCCGCTGTAGAGGGCAGAGGGTATATGATCATACCAGCCCGAGGGATAGAAATGATCATAGGCCTTCGCGCTCTTAGCAAGCGGGCCAATGGAAAGGTAGATTAGATCGTACACATGACTAACCATTGAGGGTAGCGGCTCTCGCCAGCGCACCCTGATGGATAGTAATATATACGATTTGATCATAACAACGAGTTTCCTCCACCTGATATATCAGCTTGAGTGGAGTTTATTTGATAGTGGAGTTCCATATCCCATGAACAAAAGCCCCCATGGTTTATTACATCTCAAGCCTAAGACTTGAGAAAATTCTTGATTAAGGATCTGCTATTATTTTTCCCAAATAAGGGATTGGCACTAAAGGGAGACTAGGAAGTTCCTACTCAAAGGGAAAGAAGGGCTAAAGTGGCTTAGTCAACATGTATGATTCATCTCAGCATCCGGAGGGACTAAGACACCGAGATGAGGTTAGATAAAAGAATTTATGCACTCGAAGTATGCAAAGAGAATTGATGGAAGGGAAAGGATGGAAGTGGTGTCATCCATGTGATACAAATAGACATGATTTACAATCTCTGAAGAAAATAACCCACCATTTAGGCCTATCACGAGACACCCAATGTAGTAGCCTTGAATCATAAATCTAAGGTGAGTTTAATGTTCTACCCAACACTAACACCTGTGTATTAGCTAATGCACTTGAGCTTATATCCTATATGAAAAAGAAAGTCAGCTAACCACCTATGCGTGTAAAATTCATGCTATCCGGTCTTTATGAAGGATGGGTGGGTAGGTAAGTTTTTTGAAGTAGGGCCAACATCTAGAGAGTTTCCTAATTAGCCCCGAACTTATGTAGGGTGAATGCTCTTAGAGCTAATGCACTTAAAATTTTAATTTGATGGGTTTCTAATGCAATGCATGCTCGTTTGAAAGGTCAAAATTAGGTATGCTTGAGATTTTAAAAATAGGCTTATAAAAAAATAAATTTTTAGAAGAGACTAGGCTTCCCCTGGTCTGACACCTCATCCTAATAGGCCAGATTATCCGTACTATACTCGCAGGCGGGGAAGTGTCTTATAGATGGAGAGAGAAAATGCATTAATATGCATGCGATCTCGGATGATTTCGGCTATTCCCTAGGTTGTTAAACTTCTATATTATTTAAGTCTTAAAATATTAATTTTTAATTATGATTAGAAAAATATTTTTTAGTCCTTAAAGAGCCTAGCGAAAATCAGGTCAAGCACATGCATGAAAGAAACCTAAAAAAATATGCAATTTTTAATGCGCACACAAAATAAACACATCAATATAAATATACAAAATATAGAAAAGTAAAGTCTAAAGCCCACGGCAAGTGTCGTATAAATACAACCCAAGGTCTGCATAAAAGTAATTATGAGCAGGCCCCACCGACAACAAGCTGGATTCTAATCCTACTAAATGTCACAAGTTTTAAAAGTAAGGCATTTCATCTTTGAGTCTTCGTCTTCAGGTGGATCATCCTTCTTCGGATCACCTCCCTTTGGATCGTCTCCTTCGGGCTCCATATAATTTGTCCTCTAAAAAGGAACCCAAATGACTAAGAAACTCCTTATAAAGGGTCTTTCTTTTTTTCTTTGGGTATCGAGTATTTGAAACACCTCATTTTTAAAGACTTTCACAACTCGATAATTATTATAATAAATTATATTTAAAAAGAAAAATATAGACTCAAACTCCTGCATGGTTATTCTAATAAAAATCATGAACTGTTCATATATCACATCCCATGTAGTTAATATTTATGCAGAAAAGGTAAACACATTTGACCATGCTCTTTTAATTTTAAAGGGGCTAAGCAGTCTTTGGAGAGTATAGAAAATATTGTTAGTATTAAAGCTTTAATGATTTCTACCCCACTTTATTTTAACACTGCATGAGCGTGGCCACCTGCATAAGACTAGATTAGTAGCAAAAGTGCATCTAGCCCATGAGCAATCTAACACATAAATCACATCACAATCAGAGTATAGAAAACACATCAATAAATTAAATAATCATCACCACAAATCAATTAAAGCAAACAACATATGTGCTACACATAATTGCATCACAGAAAGAAGAAAAAAGTAAAACATTGGCCCTAATCCTAGATCTAGAAGTAGTGCCCTAGCAAACAATGATCCTATATAAGGTAGTTAGTTCAAGTTTTCTCGAGTTCAGGTTTGTTAAAGGTCAAAAAAGAGAAATTTTGATTAAGGTTTAAGTATTAATGTATTAGAGTCTATTTTAGTTAATTTAGTTTATAGATCTATTTTAATTTTAGAGTAGTAATCTTATAAGTTTAAGTTGCATTAGCTAATTTTAGAAGGTCCGGGATCCTCCTATGCACTAGGCTAAGGGGGTCCAAAAGGTCACTATTAAAAACATGCTAGGTTTGGAGGTTCTAGTATTTTAATTAAATGTTAAGCCTTAAGAAAAGTAGTTAGGCTTTGAGTTTTTTTAGATTTGGGAGTTTTCTACGCCAAGTTATGTATTTTAGAAGTTTTGGGTAATTATCGAAAATTGTTTAATTAGGGGTGTGTTTTAGGGGTTTTGATCCAAATCAATTCCAAACCTCTTGGAATCAGCTCCAAAGGTCAGAAATGACCTAAGAAAATGTTCTCAAGTTTTTAGGGAAAATTTGGAATTTTTAATAATTTTTAATTATTTAATTAAGCCAAAAAGTGATTTTTTAATTAGAGCTAAATTAAGGTTCAGATTGAAGTCTAATTAAGGGGGACCTAATTATATAAGATTAAGCATTAAAATATAAAAAGTTTGAGGTATTATCCGTAATTTTTTGAGTTAAAATGAATTTAGTGGAATTTTCTGAAGTTAACAGGGCCTAATTAACGAGTAAATTAGGGTTTGTTAATTAAGGGGTCTAAAGGCTCTTTAAAATTTCTAAAAAATTCTAAGAGGTTTAGGATGTTACTAAGTTTAAATGTTGAAAGTTTTTATATTAATTGAGGATCTATCATAGCTCATAGAATTTTTCTAAGTTTGCTAGACGGGGTCCTTAATTATTGTCCTTAGAGTGTCACTACGTTAAATATGTTTAAATCAAGTATTTGAGACTAACTCTTAGGATAAAATGAATGGAATGCATATAAACAGAAAACACATCAATCTTTAGATCTAGGAGGGCCTAAACTAGGTGTCCGTGCATCCTACACATGCAAGAGACGATAAAAATAATAATTAAGCATGCTTTACGATGTGAATAGTGGATGATTGGAACTCAACCATCCACTAATCTATCCCCCATGAATGCTATCAGTATGCATAGATCAATATTTAAAATTTTATGAAATGGATAGCCCAAAATTAGGGGATTTAAGGTATATGTCATTTTAAAATAATTTAAAATATATATATTAATTCACTAAATTTTAGAAAATAATGTAATTCAAAATAATTTAATATAAACAAGTACATGAATATATGAGAGATCCACTGGTCACCCAAATGAAGTTTCAAAATAATTTAAAAATAAATTTTAATTTGAAAATAATTAACATATTATATATTTAAATAATAGTTAAATAATAAAAGTAATTAAATGGTGCAGAAATAAATAAAAAATAATAATTTTTAGTATCTGAAAATATTTTTAAATGAAAATACACATTTTCCTGAAAACTTTAAGATATTATGCACAAAATTCAATTTAAAACAAATTAAATACAAATTTTTAAATTTTAAAGTAATTAAAGGAGATTTAAAATAGTTAGTGTTTAAAAGTAGTAATTGGATTAGGTTAGATTAAACATTAAAGTTTTTGAAATTAAAATAATTAAACAGAAAAAAATAGTTTTCTTTTGGATTTAGAAGGTAATTGAATTTTTAAATAATTAATTATTAAATAATCATTTAATTAATTAACTATTTAAGAAAATACATAAAATAATAAAAAAAATTTATTAATTTAAAACTAAATAACAAGGCTTAGCCTCTAATTTTTAAGGATAAAATAGGAACATATTAATTATTATATAAGTAACTATCATTATCAAATATTAATTAATTATATACTTAAATGATTGAAGTGATTAAAATTTATTTGAAAATTTAAAATATATCCTAAAAATAATTTAAATTCAAATTATTATGTTTTAAACTAATTAGTTAATTATTTAAAATATTTTGATGAAAAAAAGATGAATTTAAAATGATATTTAATATAATATTATTTTAAACATTAATTAACTAGTTAAAATAATCATTTTTAAAAATAATTTAAAATATACAACAAAATTTAAAGGAATTTTAATTTTAAATTAATTATGATAAAATTTTGAAAAGTTTGGTATATAAAAGACATGATTTTTGGATTTTAAATATTTTTAAGTTAATTTTTAAAGAAACATTAATTTTAAAATGATTTTTAAAATAATTAAAACATTTATTTTAATTAAATCTGATGGCGACATACATGGCATCTACTAATTGGTGGATTCAAACAGTGGTGGCAGTACCCAATCATTGGTAATGATTGGTGCCTCCATTAATCATTGCCAAACGATTACTAAAATGACGGTGTCTATGCAATTTTATTAATCCGCATCAGCGGGAATCGAATGTCGTCCGATCCAGCACGAATGGATGGCGGTGATCACGTTGGATGGGAGAACTGACCGTGGGATCGAGCCCTGCGGTTGATCCGAACCACGAAGGGTCCAAATAAAATCCATTGATCGCGGGATCAACGGGCCTGATTTGTCTATGGCTAATAAAGAGCGAAATCCAAACTCTAATGGTGTTTCTCGCTTAGTTCTCTTGATCAGATGAACCAATTAAGATGAAATTTTAAACATGTGATGTACACATGAAGAGCATTTATGGGGAGTAAAAATTGTGTTCTAAAACACACTATACATGAAGTTATTTAACCCTATGTGTAGTGACCTAGGTTAGGTTTTTGTGAAATCTCACTGTTTGATCTTTTGTATCTTGACACAGTTGAGATTGTAGATTGTTCTCATACAAGTTCTTAGTTGAAACCACGTTAAATGAGCTATGGATTGAGCTGAGGAAGCCTTGGGAGGTCCTTAGGCTTGGTTCACAAAAGATTTCGCCGCTAGCTAGGTGTTAACGATG
>JACXSL010001383.1:0-17994 GCA_019514585.1 Dendrobium officinale
CTAGTGAGGGAATTGTGACTTTGGGCAATCAAGTCATTAATAAGAGTACACATTTTAGATATCTTGGATCTATTGTTCAGAGTGATGGTGAAATAGATGAGGTTATCATCAACAAAATTCAAGTTGGATGGGTGAAGTGGATGAATGTATCGGGCTTTTTTGTGTGATAGAAAATTCCCCTAAAACTTAAGGAAAAATTCTATAAGATGGTGGTGAAACCTACAATGATTTATGTTGTTGAATGTTGGCCATTAAAAGAGAAGCATGATATTAAGTTAAGTGTTGCAGAGATGAAGATCCTCATGTGGATGAGTGGCTTTACCCTTGGAGATATGATACGAAATGAGCATATACGTGAAAAGGTTGGAGTAACTCCAATGGAATAAGATTAGAGAGAGCCGCCTTAGATGATTTGGTCACAAAAATCTGCGGTCTTTCGATGACTCGGTTGGGAAAGTTGAGGTATTAGATTTTTAAAATAAAAAACTGGTTTAAATATTTGTTAACTTTCATTGATGACATTAACATCTCTACGAACTTAAACTACAGGATTTTCATCAGTTTGGAATGCGTTGAGAAGCATGATATTTAAATATTATTGCTAGTATATTAATTACATAAATTATCATATTAATTTATTTCTCCTCCTCACCAAAATAGTTTTAAACCTATGTGCATATATATAAAAAAAATTTACATCATCATAAATTAATAAATTGATATTAACTATGCACTAATAATACTTATAATTCCATAACTCTTTGCTTCTAATTAAGATTTTTTGCATCATAAATAATTTTATTTGATAATGATAATAAATTAAAATTAGGAAAAATAATCAAGCATTGATTATGTAAATTAAACACATTGATACTTAATAGTCTATGCTTGTATTAAATTAATTAAAAATAATAAATGAATATAATAAGTAATACATCAGTTTTTAATTAATGGTTGTATTATTGACAAAATTGAGTTACTTTTTTGCTAATAAGTTAATAACATGAATTTTTAAACAAAAGTTACTTTCAAGTCAAAAATACACATATCTTCTCAATAAGAAAAATAAAAATTAAATGTAGCATTTAAAAAATGTCATCATCATATAATAAATTACCATCAAAATTAAATAATTTAAAACAAAATTGATAAAATACCTTACAATTTTTAGTTAACTCCAATATCTCAAAGAGAAGTTGAAAAATATTTGAAATGCAAATATACTACACTTATTATTCATTGAATGAATAATATTTGTTAAGGGATAGAAATCATAACATATTACTATATATAAGATTATAACTTGATTTTAAAAATTTTCACAAAATAAGCATGCAAGTCATAATAAAATTAGATAAATCATATGACTTATGAAGTAAAAAAATATCTTCATGCATTTGTAACTTGAAAAAAAACATCAAAAGCATGAAACACACATATATAATTTAAATTTTATATATTTACATGCATAATTATAAAAAATTTATAATAGAAAATATTATTTTATAAATATCATCTTAGAGCTATATATTTATAAAATACAACTACAAAGCCCTTCCAACTAAGGGTGTTAATTTCGAGTTACAGGTTGGGTTCGGGTCAAACCCGGAATTGACCCGACACTATTTGGGTCAACCCTAACTCGTCCCATTTTTGCATACGGGTCGATTTTTCGGACCCGAACCCAACCCACTACGGGATCGGGTCAACCCGACCCAACCCGCTTCGGCAACGTCAGCCTACGTTCGATAGCGACAGCAGGCGCTAGGCAGCGAGGTTTGGCAACTGCCATCGGGCAACAACGTTCGATAGCCGCCAGCGGGCAATGGCGTTCAACAGCGAACGCGATGCTATGCGACACGAATGCTTTGGCGCGGCCGGCTCGATGCACGCGGGCAAGCTATGCGGGTAGGTGGGCAGACCGTAGCAGGCGTGGCAAGCGGTGGCAAGCGGGCAAGCCGGGCAGGGCATGCAGGGGCAGGCGCTAGGTGTTGACTAATAAAAATAATGAGAATAAAAATGGAAAATATGTGCATTGCATTGTTGCATCCAAAAATTAATTAATTTCACTTCGACTAGATTTATTTTTTATCTTTGGCTAGGTCTACATGTCCATGAATTTGCTACTACCTGCAACTACAACATACCAGAAGAATGCTTGGAGCTGAGATATGTATCCTCACTGCCTGCAATTGCTTGTCTTGCCCCAATTGACATGAAATAATTACCTACTAGTAAATGAAATTTTTTTAGAGACATGTAATGATTACTTTTAACCAATTCTACTCTCTCATATTTTGACAGTAAATACATATTTTAAAAATATGTTTTTTTTTTTTTAAATTTAGATTTTTAAAATGCATCTTTTTTTTTAAAAAAATAAATAAAATAATATAGATTTCAAATCAGATTTTTATAATTCAAAAGTATATGCTATTGCATTAATTTTAATTTTAATGAAATCTTTATTTTGATCATTAAACAAATAAGAATTAAAATCAAGACCTCGCACTGTCGACTTTAAGTCCGGTCGAGATGGTTTCAAATTCAAGACCTTGCACCGTCGACTTTAAGTCCGGTCGAAATGGTTTCGCCTTCAAGACCTCGCACCGTCGAATTTAAATCCGGTCGGGATGGTTTCAAATTCAAGGCCTAGAGCCGTCGACCTTAGGTTCGACCGGAAAGAAAATATCAGCAAGTGCCATCCCGATTTCTCTTTCGGTGGGGATGGGACGCCGAGAGGCTACCAAAATTTCATCGAAAATTTTGGATTTAAGTGAATAAAAAGAAAAAAAAAAAACAAACAAACAATGATCTCTAAGAAAAAAAATTGAAATTAGAGAGCATTTAATTATTTGGTTGAATTAATTGATGAATTATAATATTGAGTAGTTAATTAACTGACTTGATAATTAATTAAATAACCATTTGAAATAAATGCAAATCAATTGATTAGCTCAATTTGAAGATGGTGATGTGATCGTAGGAAGGAATCAAATCATCATGGTCTAACCCAATAGAAAAGAGAACCGTAAAAAAACATAAAAATTTTAATGAGGAAGGGGACGGTTCCTAAATCACTAAGGTTTCATTTGGGACGATTTTTTTTGCTGCTTTCTAAAACAGAGTTTTAGTACAAAGTTTTTTATTTTTTACTAAAAAAATAATAAAAAAGCGGTCTCAAACGAAGCCTAAGGCAATTCATTTGAAGTTTTCTAACCATCCATTAAACATACTGTTTGAATAGTTGCTATTTGAATGATTATAATTGTGCAACTTATGTAGTTTTGATGATTCCAAACATTATTGTTCAAATGTATAGTTATCTCCTATCAATTTCAGAAGATTTGCACTTGCTCTTGTGTGTACTAACATTTCAGGAAAATCAGACTCCAGACTACGAAAACTTCAAATCAAATTCAACATGAGACTTTGAATTAATTTTGAAAGGGAGTGATTGTAATTGAGTGAATAAAATCTCACACACACAAAATAAGGAGATCTTGAAATTCTATACTGATCGTACAGGACGATATTTATCGTACTGGACGATCTGTCAGTTATCTCCTATAGAGCACTTGGAACGAATAGGAACTTGCTTGAAAATTTTTTTTCTAAGTCCTATTCGTCCAGGACGAATTTTAATATCGTCCCGGACGATGGGTTCTCTGTAAAATTTCATCCAGACGAATTTTACCATCGTACGAGGCGACCAGTCCTCTGGAAAAATTTCGTCCAGACGAAAATAATTATCGTACCGGACGAACAGCTCTCTGGAAAATTTTCGTCCAGACGAAACCAAATTATCGTCCTCGGCGATTGGTCCTCTGGAAAATTTTCGTCCAGACGAAATAAATAATCGTCCAGGACGATCGGCTCTCTGGAAAATTTTCGTCCAGACGAATAAATTTTCGTCCAAACGATAAACCGACTTAGAACAGTTTTCAGCAGTTTCTAGAACCGACCTTGTAATAACCGTTCGTACTGGACGAACCTAGTTCGTACAGGACGATCAGCTGTACGAAGTCATTTCGTACACATATACAAATTGGGTCGTTTCAGATCGTTTTAAGTAAAATCGTCCAGGACGATCCAGGATCGTACGGGACGATCCACTGCGTACAGAATTGAAATTATGCAGTTTTTGGGCGGTTTTTCATGTCTTTTGTATATAAATAGTCCAAATTAGACTGCCACCCCCAATCTTTTTGTCATTTGATCTTCGTGCCTATTGAGAGAATAGCCAAGGGGAGAGTGGAAGAGAGCATTCAAAGGAGGATTCCTACCATTGGAGCAAGAAGGGTTCACTTGGATTGCTAAGGTAAGAATCTCTACTTGTGAAATTGGATTTCTTCACTCTTTTCTTTCTTCCTTCTAGATTCGTGTGAGAAGATCATTCAAGAAGGTCCGGTTCTCTGCCGACACTTGGAGAGTGTGAACAGACGTGGGTTCTCTGCCTACACTAGGAGAGTGTAAAAGGAAGAAGGTTCTCTGCCTACACTTGGAGAGAGTGTGAACAGCCGTAGGGTTCTCTGCCCACACTAGGAGAGTGTGAAAGGACGACGGTTTCTCTGCCCACACTAGGAGAGTGTGAAAGGACGACGGTTCTCTGCCAGCACTGTGGATTGTGTAAAAGGACGACGGTTCTCTGCCGCACCGGGGAGTGGTGAAAAGAGTGTTTTGTACAGGCTTCTCCGCCTTGCTGTGGGTGCTAAAGGAGAGTCACTTTGTGGTATTAGTGCAATACTCAGAGGGTGCCTCTGAGGAGTGGATGTAGGTCTGGTTATAGACCGAACCACTATAAATCTGGTGTCATTTACTTTATTGCTTTTACGTTTTCCGCATTTTAAATTTCAGTTTTAACAACTCTGTGGTTGAAAAACATTTTTCTACAAACTTTAAAAGAAAATTTTATTTCGGTTCAACTTTATTATTAAGAGGGTTTAAATTTTTTAAAACTACCAATTCACCCCCCTCTTGGTAGCCGTGGGACATTTACTTAGGCTTAACAACCTAATTACTAGACTCAACAAGTGGTATCAGAGCATAGTTTCAAAATCATAAGTTTTGAACTACTTTTTGATTAACGTAGATGGCTACATTTGGAAACCGAAACACACCTGAGGGTTACTCTATCACTAGACCTCCACTGTTTGACAATATTCCTTTTGATTTTTGGAAAACACGCATGTCTACTTTCTTACAGTCACTTGATTATCGCATGTGGATGCTAGTCCAGGAAGGTTACACAAAACCAACTAGATTAGTTGATGGAATAAGGGTAGATACACCCTATGCAGATTGGACTATAGAAGAACGTGACTTAGCACAATTAAATGCGAAATGTTTAAATAGTTTCTTTTGTGCTTTAAAATCTGAAGACTACATGCGAGTTTCCACTTGTAAAAGCGGAAAAGACATATGGGATAGACTTTGTATTACTTATGAAGGGACAAATGAGGTTAAGCAATCAAGACTCAATATCTTGTTACATGACTACGAATTATTTCGCATGAAACCTAATGAATCTATATCTGACATGTACACAAGATTCACTCAAATTGTCACCTCTTTGCATGCACTTGGTAGGGAATTAACTAATGCTGAAATGGTTAATAAGATTCTTCGTTGTTTTACCTACTGCATACGATGCTAAAATTACTGCAATTACAGAGTCAAAAGATCTGAACATTTATTCTATTGACAATCTTCTTGGTTCACTCATTGCTTACGAGCAAGGAGTAAGTCAAAGAAAGATTGATGCAGGTGAACCAAGAAAGGACAAGAATATTGCACTAAATGTGGAAGAGTCAGAAAGTGAACACTCACAACCTGAGGATGAAGATGATATAGCACTGATGACTAGACAATTCAAAAGCTTTTTAAAGAGGAAGCAGAAGAGACGCCAGCAATGGAATAGAGGTAAGTATAACAGAAATGGCAAGGTTTCTAATGAAGTGATTTGTTATGAATGCAGGAAACCAGGTCATATAAAGACTGATTGTCCAAAACTCAAAGCCACTCCTAGCAAGGAGAAGGTAGAGGAGAAACCAATGGTAAAGAAGGGCAAGAAGAAGTTTCAAAAGGCTTTTTGGGCGGACTCAGCTTCAGACTCATCTGAGACTGAAAAAGAAGAAGAAGTCACCAACCTTTGCTTAATGGCAGATAAAGCTGAACAATCAGATCAAGAAGAGGTATGTGATTTAACCTATAATGAATTGTTTGAAGTTTCTGAACACATGCATGATGCATATAGGAAAAAACGAAAAAGATGCATGCTAGTTTAGTTTTAGAATTTGAAGAGCTTAATAAGGAACACGAAATCCTTAGGAAAGATCATGCTTTAATTGATAGCAACCACATGAAACTACTTGATGAATATGATGACTTGAATAAAAATTTTGAGAATTTAAAATCATCCTATGCTGAACTTGAAAAAGAATTTGAAAAATTTAAGGATGAATCTGAGCACAAGACATATAGAGTAAACTATACAAATCGAATCTTGAAGGAAATGAATTCATTTTACAAACTTACTATAAGAGCTCTCGAGGATAATAGGAACCCCCCTAAACTTGAAGATTTTACAAATCCTAAATATTATCCTAAATTCATGAAATCCCTTAGAAGACAATCATATGAGAGAAAACATAGGAATATTTTTCCTAATGTTAAATGTAACAATTGTGGATTTTTGGGACATATATCTCACACCTGCACTTTAAAGATTAAACCTAATTTGGTGTGGAGAATTAAGATGCATAAACCTAGACATATCATACATGCATCTGATTATAAATTTCATAAAGGTGAACCCAAACTAGTTTGGGTTCCCAGGTCTAACATTTGAGAATTTTGCAGGTATACTCTCACACAAGACCTCGTGAGAGTATATGGTACCTGGACAGCGGATGTTCTAAGCACATGACTGGAGATACTGCTCAATTCATAACGCTGGAAGCCAGGAGTGGAGGCAAGGTTACACTTGGAGATAATACCACAAAGAAAGTGGTTGGATCAGGTATGATTGGAAACTTGAAAAATTTTTTTTTATAGACAATGTTTTATTAGTTGAAGGCTTAAAACATAATTTGCTTAGCATAAGTCAGCTATGTGATAAGGGCTATAATGTAAAATTTTTACCTACTAGCTGCATAATTAGCCTAAATGGGAAAAATTGTTTTAAATGGAAAAAGGGTGAACAATGTCTACATGCTAGATTTAAATTGTATTCAATCTCCTACTGCTTTTTGTTTGAAAACTGTATCTGATGAATCATGGCTTTGGCATAGGAGACTTTGTCATTCTAGTATGAAAAATCTTAGAAAAATTACCCAAAAGAATTTTGGTTAGAGGAATACCTAAACTAGACTTTACTAAGGACCACCTATGTGATGCATGTCAATTAGGAAAACAAGTGAAATCCTCTTTTAAGTCCATTAAAGATCTTAGGACCAGTAAACCTTTAGAAATTCTTCACATGGATCTTTTTGGACCTGTAAGCACTGTTAGTCTAGGAGGAAAGGTATATGGATTTGTTATAGTAGATGATTTTTCAAGATTCACCTGGGTTAAATTTCTTTTTCATAAGAGTGAATCATTTGAGGAATTCAGAAAGTTTTCAACTTGGATACAAAGAAAACTAGGATGTGAAATAATTTCTATACAAAGTGATCATGGAGGAGAATTTGAAAATGAAAGATTTGAAGATTTCTGTAAAGAAAACGGGATTGATCACAATTTTTCTGCACCTAGAACTCCTCAACAAAATGGAGTAGTTGAAAGAAAGAACAGAACATTAATAGAAGCCGCCCGAGATAGCACTGCATGATATGTTCTGAATAGGGTGAATGTGAGATCAAATTTGAATAAAACACCCTATGAGTTGCTAAAAGGTAGAACACCAAATTTGTCTCATTTGCATGTATTTGGTTGCAAGGTGTTCATACATAATAATGGAAAATCTGCCTTAGGAAAATTTGATCCAAAATCAGATGAAGGAATTTTTGTTGGATATTCAAGTGTTGGAAAATCTTATAGAGTATTCAACAAAAGAACTTTAGTCATTGAAGAAACCACACATGTTGTTTTTGATGAAAATGGAAACATGGAAGAGCCAAAAGTTGTTGAAGAAGAAATTGAAGAAAACTCCCAAAAGATAGATAGATTAAATTTGGAAGAAAATGTGGAAGAAAATTTAGATAGAGAAGACCCTTTGCCTAGAGATTTGAGATTTTCTAAAAACCACCCAAAGGAATTAATCATAGGTGAACCAAGTGAGGGTGTTAGAACTAGGCGTGGATTAAACAAGGAAGTCAATCATTCAGCCTTTATTTCAACTGTTGAACCCACTAACATTGATCAAGCACTTTCAGATGAATTTTGGATATTGGCCATGCAAGAAGAGTTAAATCAATTTGTAAGAAATAAAGTGTGGGAACTAACTACAAGGCCAAAAGATCAAAGTGTTGTTGGAACCAAGTGGGTGTTCAAAAATAAAATGAATGACTCAGGAGTAGTCATTAGAAATAAGGCTAGATTAGTAGCTAAGGGGTATAATCAAATTGAAGGAATTGATTTTGAGGAAACTTTTGCTCCTGTAGCTAGACTTGAAGCAATTAGGGTTTTACTAGCCTTTGCCTGCTTTAAAGGTTTTAAATTGTTTCAAATGGATGTCAAAAGTGCCTTTTTAAATGGAGTAATTGAAGAAGATGTTTTTGTAGAACAACCTCCAGGTTTTGAAAATTCTAAATTTCCAAATCATGTTTTCAAATTAAAAAAGGCATTATATGGATTGAAACAGGCACCTAGGGCTTGGTATGAGAGGTTAAGCACCTTCCTACTTGAAAGATCTTTTGAAAAAGGAAGTGTGGATACAACTCTCTTTTTAAGGAAAATTGGAAAGGATATACTTATTGTTCAAATTTATGTAGATGACATCATCTTTGGATCTTCAAATAAACATCTTTGCGATGATTTTTCTAAAACAATGAGTAGTGAATTCGAGATGAGTCTAATGGGAGATTTAAATTACTTTCTAGGATTTAGCATTAAGCAACTTGAGGAAGGTACTTTTCTTAGTCAAACCAAATATATTAAGGACATCCTCAAAAAATATGAAATGGACAATGCTAAACCTGTTAGTACACCAATGAGTTCTTCAGTTCAGTTGGATAAAGACCTTAAGGGAAAATCTGTTGATCAAAAGAAATTTAGAGGGATAATTGGATCTTTACTTTACTTGACTGCTAGCCGACCAGATATTATGTTTAGTGTTTGCTTATGTGCTAGATTTCAATCAGATCCAAAAGAATCACATTTGACAGCAGTGAAAAGGATTTTAAGATATCTACTAGGAACTCAAAACTTAGGAATTTGGTATCCTAAGTTTAGCTCTTCATTTGAAATTATTGGTTACTCAGATTCTGACTTTGCAGGCTGTAGAGTGGATAGGAAAAGTACTTCTGGAACATGTCAATTCATTGGAAATTCATTAGTTTCATGGTCTAGTAGAAAACAAAATTCAGTGGCACTATCTACTGCAGAAGCAGAATACATTGCATTAGGAAGTTGTGTGGCACAAGTACTTTGGTTAAAACAACAGTTGATTGACTTAGGATTAACTATAGGCACTATTCCAATTTATTGTGACAATACTAGTGCAATTTGCATTTCCAAAAATCCTATTCAACATTCTAGAACCAAACACATTGATATAAGGCATCATTTCATAAGGGATCATGTATCCAAAGGAGAAATTGAACTCATACATGTTTCAACTGAAAATCAACTTGCAGACATTTTTACAAAACCTTTAGCCTTTGATACCTTCAGTACTTTAAGAACAAGGCTTGGTGTTATTGATTTGAATGCTTAACCAAAATGTCTTTGCAACATTGATACTTGTTGTGTTTTGTTTTTGTGATTTTGTGAATTTTGTGTGTTTTTTTGAATGAATTGTTTTTGGATTTATGATTTTGTCTTATGTTTTCTGTGTTTTTTGATTGTTTTTGTTGATTTTGTTAAATTAAAAATTGTTTTTGGAGGAAATCGTCCAGGACGAAAATTTTCGTACGGGACGATGTGTAAAGAAACAGTTTGCGCGAATTTAAACCGTTTTGAGAGCAGTTTTTTATTAGATCGTCTGTACGATCTGTGATCGTCCAGTACGAATTTTTTTCTTTTTCTCAAACGTCGGGACGATTGAATGCAGCGGTTGAGTGGATAAGACAGTTTCTAATACGAACTTCGTCTGTACGAAATTTTTTCGTCTGTACGAACATGTGTCAGTTCATTGTAGGGGACGGTTTTCAAGAGTCATTAAAACGAAACACTTTTCGATCGTCTGTACGAAATTTTTTCGTATGTACGATCGGTCAAGTCAAAAAGCCTGTACGAAGGGTCGCATCGTAAGTTGTGTTGAATACGAAAAGCCGTTACATTTTGGACGAATTGGATCGTCTGTACGAAATTACTTCGTCCAGACGAACGATAATTTTTTCGTCCAGGACGAATATTTTCGTCCAGGACGAACGTATCGTTTTTTTTCTTTAAATATGAAGGCTTTCAAACTTGACAATCACACTTTCAAACATCTTTTTCAATCCCTTTCTACATCAAATCAACTATGGCCTCCTCTAGCAAAAGACAAAAGTTTTTTGGCGAAGAAACCTAACAGGAATGCCCCAGACAACTTTCTTTCCAAGGCAAATGAGGAATCTTTTCCTCGTTTTGCATCTGCAAAAATCACTCCGTCTCGCATTCTTATCCAAACAGAGTTGAAATTTAGGGTATTACACCTCTTCGCCTCAACCCAATTTCATTTCATTCTTTCTCTTGTCCACTTATACAATAAGCAAACCTACCATTACTTCCTAGCCAACATGAGTTTCAATTCTGACCACTCTATCATTAGTTCTTTTGTTTTTAAAAAAAAAGTTGAGATCACCAAGCACGACCTTGGTGCATTTTTTAAACTTAAGAACTGAAGGATATAGAGCCCACACCCTAGCATCAGAAAACACCTTCCAATGGTTTGAAATCAATAGGGTAATTAGAGAAAATGCAATTGACAATCATGTTGCTAGAGTGGCCGGTATGACCCAAGATGCCCGAATCATCCAGCATATCCTTAGATCCTCAATTATTCCTAAAGCTGGTGATAGGATTAACATTACTCCTCTCCTTTCTTGTCTAACTTTTTTAATCATGAAAAGACAACCTATTGATGAAGCCCAACTCATCCTAGATCATATCTATGGGCTTTCAGAAATAGGACATCCTGATCAGAAGAGGAAGAAGAACATTTCTTTAGGGCACTTGATTACTTATATTTTGGAGAAGAAGTACAATATAGTGCATCCTGATGAGGAATATGAAGAGCCAGTTTACTACAACGATGCATCATTCAGACTGCTCTTCAAGGAGGAAAAAGAAAAAGAAAAAGCACATGGCAGTGCTTCAGAAGAAGAAGAAGAAGGAGTGCAAGCTTCTGCTTCTCAATCAGATTACCAGAATCTGATTGAGAGATTTGATAGACTAGAGACTCACATTGATCAAAGGTTTGATCAATTTGATGCTCATCTTACGCAGCAGCAACATGACATTGGTAATATTAGAGATGAAGTTCATGAAATAAATACCAATGTAATGTTGATGGCCTCCTACTTCAACCTCTTTGGCGGCATTCCTCCTCCTCCTCCTCCAGAACAGTAGAAGTTTTTTTTTTTGTTTTTGTGTGTCTGTTGTTTTTTTTTGTTTTGTTGTTTTGTTTTTTTTTATCTTATATGTGTTATTGTGATTGTTGTGATGTGTTTGTTTAAGTTCAATGTTTTTTTTTTTTTTTTTTTAATCAATGAAAGTTTGTTTGTTTTAGATTTGTTTTGAAATGTGGCTAATCTTTATGAATTTCATTAATATTGTTTTTAATCTACATTGTGCTCAAATTCGATTGTAATGTGAGATTATCTATATTAGAAAATCTAGACTTTCTAAATTTATAATTTGTTTATAACTTGTTGTTGTATTTAGAATTTTTTAAATTCATGTCTATTCATTTAGACTACATAAAATTTAATATTGTTATTGCAATTTTGATGTTTTCTTATTTTGTATTTCTATGCTCAAATGATATTTATGCACCTAGAAATATTTGAAATGTTAGATTATAGATTTTGGAAAGAATTGGTCAAATTACTCTTGAACATTGTACAAATGTACAAAAATCAAAAGGGATTCACAAAAATTTGCAAAGTGAAAAAGAGGCACAAAATAAGCCCAACCAAAGAAAAATGCACAAAAAATGTGCTCCAAAACTTTGAAAAAGATGTGCAAAGCACCACATGAGGTAATTCTCTTCTTTCCAAATTCGTTTAATCTCTTAATTCAAGTTGATCTAATGTTCATTTATATTCTATTGAACTTTGAAATATAGAATTTTTTTTTACATCTCACTTGTAATGATTTTCAATAATCAAAATGTCTAAATTGAATCATGTCTTTGATAAATTCTTCTTACTTACAATGTTATATCATTTCATAAATTTTATGAATTTCTATGATTGACCTAATATCTTTAGTTTTAAAATTGCATACCCTATGTCAAATCACAATTTAGATTAAATTTTACAAATGAATTTCATATAATTATTTACATTTCTTGTCTTTTTCTTCTTCACTTTTTGTTGCTGTCAAAAAAGGGGGAGAAATTATTATGTTTGTGGTTTGTGTTTTGTGATTATGTTTGTGTTTGTGTTTTTGTGGTTTGTGTTTTGTGTTAAAAATTTTTGAAAAACAAAAATATTGTTCTTTAATGCCTCCTTATTTTAATGTACTCATAAATTCAGGGGGAGTTTAGGAGATAAGAGATTTGTTTTAACTTGAAACCATACTAACAATAATTGTTTTGCCATCATCAAAAAGGGGGAGATTGTTTGAATAGTTGCTATTTGAATGATTTATAATTGTGCAACTTATGTAGTTTTGATGATTCCAAACATTATTGTTCAAATGTATAGTTATCTCCTATCAATTTCAGAAGATTTGCACTTGCTCTTGTGTGTACTAACATTTCAGGAAAATTAGACTCCAGACTACGAAAACTTCAAATCAAATTCAACATGAGACTTTGAATTAATTTTGAAAGGGAGTGATTGTAATTGAGTGATAAAAAATCTCACACACACAAAATAAGGAGATCTTGAAATTCTATACTGATCGTACAGGACGATATTTATCGTACTGGACGATCTGTCAGTTATCTCCTATAGAGCACTTGGAACGAATAGGAACTTGCTTGAAAATTTCTTTTTTTTTCTAAGTCCTATTCGTCCAGGACGAATTTTAATATCGTCCCGGACGATGGGTTCTCTGTAAAATTTCGTCCAGACGAATTTTACCATCGTACGAGGCGACCAGTCCTCTGGAAAAATTTTGTCCAGACGAAAATAATTATCGTACCGGACGAACAGCTCTCTGGAAAATTTTCGTCCAGACGAAACCAAATTATCGTCCCCGGTGATTGGTCCTCTGGAAAATTTTCGTCCAGACGAAATAAATAATCGTCCAGGACGATCGGCTCTCTGGAAAATTTTCGTCCAGACGAATAAATTTTCGTCCAAACGATAAACCGACTTAGAACAGTTTTCAGCAGTTTCTAGAACCGACCTTGTAATAACCGTTCGTACTGGACGAACCTAGTTCGTACAGGACGATCAGCTGTACGAAGTCATTTCGTACACATATACAAATTGGGTCGTTTCAGATCGTTTAAGTAAAATCGTCCAGGACGATCCAGGATCGTACGGGACGATCCACTGCGTACAGAATTGAAATTATGCAGTTTTTAGGCGGTTTTTCATGTCTTTTGTATAAATAGTCCAAATTAGACTGCCACCCAATCTTTTTGTCATTTGATCTTCGTGCCTATTGAGAGAATAGCCAAGGGGAGAGTGGAAGAGAGCATTCAAAGGAGGATTCCTACCATTGGAGCAAGAAGGGTTCACTTGGATTGCTAAGGTAAGAATCTCTACTTGTGAAATTGGATTTCTTCACTCTTTTCTTTCTTCCTTCTAGATTCGTGTGAGAAGATCATTCAAGAAGGTTCGGTTCTCTGCCGACACTTGGAGAGTGTGAACAGACGTGGGTTCTCTGCCTACACTAGGAGAGTGTAAAAGGAAGAAGGTTCTCTGCCTACACTTGGAGAGTGTGAACAGCCGTAGGGTTCTCTGCCCACACTAGGAGAGTGTGAAAGGACGACGGTTCTCTGCCCACACTAGGAGAGTGTGAAAGGACGACGGTTCTCTGCCAGCACTGTGGATTGTGTAAAAGGACGACGGTTCTCTGCCGCACCGGGGAGTGGTGAAAAGAGTGTTTTGTACAGGCTTCTCCGCCTTGCTGTGGGTGCTAAAGGAGAGTCACTTTGTGGTATTAGTGCAATACTCAGAGGGTGCCTCTGAGGAGTGGATGTAGGTCTGGTTATAGACCGAACCACTATAAATCTGGTGTCATTTACTTTATTGCTTTTACGTTTCCGCATTTTAAATTTCAGTTTTAACAACTCTGTGGTTGAAAAAACATTTTTCTACAAACTTTAAAAGAAAATTTTATTTCGGTTCAACTTTATTATTAAGAGGGTTTAAAAATTTTTAAAACTACCAATTCACCCCCCTCTTGGTAGCCGTGGGACATTTACTTAGGCTTAACAACCTAATTACTAGACTCAACAAGTGGTATCAGAGCATAGTTTCAAAATCATAAGTTTGAACTACTTTTTGATTAACGTAGATGGCTACATTTGGAAACCGAAACACACCTGAGGGTTACTCTATCACTAGACCTCCACTGTTTGACAATATTCTTTTTGATTTTTGGAAAACACGCATGTCTACTTTCTTACAGTCACTTGATTATCGCATGTGGATGCTAGTCCAGGAAGGTTACACAAAACCAACTAGATTAGTTGATGGAATAAGGGTAGATACACCCTATGCAGATTGGACTATAGAAGAACGTGACTTAGCACAATTAAATGCGAAATGTTTAAATAGTTTCTTTTGTGCTTTAAAATCTGAAGACTACATGCGAGTTTCCACTTGTAAAAGCGGAAAAGACATATGGGATAGACTTTGTATTACTTATGAAGGGACAAATGAGGTTAAGCAATCAAGACTCAATATCTTGTTACATGACTACGAATTATTTCGCATGAAACCTAATGAATCTATATCTGACATGTACACAAGATTCACTCAAATTGTCACCTCTTTGCATGCACTTGGTAGGGAATTAACTAATGCTGAAATGGTTAATAAGATTCTTCGTTGTTTACCTACTGCATACGATGCTAAAATTACTGCAATTACAGAGTCAAAAGATCTGAACATTTATTCTATTGACAATCTTCTTGGTTCACTCATTGCTTACGAGCAAGGAGTAAGTCAAAGAAAGATTGATGCAGGTGAACCAAGAAAGGACAAGAATATTGCACTAAATGTGGAAGAGTCAGAAAGTGAACACTCACAACCTGAGGATGAAGATGATATAGCACTGATGACTAGACAATTCAAAAGCTTTTTAAAGAGGAAGCAGAAGAGACGCCAGCAATGGAATAGAGGTAAGTATAACAGAAATGGCAAGGGTTTCTAATGAAGTGATTTGTTATGAATGCAGGAAACCAGGTCATATAAAGACTGATTGTCCAAAACTCAAAGCCACTCCTAGCAAGGAGAAGGTAGAGGAGAAACCAATGGTAAAGAAGGGCAAGAAGAAGTTTCAAAAGGCTTTTTGGGCGGACTCAGCTTCAGACTCATCTGAGACTGAAAAAGAAGAAGAAGTCACCAACCTTTGCTTAATGGCAGATAAAGCTGAACAATCAGATCAAGAAGAGGTATGTGATTTAACCTATAATGAATTGTTTGAAGTTTCTGAACACATGCATGATGCATATAGGAAAACGAAAAAGATGCATGCTAGTTTAGTTTTAGAATTTGAAGAGCTTAATAAGGAACACGAAATCCTTAGGAAAGATCATGCTTTAATTGATAGCAACCACATGAAACTACTTGATGAATATGATGACTTGAATAAAAATTTTGAGAATTTAAAATCATCCTATGCTGAACTTGAAAAAGAATTTGAAAAATTTAAGGATGAATCTGAGCACAAGACATATAGAGTAAACTATACAAATCGAATCTTGGAGGAAATGAATTCATTTTACAAACTTACTATAAGAGCTCTCGAGGATAATAGGAACCCCCCTAAACTTGAAGATTTTACAAATCCTAAATATTATCCTAAATTCATGAAATCCCTTAGAAGACAATCATATGAGAGAAAACATAGGAATATTTTTCCTAATGTTAAATGTAACAATTGTGGATTTTTGGGACATATATCTCACACCTGCACTTTAAAGATTAAACCTAATTTGGTGTGGAGAATTAAGATGCATAAACCTAGACATATCATACATGCATCTGATTATAAATTTCATAAAGGTGAACCCAAACTAGTTTGGGTTCCCAGGTCTAACATTTGAGAATTTTGCAGGTATACTCTCACACAAGACCTCGTGAGAGTATATGGTACCTGGACAGCGGATGTTCTAAGCACATGACTGGAGATACTGCTCAATTCATAACGCTGGAAGCCAGGAGTGGAGGCAAGGTTACACTTGGAGATAATACCACAAAGAAAGTGGTTGGATCAGGTATGATTGGAAACTTGAAAAATTTTTTTATAGACAATGTTTTATTAGTTGAAGGCTTAAAACATAATTTGCTTAGCATAAGTCAGCTATGTGATAAGGGCTATAATAATGTAAAATTTTTACCTACTAGCTGCATAATTAGCCTAAATGGGAAAATTGTTTTAAATGGAAAAAGGGTGAACAATGTCTACATGCTAGATTTAAATTGTATTCAATCTCCTACTGCTTTTTGTTTGAAAACTGTATCTGATGAATCATGGCTTTGGCATAGGAGACTTTGTCATTCTAGTATGAAAAATCTTAGAAAAATTACCCAAAAGAATTTGGTTAGAGGAATACCTAAACTAGACTTTACTAAGGACCACCTATGTGATGCATGTCAATTAGGAAAACAAGTGAAATCCTCTTTTAAGTCCATTAAAGATCTTAGGACCAGTAAACCTTTAGAAATTCTTCACATGGATCTTTTTGGACCTGTAAGCACTGTTAGTCTAGGAGGAAAGGTATATGGATTTGTTATAGTAGATGATTTTTCAAGATTCACCTGGGGTTAAATTTCTTTTTCATAAGAGTGAATCATTTGAGGAATTCAGAAATTTTTCAACTTGGATACAAAGAAAACTAGGATGTGAAATAATTTCTATACAAAGTGATCATGGAGGAGAATTTGAAAATGAAAGATTTGAAGATTTCTGTAAAGAAAAGGGGATTGATCACAATTTTTCTGCACCTAGAACTCCTCAACAAAATGGAGTAGTTGAAAGAAAGAACAGAACATTAATAGAAGCCGCCCGAGCAATGTTAGCAGAATACTCACTTCCTAGATATTTTTGGGCTGAGGCGGTTAGCACTGCATGCTATGTTCTGAATAGGGTGAATGTGAGATCAAATTTGAATAAAACACCCTATGAGTTGCTAAAAGGTAGAACACCAAATTTGTCTCATTTGCATGTATTTGGTTGCAAGGTGTTCATACATAATAATGGAAAATCTGCCTTAGGAAAATTTGATCCAAAATCAGATGAAGGAATTTTTGTTGGATATTCAAGTGTTGAAAATCTTTATAGAGTATTCAACAAAAGAACTTTAGTCATTGAAGAAACCACACATGTTGTTTTTGATGAAAATGGAAACATGGAAGAGCCAAAAGTTGTTGAAGAAGAAATTGAAGAAAACTCCCAAAAGATAGATAGATTAAATTTGGAAGAAAATGTGGAAGAAAATTTAGATAGAGAAGACCCTTTGCCTAGAGATTTGAGATTTTCTAAAAACCACCCAAAGGA
>JACXSL010001385.1:0-18000 GCA_019514585.1 Dendrobium officinale
TCATCTCCTTTTTCTCTTCCTATGGAATTCCTCGAAGGTCCCAATTAGGCTAAGCTCCTTTTCAATCTTATACATGTTAGTTTTCTAGGAATAATAGGTTTAATTCCTACCATAAAAGGTAAGGGCCTATTGAAACCCATTCTCATCTGTTTACAAGTTGGTTTCACATTGCTTTGGGGCTGCTTGACTTAGTTCAAAGCCACCTGAATGGGAGTATTCATTTTCTGGTTACTTCAAATGCTCACATTATTTCTTCCTTGTGGACGGGGCAATCCTTCTTCGGCGTGGGGGGACTTGAATCCATGGTTCCCACTTGACCATACTATCTCTTGTGAGCATTCTTCCATAGCAAAGTTGTAAACCTTCTTTCCATGTTGTAGTCCCGCACTTTTTCCTTATTTCATTACTGTTAATAAGTTTCTTAGAATTGCCACCTTCTGTTTAAACCACAGAGGGAATAATATTCTTGGTTGGCTCCAAATCTTGCTTCTTGCTTTCTTAAAGGCACAACCACTGACGCCCGCCATGGTTTGAGCTGCTCTCCATTACTCCAACTTGCTTCAATTTGCTCTCCCCAATTTTCTCATCACTGTCTCCCCTTGTCCAGCGATATTAAACGGACATTGCTCGTTTACGGTGGCCAATTTTGCCACAGCCATAACATAGAGTGCCAATTTCCTCATATTCCACCTTTTGATAAAATCTACCATTCAAGCCATTGACCCAAATCCCTGTCTGGAGCTTGTTGTCAAGGTTCATCCGAACACATACCCGAGCATACTCCCTTCTAGCCCAATTTCCCTTGTACACATCAATCCAGAGAGGAACGCCAATCCTCGATGCAATTCTGGGATATATTACAGGCATTCCAATACTACAAAGGGAGGTTAATCAGTTGTATCCACACAGGGGAAGATAGGCCTTCCATAGAAGTTGGAGAGAAAATCGGCGTCCACCTATCCAATCCAATAATGTTTCTGCTAATGAAACCAGGGACCTCCACACAGGATAGTCATTCCTCACTTCATTAGAATAAAAAATACACAAAATAATCAAACCCCATACTAGTTAATTTAAAATCTCCGAACCTAGCCCACTGTCGTTGGAGCTTAGACTTCAACATAAAATAAGATGCTCTTCTTCACAGAATTTTCCCTATAATAGTTCTTTCTAGCAAATGTCGAATTCGTCCTGACAAAATCCAGATTAAGAACAACTGAAATCCCATCCGAAGAGATCAAGCTTATCTCTATCAGATTAAGAATCGGGGTATGCTCAGGCTTTCTCCATGCATTATTGACTCTTGCAGAGAACAAAGGACTTCTATTCCTCGCCTTCCCACTAGAACCCCCCATGATATTGAACACTGGTCCTACAACAGCATTGCCACAATCATCTATCGTGCCATTAAACAGAATGTTCATTCCAGTAGATCTAGAACTATCTTCGATCACTCCTACAGTATTATCTATAGCTAATCCTCCATTGGATACAGAGAAACCATCTTCTGCACCCAAATTCCCAAGACAGTATCACGTAATACGGGTAGATCCATACATACCTCAGTCAGAACTCTTTAGTTCCGAGAGTAGCAGTCTCCATATCAACCATCTCCTCCCTCGCACTAACCCAACTGGGCATAGCTGCTTCCACATCGAACATCTCCTCCATGACTTAAATGCAATCTTGGGTAGATTCGATCCCTTCCTCCTCCATCGAAGAATCCAATCCGTTGAACATCGGATTAAGCGTCATGCTCACATCCGGAATCAACTTCATCTCCAGCTTCGACTTAGAAGGAGAATCCTCCATTTTACTCTCACTAGCTCACATCTGACCGTTTCCACTCTTAGCTGTCTGCAGTTGCAATTTGGGCTCAAGCCTATGAGGCTTGACCTCCCACCAACCTTCCTGAAGAACCCTCCGCTCCAGATTTACCAGCATCCATACTTTCCCCTTCATCTTGTTTGTCGTGACCTTCCCATGAGAATGATTCCCTAGCTTCTTCAATCCTCTAGATCCACCGCCCGATCATCGCCGACTATATTGCCTTCGCTCCCACCCCCGCTCGAGCAGAGTCAGTCACACCCCATCATTCCCATAGTTTTTCTCACTAAGTTTGTGAAGAGAGAGAAAAAATGGTCAAAATGACTTGATAGAGGAGAGAGAGAGATAGATATAAAGAGAGAGAGAGAGAGAGAGTAAGAGAGAGAGAGGGAGAGAGAGAGATGGGGAGATAGATAGATAGATAGAGAGAGAGAAAGAGGGAGGGATAGGGGAGAGAAAGAGGCTTAGAGAGAGAGAGAGAAAGAGATAGAGAGAGAGACAGGGGAGAGAGAGGGATGAAACTCTGCATTTGCATTCTTTAAAAGCTATTACAACCAAGTAAAGAAAACTAAAGGCAAACATGCCCTTAAGCATGATAAGGGACTACTATCCTCCTCAAGAATGTCAAAAACTTCTTGAGGAGTGCCATTATTACCATCACTTGTATCCAAACAAAAGATCTATCTATTGCACTATGAGCATAGAAATGTGCTACCTTAGTAAACCCTCCTGTAAGTATGGACCTAAACAACTTGTTGGAATAGCTTTATTCAATTCCAACTAGCCCACTCTTCCGATGCTGCTGCTTCCACAGATCTCTATTTTTACAAATCTGCATGTGTTTACTAACATTGCATTATCCCCCTTCAATATGATCCCCTTTAAGTTCAAACATCTAATCAATGACAAGTTCACCAATGTACTTAACAGCCATCAATTCAATATGCGTACAGTCCCATGACTTAAGTTCCAACTAGCTCCTACAATCAATTTGCCATAACAATCCCGAATCATAATTCAAACTCCCCTTGCATTAAATTTAAGCAAAGCTCCATCCACATTAACCTCTCAACCATTTTTTGGAGGGGGGGGGGTCAAGGCGGGTTGGGTTTTAGGGGGATGGGACCCGAACTTTCCTAACCCACCAAAATTTTGGGGGGAAGTACTGGGGGTGGGGGGTGTGAGGTGGGTTGGGTTTTTGGGTTCAAACTGTGGTATAAAAAAAGAAAAAAAAAAAAAAAAAAAAAAAAAAAAAAAAAAAAAAAACAAAAAAAAAAAAAAAAAAAAAAAAAAAAAAAAAAAAAAAAAAAAAAAAAAAAAAAAAAAAAAAAAAAAAAAAATAAAAATAAAAAAAAAAAAAAAAAAAAAAAAAAAAAAAAAAAAAAAAAAAAAAAAAAAAAAAAAAAAAAAAAAAAAAAAAAAAAAAAAAAAAAAAAAAAAAAAAAAAAAAAAAAAAAAAAAAAAAAAAAAAAAAAAAAAAAAAAAAAAAAAAAAAAAAAAAAAAAAAAAAAAAAAAAAAAAAAAAAAAAAAAAAGAAAAAAAAAAAAAAAAAAAAAAAAAAAAAAAAAAAAAAAAAAAAAAAAAAAAAAAAAAAAAAAAAAAAAAAAAAAAAAAAAAAAAAAAAAAAAAAAAAAAAAAAAAAAAAAAAAAAAAAAAAAAAAAAAAAAAAAAAAAAAAAAAAAAAAAAAAAAAAAAAAAAAAAAAAAAAAAAAAAAAAAAAAAAAAAAAAAAAAAAAAAAAAAAAAAAAAAAAAAAAAAAAAAAAAAAAAAAAAAAAAAAAAAAAAAAAAAAAAAAAAAAAAAAAAAAAAAAAAAAAAAAAAAAAAAAAAAAAAAAAAAAAAAAAAAAAAAAAAAAAAAAAAAAAAAAAAAAAAAAAAAAAAAAAAAAAAAAAAAAAAAAAAAAAAAAAAAAAAAAAAAAAAAAAAAAAAAAAAAAAAAAAAAAAAAAAAAAAAAAAAAAAAAAAAAAAAAAAAAAAAAAAAAAAAAAAAAAAAAAAAAAAAAAAAAAAAAAAAAAAAAAAAAAAAAAAAAAAAAAAAAAAAAAAAAAAAAAAAAAAAAAAAAAAAAAAAAAAAAAAAAAAAAAAAAAAAAAAAAAAAAAAAAAAAAAAAAAAAAAAAAAAAAAAAAAAAAAAAAAAAAAAAAAAAAAAAAAAAAAAAAAAAAAAAAAAAAAAAAAAAAAAAAAAAAAAAAAAAAAAAAAAAAAAAAAAAAAAAAAAAAAAAAAAAAAAAAAAAAAAAAAAAAAAAAAAAAAAAAAAAAAAAAAAAAAAAAAAAAAAAAAAAAAAAAAAAAAAAAAAAAAAAAAAAAAAAAAAAAAAAAAAAAAAAAAAAAAAAAAAAAAAAAAAAAAAAAAAAAAAAAAAAAAAAAAAAAAAAAAAAAAAAAAAAAAAAAAAAAAAAAAAAAAAAAAAAAAAAAAAAAAAAAAAAAAAAAAAAAAAAAAAAAAAAAAAAAAAAAAAAAAAAAAAAAAAAAAAAAAAAAAAAAAAAAAAAAAAAAAAAAAAAAAAAAAAAAAAAAAAAAAAAAAAAAAAAAAAAAAAAAAAAAAAAAAAAAAAAAAAAAAAAAAAAAAAAAAAAAAAAAAAAAAAAAAAAAAAAAAAAAAAAAAAAAAAAAAAAAAAAAAAAAAAAAAAAAAAAAAAAAAAAAAAAAAAAAAAAAAAAAAAAAAAAAAAAAAAAAAAAAAAAAAAAAAAAAAAAAAAAAAAAAAAAAAAAAAAAAAAAAAAAAAAAAAAAAAAAAAAAAAAAAAAAAAAAAAAAAAAAAAAAAAAAAAAAAAAAAAAAAAAAAAAAAAAAAAAAAAAAAAAAAAAAAAAAAAAAAAAAAAAAAAAAAAAAAAAAAAAAAAAAAAAAAAAAAAAAAAAAAAAAAAAAAAAAAAAAAAAAAAAAAAAAAAAAAAAAAAAAAAAAAAAAAAAAAAAAAAAAAAAAAAAAAAAAAAAAAAAAAAAAAAAAAAAAAAAAAAAAAAAAAAAAAAAAAAAAAAAAAAAAAAAAAAAAAAAAAAAATAAAAAAAAAGAAAAAAAAAATAAAGAAAATTATAAAATAGATAACATCGAAAGAAAAAAAAAACAAAAGAAAAAAAATAAAAAGAAAGAAAAATTAAAAAACACAAACAAAAAAAAAAAGAAAAAAAAAACCACAGACTAAAACAAAAAAAAACAGAAACAAGAGAAAAAAAAAAATAAAGCCAACACATAAGTATTAGAAAAAAAAACAAAATAAAAAAAAAACACATCAAAAAAAAAAAAAATAAAACCCAAAAAAAAATAAAAAACAAAAAACAAAGAAAAGACAAAACAAAATAAAAAAAAAAAAAAAAAAGGATAAAAAAGAAGAAAAAAAAAAATAAAAAACAACGACAAATCAAAAAATAACCAAGAAACATATAAAGAATAACAAATACACAAAACAACAACAAACACAAACAAAAAAAAAACAAAAACAAAAATAAAAAAAAAAGAAAAAAAAAACAAAAAAAAAAAAAAAAAAAAAAAAAAAAAAAAAGAAAATAAATAAAAAAAAAATTAGAAAAAAAAAAAAAGAACAAACCTTGTAAAAAAAATCTTTCGGTTCCTCCCCCTAAAAACAACATTTTAGAAAAATTTATCTAATATTATCTAAAAATCCACTGCTCCCCACCTTCAGCTCTCTAATTTGCACAAAAGCCCAACACACTCCTCTTACATATTTTAAAAACAACAGGTAATAATTTAAAAAAAAGGGTCCCTGCAATTAATTGATTATCATAATTCCTTGAAAAACCCGTTTCAGCTGCCCAGCTAAAAGATTTCCATGTTATGTAAATTATTTCCACACACTATCAACTTCAGCATTGAGGCCTTTTGATTGCACTTTAAGTTAGTCATTTTCCTTCAATAATCGGTTCCTAAACCAATGAACATTTTGCCCCTATCTTTTATTTTCAAGAACAGGAGTCTCATAGCCCATAGCCTGATTCTCAACCAAGTTTTGTAAACAATTACAGCAACTTACCTCCTAAAACAACTTTACCAAGGCTGCATTTGTAGCGATATACCAATTTATCTTCCTCTTTATTAAGATATTTGTGATTCATTTCCATCTCTAAATAAATTTAGGGTATCTTCTCCTCCTAGTAAACAATAATTGTCCATTCCCCCATAATATATCTGTGTGAAAACAGAACCTTAGAATTCTCTATTAGACTAAAAACTAATAGATGGAAACCAGGTTACCACTACCAACCCTATCCAAACCACATCCTTCTTCTACTCAGCATAACATTGCTTGTCCCCAAATGTTCTGCTTAGATATTATGTCCTTGCCTAAACCTGCTGCAAGTTGATGTACAAACCTCCCTTCATCCATCAGCCCTAAACAACCACAACTTTACCACATCCAAGCAGTATCAATGGAATCCCTTCATACTTCTATAGGTTGGAAAATGGTTACACCCAAACCTTGAGACACACAACAACCTTTCAGGCAATATCCAATTGACAAGTCCAAACAGACACAAAAATTTGAAAAAAGGCACATCTAATTCAACAGCTTCGGTCGCCCCTCATCCATGAACAACGGTCACCAACATCGGCAGCCAACCTTGCCAAGTGACAGCCTCATCTCTAGTACTTGCAATGAAGCAAAGTTTGGAAGCCTAATCCAAACTGGCGATGAAACTTTCTCACAGATTACACACGATAAACCAAGAAAGGAATCCACAGTTCTATTCCGTTTATTTTAATTTGCTAGCAACATGTACCAAGGTTTCCCTAATCAAAGACTAATTGCCCCTTTCTTCAACATCTTCAAAACCAGAAACTCAAGAAAAACATTATCAGTCCCATACACTAGTGATCTATGTTAAGCCAAAGTGTCCCCACACTTCCTTTGTAATTCATTCTGAACAACCCAAAAAAAGGCACCCGACGTGCTATACAAACTGCCAACTAATGCTCTTTTAATGTATTTGAATAGTTCTTTTGCCTTACTCAGGTCCAGTTTAACCAAACCATCTTCCCGCAGGAATTTTTTAACATCATCATACATATTTAAAAATAACTGGCATAGTCTTTTTTCCTAGAATTTCTTGTAGTCCAATCTCATCGCCTTCTCTTTTTAATTAACCTAGAAGGTTCATGTTCCTGCTGAGAGAGAAGAAGGATTTTAACTAGAGCATTTACTAACGAACAAGCCGGTGTTCGTACAGGAGCATTGAAGGAATCCCTACAAATCAAAATCTTGCATTTCACGCTAATTGACAGATAACGCATCATTGATCTTACTATAACCAGCAAACATACCAATAATAGACAAAATAAAGTCGATGAGCTTATCCCTATCAAAACATTCATACAGGCTTCCTGAAACATCCCAAACAAAAGAAACCTTATGCAGATACTTATAAACAGCTTATCCACAGTTACCAAATATAAATTTTGCATCTTATCAAGTTCAACATAGGATTATCAACGTTTTTTTACTTATGACCTCAATCTGTTCACAGGATGGTAAGAAGAAAGCCCTTTTTCACCGAAATCCAGCATCTTTCAATCTTCTCCATCATCAATAGTCGAATCTCATCTTGGCATATGAGTTAACAGATTCCATCTAGACTATCAATCCAATGTACTAGTATTGGGGAGACCTCCTAGAAAAAATCCTCGGATACAATTCCTAAAGCACGCAGTAATCCTCCATGACAATCATCCAATTCGGATGAATCCTACAACAGAAAATCTCGATAGACCATCTCAGTATTCGAACAACCTCCACCTCCCTCGAGAGGTTTCAGCATCAAGGCTGACCAGCTTCTTCAGATTAATAACTGAAGCATCCATTATGGAGAACCCATCTCTACCTAGAGATCTGAGACAAACCCTCTCCCTTCAAGTCGTCCAATCATATAGTTTAATATTAGATAGTAGCGTGTCATACATTGTAGCCTTCACAGAAAGACTACTCTTGCCTCCCGATCTTACACCCCAGTTGTTTAAATAGAGAGACAGGCACATAGAAAAGTGCTTTCCTTCAGCTCAAGAAGAAAGTCTTCCAATTCCACTCAATCCTAAATAACGAGAACCATCTCTAACTATTAGCCCTATGCTATACACATTACACCAGCTCCCAAACTCCTTCCCCTAAGCCATGTTCCTCCCTCCATCACTTCTACCCAGACCTGGTAATATCAGAACCTCCTCCCACCTCCAGCTTCCCTCCCTTCCGACCGCTCAACGACTGGTGACAAGGGAGTGATATACAGTCCATCCCCCCACCCATAACCTAAGAGAGCTCACGCTCAAACCCGCCGATAAGATCTCCACTCCGAAGAGAAAATTTTTCTCTCGAGCAACACAAAAATTTTCATTCCCAGAGTAATCTAAGAGAGAGATAGGGAGGGATGAAAGAATAGAGAGAAGAGAGGAGAGAGAGATAGAGGGGGAAATAAAGAGAGAGAGAGAGAGAGAAGAGAATATAAGAGAGAGAGAGGTAGTAAGAAAGGGGTATGGGAGAGAGAGAGGTAGGAGGAGAGAGAGAGAGAGAGAGAGAGAGACGAGAGATGAGAAATGCAATAGAGAGTTGAATTTTGAATTTGCATTCATTTAAAATCGGTTACAAAAAGAACCAAAAACACCAAAAGCCCCTAAGAGGGGGGTAAAACAATTTCTATCATCCTCAAGGATGGACAAAAAATCTTGAGGAATACATGTGTATCTATTATCTTTTATATCCCAAACAAAATTGTCCTCAATCGCTCTTTGAATGCAAAAATGAGCCACCTTGTTGTACTCCCTGTAAGTGTGAATAAAAAGCACCTTATGGAAAGATTTAAACTAGTTAAATCTCTCACCCTCTTCCGACCGCAGCTTCCAAGTCTCCGTGTGTTGGCACTTATACATGAAATCGATCACACTCGCATTATCACCCTCGATAATGACCCCGTCAAGATCAAACATCCAGTCTTGAATGATCCGATCGATGTATTGAATGGCCATTAGTTCAACCTGCGTACTATCCCAATGCAAGATTCCCCAACCCGCCGCCACGACCAGATTACCCTGATAGTCCCTTATTATGATGCCGATGTCGCCCGCATTATTCCTACGCAATGCACCATCCACGTTGATTTTCAACCAGCCTGAAGGGGGGGGGGGACACCAAGATGCATTCTGAAACAATCCAACGGATTGAAGGGTGAACCGTTGCTCTAAGCTATTCGAAAAAACACAGTGGCTGGTGGATCCGAGAACCAAAGCTGCCAGCCTGGTAATGGAGTTCACTGTCTTGCCATGTTGAGTGGTGTTCCTGTTTCCCTAGCTATAGAAGACCGCCGAGCAATAGATCTTTGTCCAGTAGGCTTTGGTCGCAAGTCCCCTGTGTAGCGCTTCCTTCAAATCCATAAAGCATGCAAATCTGGGCGTGACAAAGCCCCAATCATCCAGATGCTTCAGGATCTTGAGTAATTGTAGACACTTCATCGAGACGTGATCGAGATTTTCATGCTGGTTACAACCCATCGGACAATTAAGCCCAGCCCTGAGGCCCCAGCGGTTGAGCCAAGTAAGAGTAGGAATGAGGTCCTTGAAGAGCCTCCACCAGAAGACTCTCTCACGGGGTCGCATATGCATATCCAAAATG
Source organism: Dendrobium officinale (assembly GCA_019514585.1). Lineage (NCBI taxonomy): Eukaryota > Viridiplantae > Streptophyta > Magnoliopsida > Asparagales > Orchidaceae > Dendrobium > Dendrobium officinale. The sequence goes on from JACXSL010001385.1 coordinate 9,437, forward strand.
GTACACACCTGGTCCTCCTCCCCCGTATACTCCGCATTGTAGCAGATAGCGGATAATGAAGTGCCCAACGTGCTCTTGGTTAATTCAAGAGTATCGGCATGGAGTTCAGGCCAGATTCTCACCTCGCAAATCAACTCGACAAGGGACTCCCCGAAGTAATTCCGAAGCTTTATTCCAGGGCTCCCATCGCCCACCCGGACATGATGAACTCTTCCACCCGGCTGTCCACATCAACCTCAACATTACAGAACGTCGGCCAAGAACAAATGGCATAGTCCTGTATCCAAACATGATTGATTGTGTCAATATCTGCTCCGTTGTAGACCTTCCACCTGAGACAGCTAACCAAACTCGCCACCCCATTACATATAATCCTCCACCCATTCGATTCACCTCTTTTCTGTTCCATCCTCCATGGCCAATCCCCATACTTGTGCCGCATACACCTTTGGAAAAGATGATGAGGCTTGTTTATGAAATCCCAGGCAATTCTTGCAGACGGATGAGGCCCCCGTCAACAGTGCATGGCATTGAAAACAGAGAACTTTCCCAGGCACCTCGGACAGGGTTGCGGCACCCAAGCCGCATAATGCAGACTCTTGTGCGTTTGGTTTTATCCCCAGAGGAAGCTTCGACAAAGTCTTTCCGCTTCAGCAAGAGAACACCTCCCGAGGAAACCAGCATATGTATTCTTCGCAAACACCAACAAGCGGAAGCTAGCACACGAGTTGATCATTGTAATCCTACCGCCAAAGATAGTTGACGAGAAACCAGGCTAATATGTGCGATTGAATTTTCGTAAGAGAGGGCTGAAATCTTTCCTTCGTTAGCCCTCTCATTGCAAATTTTATGCCAAAGTGTAATCCATTTCCTCCACCTTACGACACCCGCAAGGCCTAGCTAGGTCAGCTTCTAGTGGAGGTCGTAAACCATTTTGCTAAATAAAATAGCAGATTTTATTTTTATTATTCCTTTGCCTTCGTCCAGCTGCAATAGTCATCCAGGATAATCAGAAGCTTCCGAACATTAGGGATGGTGGCACCTGCAAAACATAAAACGTTGTCAGCATAAAGGAGGTGGGAGACGTATATTCCTCCCACCCTGATTTGGACGCCTAACTCGGATAGTTTTGGCGAAAGTGGAGAGACAGCAACTCCGAGCAAAGACTTATTGAACAAGTATGGTGAGAGCGGGCACCCTTGCCAAAAAACCCGCAGCCAGCCGTGATCAATCCCATCCGTAAGGGTTCCATTCACCAAAATGGCAAATCGTGGAGCAGTGACACAGCTCATCACCCACGATCGAAAATCTTTGGGGAAAACCCATCATTTGTCAGCACAACCTCCAGTGTTCTCCAGTTTCATTTTGTCATAAGCTTGCTCCATGTCGACTTTCAATGCCCATCCAGCCCTTTAGTAGACTTGGAAACCTTGAACATGTTCATGATCTCCTGCCCAAAAAGACAGTGATCAGAGAGATAGATCTCCCCGGCACAAAGGCTGCTTGTTCCTCTGAAATAATGGAAGGCAATATTGCCTTTGATGCGGTTAACTAAAATCATCGCAATGACCTTGTAGATAGTTTGACAGAGACTGATCAGTCTAAAATTTAGAGGGATGGTCCGCATTATTGCCCTTAAAGGCAGTAAAACCACCACAGTATCCTTCCACTCCGGCTCCATCCGTACCCAAGGAGAAAAACTCCAAACACGCCAAGCCTGACCTGTTCCTCAACAATGTCCAGAATGATTTGAGAAGAAGGATGTCGTCACACCATCACGTCCCGGAGCACGATTCTTTACCAATGACTTCACCGCATTGACATATTTTCCTCACGGGGTGATCTCACTGTCCATAGAGACATGCCAAGGCGGTACAAGCAAGCAAAATGCGGGATCAAAAGATGGCCACCGTAGTCTATGATATCCCATTGTTTTCCATTTTGTTGGAAAAAATTCTTTAATCATTATCAAAATCTCATGGTCTAATCAGTAACAGTCCTCCCGTCCGGATGCTTGAGTGCTGATCAATGAGATTGGTCCTCCTTCTCGCGAAGCATATTGTGGAAGAACCGTGTGTTCCCGTCCCCCATCCTCAATCCATTGAACTTCGCACGTTGCCCCCCACCAAGTCATGATCCTGGCCAGAGTTGCCTTCAGCAAGTGCTAACCTTATATTTGAGAGATTCGGACTGGGCCTTAGAGAGCGGCCGGAGGGAGAGCAATCAATTTCCTGTAAAAATGCTGATCTCACGGTAAAGCTCATCCTTTAGCTGGTTCAACAGCTTGATTTTATTCCTACTCCAAAAGAACAGTGCCTTGAGAGTCCTTTGGCACTTTCTTTGCAGAATCGTCTCTTCCGAGCCAGAATTGTGCACCTTCCATTTCTTCTACGTAACCAATTGCCACGCCCTAGGATAGCTGGCCCAAACATCTTCAAACCGGATCCAAGAGGGAATTAAGCCTCCTACAACCGCCTGAAATTAAAAAGAGGATGGGACAATGATCAGAAGTAAGCCTACGAGAGGGTGCTTAACCTTCAAGCCCTGAAATTCATCCAGAATGGATGAAACTGATCAGAAACTGATCCAACCGTGAGTAAATTCGACTTCCAGCATCTTATTGTTTGTCCATGTGAAGGCATAGCGTAGTCCCGAGAATCCAGGGTCAATCAGGCCATTAGCATTCATGAAATCTCCTATATCGCCTAGCTGCGCACAGGGATTGAAAACAAAGGGTCTCCACCCCCTTTCTTCTCACTCTTTGCCATAATGCAGTTGAAGTGCCCCCCCCCCCCCCCCCCCCACCACCAAAGGGGCGTTGGCAACATGATGCTGCGAGATATCCTCCCAAATCCGTTGCCTAGTGTACCTATCTTTAACGACATAAACAACACCGCATGCTTCCATGACGGAGAAGCGTTCCACCTATTGCTAAAACTCCCCATAATACATTGGTTTCATTTGAAAGGTGACATTTAAAGGTGCCAATCGCAACCTAGCCAAAGAACAAGGACATACCCCCCAGCCCTACCCACTGAAAGGCTGAAAGCACAAATCCCTATTCCTTCCCGCAAGCTTGTCCGCATCTGCACGAGAGAAGTTTTCCATTTTGGTCTCAACTAGACCAATGATACTGATGTTGTGCTCCCGATGAGGTGTCGTAAGAAGTTTCCGGTTCTCCTTCTTACACGCACCTCTGCAATTCCAACAGAGGATGTTAAACATTATCCACCAAAGGGGAAGTGTCCCGCCGCAAAAGACATCCGAGAAAACCTCTTTCCATTGATCCGTGAACTCCTCATCCATCTTGCCACCAGAGGAGCAATCCTTGATCGTTACATTGAGCTCGGAGTGTAGGGGAGTAAGCCCTTCACGTCTGCTCCTGTTTCGACAGAAACTACGGACACCAGGAAACTTCTGAAGGGGACCAATGCACCCCAATTCTTTCATTCATCTGTCTTTAGCTCCTCTTGTGTTTACATTTTTCACCTTATGAACATTCTGAATTCATTCCAGAAAAATGCAACACTACCTTGGGGTCAATTTCTGAGCAGGGGAAGCAATAGCTTCACCACGTTTCTGCCCGCATGGTGCCAGGCAACCGTTTGTAGACCCCAGCGTAGAGCAACTCTCCACCACCCTGGATTCCCCACTGTCCACTGCACCATCCGAAAGAGAATTCATGTGAGGGAGATTTCCAAAGCCATCCATCACCATGCCGTCCAGACAGCACGCTTTCGGGAAGTCCATCCCAGTCTGTGGAAGCACCGCATTAGTCTTGAGCCACCGTGATAGGTTCATCACAATTTTTATCCCTCATATGCGAGTCAATCATTAGGGATCAGATGAGCCGCTGATTCCCTCCATCCAGCACCTGTCCCTTCGTTAGCATTATGGCCCAGATCCAAACTTTCAACATTCCTTGAGTTCTTGTCGTATCCGTAATACCATAATCGTTCCCCCATCAATCCCCATATGGACATCCCCCTTATTAAAACCTTTCCAAGCCATACTGTTGGACGTCCTCTTTGCCATTCCGGACTGTACATTCCTCTGGTCTATCAAATTTGCACTGTTCCTGGCTGATTTTGGGTCTCCTTTCTTCTATTGACAATAGTCCACTCGCCTTGCTTCTTCGTTATCCAACACGGGTGACACATCAGCCAAAGCTATCTTCATGCTCATACCTTCAACATCAACACGGTCCACCTCCATATCCTTCCTGTGCCAGGGGGAGCAGGCCCCATCGTTAGTAGGTGGAGGGCGGGTGCACATTAACCATATTTCTGGATTCCTTACACGCCTCCGCCTTATGGCTGACCTTCCCACCTATTCAAACAAAATTATAGGAATGCCCTCATACTCAATAGGTTGGAAGAAAGAGCCTCCCAGCCCGTGAGCCCACACACCCTTAGGCAGCTTCTTTGATAAATCCAACCGAACGCAAATACGTGCAAAGGTGCATCTATTCCACGAATTGGTCGGCTCATCCATATAAAGGGGTTCCCCTATGCCAGTGGCAAGCCAGGCCAGATTTTCTGCGTCCCAGTAAGCCAACGACAGATTGGGAAGCCGTATCCAAACCGGAGAGGTAAACTTCCTTGAGGAATTCGACATTGATCAAATAGCCCATTGCTCCACCCCAATGATTTGGCCTGCCATGAACCATGGGCCCCCAATCATAACTTTGTCTCTTGCACTGGCATCCTCAAACCAGCACAAGAAGTAGTCTGCTCCCATCGACGTAATACGGGTGAGACCCAAGTGCCCCCACTTCATCTGAAGTTCACTTTGCACCACCAAGAAGGGTACTCTTTGCCCAAGGAGGCTGCCCACCAGAGCTCTTTCAAGCTTTTGGATATTTCCTCTAGCCTTGTCCAGGTTCAACGAGACCATCCCATCAGCCCCCAAAACAGTTGAGGCATCCACCTCCAACTTGAGGGCAATCAGCTCAGGCTTCATCCAGACATTCTGAGTCGGCCTGACACCAAGGACCAAACCAGCTGACGCACTACCTTTGCCCACTTCCTAGCGCGTCCCCAGGATTCCAGCATTGGCAAAACTTTGAACATCTGAAGGTCAAGAAGCTATCCCAGAAGTTTCACTACCCACGGCCTTTGGAGGTTCACCCCTATAAACATCATTGCAGCGGAAATTACTGGAAATGGAAATAATGACGAAGTTGCTGATGGTGTGCCGAGCAGCAAGGTGGTTTGAATCGGGTAAGGCCATTATTCTAGTTTGGAAGCATGAGTCAGATACAGGATCTGGGTAGATCACAAACGGTTGCTTTGGATACTTCACGGATAATGCAGCACAAAGATCCTAAAATCTCTGGTGATGTGGTACGTAGCACCAGCAATATTTATAGAGAGAGAGGCATAAAGAGGGATAGAGAGAGAGAAAGACAAAGAGAGAAATACAGAGGGAGACGAGGGGGAGAGAGAGTGCATAAAGAGAGAGAAGAGGAGAGAGAGAGAGAGAGAGAGAGAGAGAGAGAGAGAGAGAGAGAGAGAGAGGAGAGAGAGAGAGAGAGAAGAGAGAGAGAGAGAGAGAGAGAGAGAAGAGAAGGGAGAGAGAGGAGAGAAGAGAGAGAGAGAGAGAGAGAGAGAGAGAGAGAGAGGGAGAGAGAGAAGAGAGAGAGAGAGAGAGAGAGAGAGAGAGAGAGAGAGAGAAAGAGGCAGAGAGAGAGAGAGAGAGAATTGCAATATAGATATGGAGAGGAGAGGAGGGAGAGAGAGGAGAGAGAGAGAGAGAGAGAGAGAGAAGAGAGAGAGAGTAAGGAGAGAGAGAGAAGTGGAATAGAGAGAGAGAGGCATTGAAGAGGAAGATAGAGAGAGAGAGAGAAAAGAGAGAGAGAAAGAGGGAGGGAGGAGGAGAGAGAGAGGAGAAAGAGAGAGAGGAGAGAGGGGAGAGAGAGAGAAGTGAAAGAGAGAGAGAGAGAGAGAGAGAAATGCAATAAGAGAGAGGGAGATATAGAGAGAGAGAGCAATAGAGAGAGAGGCATAAAGAGGAGAGAGAGGAGAGAGAAGAGAGAGAGAGAGAGAGAGAGAGAGAGAGAGGAGAGAGAAAGAGAGAGAGAGAGAGGATGAGAGAGAGAGAGAGAGAGAGAGAGAGAGAGAAGAGGGAGGGGAGAGGAGAAGAGGAGACCTGAACTTTTTGATTTGCATTCATCTAAAAAAAAGGCTTTTTACATAATTAGAGCTAAAAAGAGCTAAAGACCAATTGGTCCCTCAAAAAAAGAGAGGCAATTTTTTCCTCAAGAATATCCAAAAATTCTTGTGGAATACAAATTATTAAAGCTATCTCCTACAAAAAAAAAAAAAAAAAAAAGAGAAAGAGAGAGAGACAGCCATCTGTGCTAAAAATAATGGGCTTCTCTGCTAAAAGTAATGTATGCTAAAATAAAAAGGAGAGAAAGGAGAGAATTCAGCTCCACACCATCCATCGGCTGCAGCTTCCAGAGATAAAATTCTACATATGCTTAATCACACTAGCATTAGCTCCCTCTAGAAAAACCCCATGAAATTATACATCCATTCGAGGAGGAGCTTATCTATGTAACAGAAATCCAAAAGCTCCACCTATATGCTTATCCAAGAGAGAAAGACCCAAGAGATACTAAGAACCTCCCATCACTGTATGAATGACAATACCAATACCACCTGCATTCAGATCTATGAAAGATCCAAGAGGAAACAACCTGAGGGGGGGGGGGAAGGACACCAAGATGAGATTAAGCAATCCAAAGGATTGAGAAGTAGAGAAGAGAAAATAACTTCTATTTAGAAAGAGGAGAATGCTGAAAAGAAGAGAAAAAGAAGAAAAAGAAAAAGAAAGAGAGAGATTCCAAAATGAGAGAGCCTCAAAGTAAATCAAGAAAAAAGAAAAAGAATCAAAAGAAATGATGTTTTAGCTCTTTAAATGAAGGTAAAAAAAGAGAAAGAATCCCCATTTTTTCAAAAAAAGCTAAACACATAAGAAAGAACAAAAAAGAAAAAAAAGAAAGCCACGTCGAAAAAAGAAAAAAAAAAAAAAGAAAAAAAGAAAAAAAAGAGAAAAAAAAAAAGAAACGAGCCTCAAAAAACTTCATGAAAATGTGAAAAAAGAATGAAAAAAAAAAAAAAAAATTATGCTAAGGAGAGCTGAGAGAAGTTGAAAGAAATAGAGAAAGAAAGAGAGAAGAGAAAATCAATAGGAAAAAAAGAGAGAAAAAAAGAAATATAGAGCAAAAGTCTAGAAGATTAAAAGTAAAAAAGATGAAAGAGAGAAGAAATTGCAAGAAAAAAAAAAAAGGTAGGAACCAGAAAAAGATCCCAAGAAGTCAAACCTCAAGAGAGAGTCAGAGATAGATTTTCACCTAACTGAGGATGTAATGCAGTAAGCACCTTCACATATTATCTTCCAGAGAGAGAATTTCCTCTCCTCACTTCATACTCTCAGAGTTACCACAGATACTTATTCCACATACATTTTTTGAAGAGAGCCCCATAAGCTTGTTGATGAAGGAAGGTGTAATTTGAGAGCGCGCAAAGAGCCTTATCAATCCAGACTAGCATGAAAAGAAAAGACCTCCCTTACATCTTGGAAAAGTCACACTTTTGCAAGCTTCACAACTTCTCAATTTCAAGAAACATATCTTGGCACAACAATATGTGTCATAATATACACAGATAACGGTAGCAAAATAAAATTTATCAAAGTCACTTATGCAACCATGGATAGTTGCCGGAATCCCCAATTCAAAGTGCAACCACAAGCCTTATGAATTAATGGAGCAAAGTCCTTCCTAGTGAGCCTCCTCAAAGCAAACTTAATCCCCAAATAATCCATTTCAGCCACCTTACAGCATCCAATCAGTTTAACTAATCGGAACCTAGTAGTGAATGAAGTCATCTTGCTGAAAAAAATGGCAGATTTGTCTTTATTAACCCTTTGCCCCGTCCAAGCACAATAATCCTGAAGAATGGATTTAATCTTCTTAGCATTTGGAATAGATGCACCTGCAAAAAATAAAATGTCATCATCATAAAGAATGTGGGAGATAGGAGGCCCCCCACCATTGATTGGAACACCCAACTCCTTTAAATTGTAATGAAAGTGAGCAGACATCAGCTCAGAACATAGGATAAACAAATAGGGTGACAAAGGCACCCTTGGCAAAATCCACATGCTATAGTAATCACCTCTGTAAGCCTTCCATTTATAAGAATAAAGAACTTTGGATTTTTGACACAACTTAGCACCCGAGAAATAAATCTAGGAGGAAATCCCATGCTTATCAAAACAAGCGCCAAAGTCTTCTTCCAGTTCATCTTATCATATGCTTGTTCCATGTACTTTCAGAGCCAAATAGCCCATAGTAGATTTTGACACTTTAAATTTATGCATCATCTCCTATCTAAGCAAGCAATGATTAGAAATAGATCTCCCTAGGACAAATGCTGCTTGTTCTTCAGAAATCAACTTGGGCAACACTCCTTTAATCCTGTTAACAAACACCTTTGCAACAATCTTATAGATTGTTTAACACAAACTAATAGGTCTAAACATGGAAGGAAGAT
>JACXSL010001388.1:0-46080 GCA_019514585.1 Dendrobium officinale
GCATCGCCCCCAAAGCTGTCAACTGTGCTGTCATGGCTGCCATGGCTCTGGCCATCTCCGCCATCTGTGCCTGAAGACTCAGTACCGTAGCATCTGTATCAACTGATCGGGGAGATCCACCCACCTCGGGCTCTCCCTGCTCGTCCTGGTCCTCGGGTTCTCTCTCATCCGAGTGACCTTTACAGGTAACTACACAAATTTGGTGAACTGGCACCTCCTCATCGGAATCAACTAGTGTGTCATCGTCATCCAAAAAGGCTCGTCGCATCGCCTCTATGTACGGGCTCATAGGAGAACCGATCCTATGAGTACTGGGTACTAAATCTGTCTCGATCCGTACTGGCGATCTGTCTGGGGCTAAAACTGAATCATCATCGACTGCCATTGGGACTGCCTCAGACCCGGAAGGAACTGCCAAATCCGTCTGATCAACCTCCTCCTCTGGCCGCTCTGTCTCTTCCAGTGGTGCTGACTCAACTAACTGAACAGGGTCGACAGGGGTGTCCGCCTGTCAATGTCTCCAAACCCACCTCCTACGGCGGGGCACTGTACCGGCAACTGGCTGCTCCGGGGCTACTACCTCTGAACTGATCTGAGGTCGGGTAGGCTCCTACTGCTGTCTCCATCCTCGACGACGTAGGCGTCGTCCTACAGCTGGAGTGACTACCGGTGGTCTGACTACTGGAGCTGCAGGCTGCTGGGGTGTCTCCCCCCTCTGCCAACTGTAGAGTCTCCTCGCAGTCTGTCGTCGTAACTGAAAGGTAGCCCAAGAAATCTGATGGAGTAAGCCCTCCCGACTGACGGGCCCTCTGCCACGAGCTAAGCGGACGATGTTCCGAATCCTCTGGGTGAGGGCTCGGACACCAGCATCCCTGGGTACCCTAGCTCGGGGTAGAGTAGTGACGACAGGAGGAGCTGCCACTATACGGGCAACATCCTCCTCATCTCCACTATACGTCAGTGGGGAGAAGCGTCCTCCCTGAACTTCCTCTAACTCGGGGGCTACCATCACCTCAGGAGTAGGTGCCTCAACAACTGGACGTGGCCTCCACTGCCTAGGAGCCACTCTCCTCTGCCTCTGAACTAACTCGTCGTGAACAACTGCATCTGCCATCCGCTGCCTCTCTACCTCTGACGCAGCTAGACGGAGTCTCCTGTTCCTATTCCTCCTGGCCCTTCTCCCGAGGCCGGAGGTGGAGGTCGAGGGAACATCTGAACCCACTACCTGGGGTGGCAGGGGGACAGGAACGACTGGAAGTGCCGGGGTCTGCCCGGCAGCCTCGGGGTGAGAAAGCCGAGCGAAAACAGAAACCCGGCCAGAAGAAGGCAAAGGCACCTCGGTCTGGGGGCACCCCTCTTCCTAGTGGAAGCGGGAGGGGCAACCCGAATGCGAGGTACTTCCGCCGGAACAGTCGGAGTAACAACAGCAGCAGGCTGTCGGCGCTGAGGGACCGGGGCAGCCTGTGCAACAGGATCGGCAGGCGCAGGTCGCCTGACCGCTGCACGAACAGGGGGAACTACTGTAGCAGGCTGCCGGTGCTGAGGGGCCGGGGCAACCTGAGTAGCAGGTGCGGCAGGCACTGGACGCCTAACCGCAGGACGAACTAGGACAGGGTGTGGCCTAGGCACTGGTCGCCTAGCCACAGCGCGCACTGGCTGCGCAAGAACAGGAACAGGACGTGGTGCTCGGACTGGGCGCCGAGCAGCAGGACGTCCAAACGGGCGCATGGCTGCGCGTCCTCTCCTCTGAGGAGGAGAGAATGCAGCAGCCTCCACCGGGGTCGGCCCGCCAAGGGTCGGCCCGCCAAGGGTGACGAAGGCCGAGTCAGTGAAGGAACCAAAAGTGATTCCTCCCACTGGCGGACTAGCGAGCAGAGACTCAGGGAGAGTCACCCGCGCGTCCGAACCGAAAGCAAAGGTAACGGAAGGTACGAAGGAAGCCATGGCACTGCTTCCAAGAAAAGAAAGTGAAAAGGTTAGTAAGACTGTAAATCAATAAAGAATGGACGAGTAAGAATTTGATAGGATAGATAGAAATGGATAAAGGACGGAATAGCCTGCTAGGCTGGAAAGAAGTAGAGTAGGGAATAAAACCCTAGCTAAGGGAAAGGAACCCTAACTAAAGAGAGACCCTAACTAAGAGTGGGACGGACCTAATCTAAGGAGTACCAATCCCGGAGTACACACAAGAAAAGATAATATAGAATCCAAAGATGGAGAGAGAAACTCGTCCCACCGTGGTCGCCAGAAACCTGTGGGCCTCCGAAGGAGCACCGCTAGCGGGGGTTCGAATGTAGAGGGTACGGCCACACTATCCCGTAGGATAAAACGATCGTAGGCCTCTACGCTCGACACGAACGGGTCGATGGGAGGGCAGATTGGATCGCGCATACGACTGACCATTGGGGATAGAGGCTGGCGCCAGCACACCCCGATGGGTAGCAATATACACGACCTAGTCACGGGTTTCCCCCACTCGATACGAGAGATCGAGTAGGGGTAAAAGTAGATTGCGGGGCCAAGTTTCCCACGGGCGCAAGCCCCCGTGGTTAATTACATCCCGGGCCGGAGCCCGAGAAGACTCTCGATTAAGGATCATACATTATCTTTTTAAAATTGGGATTAACACGAGGGTATAGACTAGGAAATCCTACTCAAAGGAAAGAAAGGTCTCAAAGAGGCTCAATCAACATGCATGGCTCAAACCAGCATTCGAAGGCTCTAGGGTACTAGAGAGAAACTGGAGAAAGAAAGATAAGCAATCAATCACATGCGTGAGAGAAAGATGGAGGTGGCGTCATCCTGTGACGCGGATAAGTAGGATTTAGGGTCTCTGGAAAGAAGAGGCCTACCTACTATTTAAGGCATACTACGAGACCGAATGTAATATCCTCGACTCCTAAATCTAGGTTGGGATTAGTGCTCTACGAAACACTAATACCCGTGTCCTAGCTAATGCAGTGCAAAAACCTGGACTTATCCCGGCCTGGATTGGGGGAGCCAGCTAACCACTTAATCGCTTTAAAACCATGCTGTGAAGTCATTTATGATAGATGGGTGGGTGGTACAGTTCTTTAGAAATAGGACCGACGTCTAGAGAATTTCCTAAGTGGTCCTGGACTTATGGGGGTTAGATGCTCCTAGCTAATGCAATTAAATTTTTAATTAAATTGATTTCTAATGCAATGCATGCTAGTTGAAATGTCAGCTCATGAATGCTATAGAACTTTAAAAACAGGCTTATAGAAAATAATTTTTTGAAAAGACTAGGTCTCCCTAGGGTCCGGCACTTCATCCTCATAGGCCAGATTATCCGGACTCAACCCGCAGGCAGGGAGATGTCTTATAGCAAGGAAAGAAGATGCAGTAATATGCATGCGACCCCGGACGGTTCCGGCAATTCCCTAGATTCGTTAAATTTCTATATTATTTAAAACTTAAAATTTTAAAAATTAGTTATGAGTAAAAAAAATTTTATAATCCTTAAAGAGCCTAACGAAAATCCAGGCGAAAATAAAATCGACATGCAAGAAAGAAACCTAAGAAAAGCAGGCAATTTCTACTGCACAATCAGGTAAACACATCAATATAAATCAAACTAATCAAGTAAATGTCCATAGGCCAACTGCCCTTTAATTACAACCCAGGGTATGCAGAAAAGTAAAGTGGCCGGGCACCACTGCCAACAACCCGGATTTCTAAGCCTATGACAGACGCCAACAACTTTGAGTGGGATATTGGGTCTTCAAATCTTTAGTCTTTTGGATATCTTCTCCTTGGACTTCTTGGATCTCTCCTCCTTGGACTCCTTGGATCTCTCCTCCTTAGACTCCTTGGATCCGTCTTGGCTTGAATATCCAAACGAAGAGACAATTCCCCCAGTATGGGGGTATTGCCTTTTCTCTTTGGATATCTAAAGCCATCCAGCTCGATCTTCCAAATGGAAGAAGACTCTCCCCTTAGGGATGCCTTCTTCTTTTGGAATCCGAGCTGGATAAGAATATCCCGACTCAGAAGTTGTTTTCACAACTCTTAACAATTATTACAAATAAATTTACATTTATGGAAAGCAGTAAATTCTAAAGCCCTGCAAGGTTATCCTAATAAAAATCACAAGCAGTTTATATAAAAATGAAAGTGCTAACACCCATTGACCCTGTGCCAAGCCATGCTCTTAATTTTGAGGGCTAAGCAGCTCCATCTGTAGCAGTTATAATAATTTAATAATTTTAGCCCTCATTTCATTTTAGGGGGAGCTGAGCAAGTGCCTGCATGAAACATTATCAGAAATCATAACATTGCTCCCCCCCTTTTTTCATCAGCTTGAGCATGGCCACCTGCACGGAAGACAGTAGTATATATATAGCGCTCCTAACCTATGGGTAAGTCTAGCGATCACATCACAGAGTACAGAAAAAGTAAGCAAACACACCAACAATTTCAAACAGCATGCAATGAAATCCACGGAAAGCTCCGGCATACAGAAGAAAAGTAAAACCCAGCAGCCTAACCTAAGTCTAGAAGTAGTGCCCTAGCAAACAATTCTATGTGTGTGTAAGGCTAGTGTGGTTTGGATAGACCCTAAATGGGATAATTAATTAAAGTTATCTAGAGTTTCAGGTTTGTTGGGAGTCTGAAAAGGATGTTTTAGTTGGAATTCAAGTATTAGTGAATTAGAGTTCATTTTAATTATTTCAATTTGTTGATCAATTTTAGGAGCTTAGAGTACTGACATTTAAAGTTTAAGTGATATTAGCCAATTTTAAAAAGTTCTAGGGTCCTCCTAGGAACTAAGCTAAGGGTCCAAAAAGTCACTATGGGAAAAAGGCTAAGTCTGAGATTTCTAACATCTTAGAAAAATACTAAACCTTAATACGAGTGGTTAGACAGGTAGTAGGCTGGAATCGGAGTTTCCTATCCAAAGTTATGAATTTTCTAAGTTTCGGGCCCTAAATGAACTACAATTGACCAAAATGTTGACTTTCTAATCTAGGCCAGTTTCTGGAAACCTAAAATTTTTAATAAATACTATACCCTAATTGGAGTCTAATGCAAGTGAGTTTACCTCATTTGGAGTTTTCTACAATTAGTTATGGATTTCTAAAGGTCGGGGTATTTATTAGGATTTCTAAATTAACTAAGGAAGGGCCTTTTTTACTGTTTTGATCCAAATCAACTCCAAACTGATTGGAATCACTCCCAAAGGTCAGGAATGACCAGAGAAAGTGTTTCCAAGTGTTTGGAGGAGATTTGGAATTTTTAATAATTTTTAATGAATTATTAGGGCCAAAATGGTAATTTCCACCTATGGTCAAATTATGGGTCAACCTAGAGTCAAACTAGGAAGCCCTATTTATCTAAGGTCAAGGATCAGATTCTGGTCAGTTAGCTAAGGGCTTTAAAAGCTCCTAAAAAATTCCTAGAAAATTCAGGGATGTTACAGATGTCACTAAGTTTAAGTGTGGAGGTTTTCATGTCAATCAGGGATCTATCATAGCTCCTAGAAAACTTCTAAGTTCGCTAGACAAGTCCTTAATTATTGTCCTTAGGGGTGTCACTACGTTATATGGGTTTGAATCGAAGTTTTAGCTAAACCCTCAAGGTAATAAATGCATGGGAGTACAAAAATGAAATAAACACACCATGTCCTTAGATCTAGGAGAGCCTAGGCTAAGTGCCCGTGGTGCAATCCTATATATGCAATCTACGAAAAAATAAAAAGACAGACACCTAAAGGAAGGATTAGTGAATGGTTGGGACTCAACCATTCACTAACCCAATCCCCCATGATTGCTCTTCACACATAAGATCCATGTCTAAAATTTCATACGATAGCAGGATTTAGGTATAAGTAGCTTTAAAATAATTTAAAAAAATACTTGTAGATATAAATATATTTTTTTTTTGGAAAATAAAATAATTGAAAATAATTCAATTCATAATACATAAGTATAGGGAAACCCGCTGACCACCCAATCGAGGTTTCAAAATAGTTTGAAAATATATATATATATATATATATATTTAATTTTAAAATAATAATAGTAATAAATATTTAATTACATAAAAAAAATACTTAAAATAGCAATTTAAAATAAAACTCTTATCCAAACAGCAAGAGTTAGGTCCTAAAAATAATTTTAAAATAAAGTAGACAATTTTCTGAAACATTCAAGGGGTTATACGTCAAAATCCGATCTAAAACGAATTAGATACGGATTTTACAAGTTTAAAAATAATAAAGTAATATTTTAAAAATATAGCAGTTTTACTGTTTTTAAAATAACAGAAAATATAAATAACATTTTTTATCTAAAAATAGTTTTAAACAATGCAGAATTCAAAAATACATCCAAAACAAGGTGCTGTGCGTCGACAGCGGGCTTAAAACGACAAAGTTATGTAATTTCAAAGTTTTTGTCACACTAGATCGTACTGTACGAAATAAATTCGTACAGTACGATGAACAGAAAGATAAAACACAGAAAAAAGTGTTTTTATTCTTTCTTATTATAATAGATCGTACTGTACGAAAAAAATTCGTACAGTATGACTATATCGTACGGTACGAACCAATTCGTACAGTACGATGAACATAAACTTCATCTTCCTCTGCGCATGCACAGGGAACCGAAACCCTAAAAAGAAAATCGTCTCGTTCTCTCGATTGGGTGGACGAAATTGCACGAAATTTTAAACACGTACTCTAGGGATGAGTAGAAAATCATGGGGAGATTTGATTTGGATTAAAACGAACTTTTCAAAAAGGTATTTAGATCTATGGGGTGTAGGCTATTCTAAGAGTTTTAAGGAGATTTCACAGTGGGATCTCCGAGATTTTGACACGGTTGAGCTTGTAGACTGTCCTCGTAAGTTTCTCCTCTTGAATCCTCGATCAAACGAGCTCCGGATCGAGTGGATCAAAACTTTGACCGTCCAAGCCTTCGGGTCGCCGGAGGATCGCCGAGGCGGCTGGGTTTCGTCGGGATCTACTTGGAAAGTGCAGAGGAGGGTTCTCTCAAGCTCTCCATGAAAATTGATAGCACTATTTGCTTGTGCATGCACACACGACTTTCCCAACATGCCAACTCGATGCCAAAAAGCACTTATTTGAGTACTTCTTAGTACATTTTTGAACGGTGCTACGGCGGCTGCCAGCCAGGGCCAGGGTCTGGCTTGCAATTTGCCAGCCAGGCCTCCGCAGCTGGCCAGCCAGGGCCTCCGCAGCCTGCCAGCCAGGGCCTCCGCAGCCTGCCAGCCAGGGCACTGCCGCATGCTGCCAGCCAGGGCCTCCGCAGCCTGCCAGCCAGGGCCTCCGCAGCCTGCCAGCCAGGGCCTCCGCAGCCTGGCAGCCCAGCCTGCCAGCCAGGCCAGGCCTCCTCCAGCAGCTTGCCAGCCAGGGCCTCCGCAGCTGCCAGCATGGCCTGCAGCCTCCAGCCATGGCCTCCGCAGCCTGCCAGCCCAGGGCCTCCAGCCAGCCAGGGCCTCCGCAGCCTGCCAGCCTGCCTCCGCAGCTGCCATGCCTCCGCAGCCTGCCAGCCAGGCCTGCCAGGGCCATGGCCTCCGCAGCCTGCCAGCCAGGGCCTCCGCAGCCAGCCAGCCAGGGCCTCCGCAGCCAGCCAGCCAGGGCCTCCGCAGCCTGCCAGCCAGGGCCTCCGCAGCCTGCCAGCCAGGGCTCCTCCGCAGCCTGCCAGCCAGGGCCTCCGCAGCCTGCCAGCCAGGGCCTCGCGCAGCCTGCCAGCCATGGCCCAGGGCCGCGCAGGCTTGCCGCCAGGGCCTCCGCAGGCTTGCCGCCAGGGCCTCCGCAAGCTTCCAGCCAGGGCCTTAGCACGTTCGCAAGCACGTTTGATTATTCTTTCGCAACCAACAATCATATCGAGGCACAAGCGACATGTCGCTTCATTTACTAGCGGATACATTTTTTCCCGTATGCATCAAGTTACATAAGCCATGGGCACGTTGGCAAGCAGGGTCTCGAAGTGTTGGCAAGCAGGGCCGAGGCACACCCGCAACTTCCCCGTAAGGGCCAATAGCACGCTGGCTTTGAGGCGCAAGTATGTTGTGTAACTAGGCACACCTGATTATTTTCTCGCAACCAACAATCGAAGGCACAGGCAGCATATCACCTCATTTTTTCACAAACAACAATCAAAGGCACAGGCAACAAGTGAATGGACTGCTATGTTGATGGTTGGCCACACAAAGTAATGAACAACCAATCGAAGCAAAGCATAAGACAACTCATGCGCCAATACGGTCTCAAGCACTTCCACATCAAAAAGCTCAATGGCAACACACTGTATCGAAGAGTAAGCCAAATCCAACGACAGGCGAACCAAAGGGTCAATGTAAAGATGTGGACGGCGAGCTCCCGCAATGCACGTATGGTAGCTGAGTTTGGGCCGGTTGAACATCCAAAAAAGATGTAAAATAGCAAGCGACATAGGAGCATATACTCCAATAATGCCAATGATACCATGTGACTTGGCATATCGATTCAATCCTCCGAATCCGACAATCCATCGCAAGTGTTTCATCCCCCACATGACAATCAAGCTCTGCGACAAAGTTTTGTGGCTCTGCTCTATGTTCAGCCTACCCCCCCCAAAAGTCAAATAGTGCAAACAGCACCAAAAATGCCCCGGTAGTTTCAAAATGGCCCAAAAAGCTTATTTTTTTTTTTGCCATTTGATAGCACTATTTGCTTGTGCATGCACACACGAGTTCCCAACATGCCAACTCGATGCCAAAAAGCACTTATTTGAGTACTTCTTAGTACATTTGAATGGGCTACGGCGGCCTGTCAGCCAGGGCCTGGGCATGCTGGCAGCCAGGGTCTCCGCTGGCAGCCAGGGCCTCCGCAGCTTGCCAGCCAGGGCCTCCGCAGCCTGCCAGCCAGGGCCTCCGCAGCATGCCAGCCAGGGCAGCCCCCAGCCGCCTGCCAGCCAGGGGCCTCCGCAGCCTGCCAGCCAGGGCCTCCGCAGCCTGCCAGCCAGGGCCTCCGCAGCCTGCAGCCATGACCTCTGCAAGCTGCCAGCCATGGCCTCCGCAAGCTTGCAGCCAGGGCCTCCGCAGCTTGCCAGCCAGGCCTCCGCAGCCTGGCAGCCAGGGCCTCTGCAGCCTGCCAGCCCTGCCGCCGCAGCCTGCCAGCCAGCAGCCCTCCAGCCTCCGCAGCCCAGCCTGCCAGCCAGGCCTCCGCAAGCCTGCCAGCCAGGGCCTCCGCAGCCTGCCAGCCAGGGCCTCCGCAGCCTGCCAGCCAGCCTCCGCAGCCTGCCAGCCAGGCCTCCGCAGCCTGCCAGCCAGGGCCTCCGCAGCCTGCCAGCCAGGGCCTCCGCAGCCTGCCAGCCAGGGCCTCCGCAGCCTGCCAGCCTGGCCTCAGCAGCAGCCAGGGCCAGCTGCCAGCCAGGCCTCCCCGCCTGCCAGCCAGAGGGCCTCAGCGCCTGCCTGCCAGCCAGGGCCTCCGCATGCTGCCAGCCATGGCCTCCGCAGGCTTGCCGCCAGGGGGCCTCCGCAGGCTTGCCCGCCAGGGCCTCCGCAGGCTTCCAGCCAGGGCCTTAGCACGTTCGCAAGCACGTTTGATTATTCTTTTTCGCAACCAACAATCATATCGAGGCACAAGCGACATGTCGCTTCATTTACTAGCGGATACATTTTTTCCCGTATGCATCAAGTTACATAAGCCATGGGTACGTTGGCAAGCAGGGCCGAGCCACACCCGCAACTTCCCCATAAGGGCCAATAGCACGCTGGCTTTGAGGCGCAAGTATGTTGTGTAACTAGGCACACACACCTGATTATTTTTTCGCAACCAACAATCGAAGGCACAGGCAGCATATCACCTCATTTTTTTCACAAACAATAATCAAAGGCACAGGAAACAAGTGAATGAACTGCTATGTTGATGGTTGGCCACACAAAGTAATGAACAACCAATCGAAGCAAAGCATAAGACAACTCATGCGCCAATACGGTCTCAAGCACTTCCACATCAAAAAAGCCCAATGGCAACACACTGTATCGAAGAGTAAGCCAAATCCTACGACAGGCGAACCAAAGGGTCAATGTAAAGATGTGGACGGCGAGCTCCCGCAATGCACGTATGGTAGCTGAGTTTGGGCCGGTTGAACATCCAAAAAAGATGTAAAATAGCAAGCGACATAGGAGCATATACTCCAATAATGCCAATGATACCATGTGACTTGGCATATCGATTCAATCCTCCGAATCCGACAATCCATCGCAAGTGTTTCATCCCCCACATGACAATCAAGCTCTGCGACAAAGTTTTGTGGCTCTGCTCTATGTTCAGCCTCCCCCCCCCCCCCCCCAAAAGTCAAATAGTGCAAACAGCACCAAAAATGCCCCGGTAGTTCAAAATGGCCCAAAAAGCTTAATTTTTTTTTTTTGCCATTTGATATGCACACTATTTGCTTTGTGCATGCATGCACACACGAGTTCCCAACATGCCAACTCGATGCCAAAAAGCACTTATTTGAGTACTTCTTAGTACATTTGAATGGGCTACTACGGCCTGTCAGCCAGGGCCTGGGCATGCTGGCAGCCAGGGCCTCCGCGCCTGGCAGCCAGGGCCTCTGCAGCTTGCCAGCCAGGGCCTCCGCAGCCTGCCAGCCAGCCAGGCAGCCCTCCGCAGCCTGCCAGCCAGGGCCTCCGCAGCCTGCCAGCCAGGGC
This sequence comes from Dendrobium officinale, assembly GCA_019514585.1. NCBI lineage: Eukaryota > Viridiplantae > Streptophyta > Magnoliopsida > Asparagales > Orchidaceae > Dendrobium > Dendrobium officinale. The sequence goes on from JACXSL010001388.1 coordinate 10,690, forward strand.
CTCCGCAGCCTGCCAGCCAGGGCCTCCGCAGCCTGCCAGCAGGGGCCTCCGCAGCCTGCCAGCCAGGCCTCCGCAAGCCTGCCAGCCAGGGCCTCCGCAAGCTGCAAGCTGCCCAGCCAGCCTGCCAGCCAGCCTCCGCAGCCCTGCCCAGCCAGGGCCTCCGCAGCTTGCTGCCATGGGCCTCCGCAGCCTGCCAGCCAGGGCCTCCGCAGCCTGCCAGCCAGGGCCTCCGCAGCCTGCCAGCCAAGGCCTCCGCAGCCTGCCAGCCAGGCCTCCGCAGCCTGCCAGCCAGGGCCTCCGCAGCCTGCCAGCCAGGGCCTCCGCAGCCTGCCAGCCAGGGGCCTCCAGCCAGCCAGCCAGCCAGGGCCTCCGCAGCCTGCCAGCCAGGGCCTCCGCAGCCTGCCAGCCAGGGCCTCCGCAGCCTGCCAGCCAGCCTCCGCATCCTGCCAGCCAGGGCCTCCGCAGGCTTGCCGCCAGGGCCTCCGCAGGCTTGCCGCCAGGGCCTCCGCAGGCTTGCCGCCAGGGCCTCCGCATGCTTCCAGCCAGGGCCTTAGCACGTTCGCAAGCACGTTTGATTATTCTTTCGCAACCAACAATCATATCGAGGCACAAGCGACATGTCGCTTCATTTACTAGCGGATACATTTTTTCCCGTATGCATCAAGTTACATAAGCCATGGGCACGTTGGCAAGCAGGGTCTCGAAGTGTTGGCAAGCAGGGCCGAGGCACACCCGCAACTTCCCCGTAAGGGCCAATAGCACGCTGGCTTTGAGGCGCAAGTATGTTGTGTAACTAGGCACACCTGATTATTTTTTCGCAACCAACAATCGAAGGCACAGGCAGCATATCACCTCATTTTTTCACAAACAACAATCAAAGGCACAGGCAACAAGTGAATGGACTGCTATGTTGATGGTTGGCCCACACAAAGTAATGAACAACCAATCGAAGCAAAGCATAAGACAACTCATGCGCCAATACGGTCTCAAGCACTTCCACATCAAAAAGCCCAATGGCAACACACTGTATCGAAGAGTAAGCCAAATCCTACGACAGGCGAACCAAAGGGTCAATGTAAAGATGTGGACGGCGAGCTCCCGCAATGCACGTATGGTAGCTGAGTTTGGGCCGGTTGAACATCCCAAAAAAAAGATGTAAAATAGCAAGCGACATAGGAGCATATACTCCAATAATGCCAATGATACCATGTGACTTGGCATATCGATTCAATCCTCCGAATCGACAATCCATCGCAAGTGTTTCATCCCCCACATGACAATCAAGCTCTGCGACAAAGTTTTGTGGCTCTGCTCTATGTTCAGCCTACCCCCCCCCCAAAAGTCAAATAGTGCAAACAGCACCAAAAATGCCCCGGTAGTTCAAAATGGCCAAAAAAGCTTTTTTTTTTTTTTTTTGCCATTTGATAGCACTATTTGCTTGTGCATGCACACACGAGTTCCCAACATGCCAACTCGATGCAAAAAAGCACTTATTTGAGTACTTCTTAGTACATTTGAATGGGCTTCGGCGGCCTGTCAGCCAGGGCCTGGGCATGCTGGCAGCTAGGGTCTCCGCTGGCAGCCAGAGCCTCCGCAGCTTGCCAGCCAGGGCCTCCGCAGCCTGCCAGCCAGGGCCTCTGCAGCATGCCAGCCAGGGCCTCCGCAGCCTGCCAGCCAGGTCCTCCGCAGACCGCCAGCCAGGGCCTCCGCAGCCTGCCCACCAGGGCCTCCGCAGCCTGCCAGCCATGGCCTCCGCAGCCTGCCAGCCACGACCACTGCAAGCTGCCAGCCATGGCCTCTGCAAGCTGCCGCCAGGGCCAGGGCCTCCGCAGGCTTGCTGCCATGGCTCAGCAGGCTTGCCAGCCAGGCCTCCGCAGCCTGCCAGCCAGGCCTCCGCAGCCTGCCATGGCCTCCCAGCCGCCAGCCTGCCAGCTGCCAGCCAGCTGCCTCCGCAGCCTGCCTGCCAGCCAGCCTGCCTCCGCCCGCAGCCAGCCAGGGCCTTCGCAGCCCAGCCAGCCATGCCTCCGCAGCCTGCCAGCCAGCCAGCCTGCCAGCCAGGGCCTCCGCAGCCAGCCAGCCAGGGCCTCCGCAGCCTGCCAGCAGCCAGCCCTCCGCAGCCTGCCAGCCAGGGCCTCCGCAGCCTGCCAGCCAGCCTGCCAGCAGGGCCGCAGCCTGCCAGCCAGGGCCTCCGCAGCAGCCTCCCATGCTGCTGCAGCCATGGCCTCCGCAGGCTTGCCGCCAGGCCTCCGCAGGCTTGCCGCCAGGGCCTCCGCATGCTTCCAGCCAGGGCCTTAGCACGTTCGCAAGCACGTTTGATTATTCTTTCGCAACCAACAATCATATCGAGGCACAAGCGACATGTCGCTTCATTTACTAGCGGATACATTTTTTTTCCCGTATGCATCAAGTTACATAAGCCATGGGCACGTTGGCAAGCAGGGTCTCGAAGTGTTGGCAAGCAGGGCCGAGGCACACACCCGCAACTTCCCCGTAAGGGCCAATAGCACGCTGGCTTTGAGGAGGCAAGTAGTATGTTGTGTAACTAGGCACACCTGATTATTTTTTCGCAACCAACAATCGAAGGCACAGGCAGCATATCACCTCATTTTTTTCACAAACAACAATCAAAGGCACAGGCAACAAGTGAATGAACTGCTATGTTGATGGTTGGCCACACAAAGTAATGAACAACCAATCGAAGCAAAGCATAAGACAACTCATGCGCCAATACGGTCTCAAGCACTTCCACATCAAAAAGCCCAATGGCAACACACTGTATCGAAGAGTAAGCCAAATCCTACGACAGGCGAACCAAAGGGTCAATGTAAAGATGTGGACGGCGCGAGCTCCCGCAATGCACGTATGGTAGCTGAGTTTGGGCCGGTTGAACATCCAAAAAAAGATGTAAAATAGCAAGCGACATAGGAGCATATACTCCAATAATGCCAATGATACCATGTGACTTGGCATATCGATTCAATCCTCCGAATCCGACAATCCATCGCAAGTGTTTCATCCCCCACATGACAATCAAGCTCTGCGACAAAGTTTTGTGGCTCTGCTCTATGTTCAGCCTACCCCCCCCCAAAAGTCAAATAGTGCAAACAGCACCAAAAATGCCCCGGTAGTTCAAAATGGCCCAAAAAGCTTAATTTTTTTTTTGCCATTTGATAGCACTATTTGCTTGTGCATGCACACACGAGTTCCCAACATGCCAACTCGATGCCAAAAAGCACTTATTTGAGTACTTCTTAGTACATTTGAATGGGCTATTTGAATGGGCTACGGCGGCCTGTCAGCCAGGGCCTGGGCATGCTGGCAGCCAGGGTCTCCGCTGGCAGCCAGGGCCTCCGCAGCTTGCCAGCCAGGGCCTCCGCAGCCTGCCAGCCAGGGCCTCCGCAGCCTGCCAGCCAGCCAGCCTGCCAGCAGCCCTGCCAGCCAGGGCCTCCGCAGCCTGCCAGCCAGGGCCTCCGCAGCCTGCCAGCCCAGGGCCTCCGCGCCTGCCAGCCTGCCAGCCATGGCCTCCGCAGCCTGCCAGCAGCCCAGCCATGGGCCTCCGCAGCCTGCCAGCCAGGGCCTCCGCAGCTTGCAGCTGCCTCCGCAGCCTGCCTGCCATGCCTCGCAGCCTGCCCGCAGCCTTGCCTGCCCAGGCCTCTCCGCAGCCTGCCAGCCAGGCCTCCGCAGCCTGCCAGCCAGGGCCTCCGCAGCCTGCCTCCGCAGCCTGCCAGCAGCCAGGGCCTCCGCAGCCTGCCAGCCAGGGCCTCCGCCGCAGCCTGCCAGCCAGGGCCTCCGCAGCCAGCCAGGGCCAGCCAGGCCTGCCAGCCAGCAGCCTGCCAGCCAGGGCCTCCGCAGCCAGCCTGCAGCCAGGCCAGCCAGCCTGCAGCCAGCCTCCGGCCTGCCAGCAGGGCCTGCCTGCCAGCCATGGCCTCCGCAGGCTTGCCGCCAGGGCTCCGCAGGCTTGCCGCCAGGGCCGCCAGGGCCTCCGCAAGCTTCAGCCAGGGCCTTAGCACGTTCGCAAGCACGTTTGATTATTCTTTCGCAACCAACAATCATATCGAGGCACAAGCGACATGTCGCTTCATTTACTAGCGGATACATTTTTTCCCGTATGCATCAAGTTACATAAGCCATGGGCACGTTGGCAAGCAGGGTCTCGAAGTGTTGGCAAGCAGGGCCGAGGCACACCCGCAACTTCCCCGTAAGGGCCAATAGCACGCTGGCTTTGAGGCGCAAGTATGTTGTGTAACTAGGCACACCTGATTATTTTTTCCGCAACCAACAATCGAAGGCACAGGCAGCATATCACCTCACCTTTTTTTTCACAAACAACAATCAAAGGCACAGGCAACAAGTGAATGGACTGCTATGTTGATGGTTGGCCACACAAAGTAATGAACAACCAATCGAAGCAAAGCATAAGACAACTCATGCGCCAATACGGTCTCAAGCACTTCCACATCAAAAAAGCCAATGGCAACACACTGTATCGAAGAGTAAGCCAAATCCTACGACAGGCGAACCAAAGGGTCAATGTAAAAGATGTGGACGGCGAGCTCCCGCAATGCACGTATGGTAGCTGAGTTTGGGCCGGTTGAACATCCAAAAAAGATGTAAAATAGCAAGCGACATAGGAGCATATACTCCAATAATGCCAATGATACCATGTGACTTGGCATATCGATTCAATCCTCCGAATCCGACAATCCATCGCAAGTGTTTCATCCCCCACATGACAATCAAGCTCTGCGACAAAGTTTTGTGGCTCTGCTCTATGTTCAGCCTACCCCCCCAAAAGTCAAATAGTGCAAACAGCACCAAAAATGCCCCGGTAGTTTAAAATGGCCCAAAAAGCTTAATTTTTTTTTTGCCATTTGATAGCACTATTTGCTTGTGCATGCACACACGAGTTCCCAACATGCCAACTCGATGCCAAAAAGCACTTATTTGAGTACTTCTTAGTACATTTGAATGGGCTACGGCGGCCTGTCAGCCAGGGCCTGGGCATGCTGGCAGCCAGGGCAGGGTCGCTGCTGGCAGCCAGGGCCTCCGCAGCTTGCCAGCCAGCCAGCCCAGGCCTCCGCAGCCTGCCAGCCAGGGCCTCCGCAGCCTGCCAGCCAGGGCCTCCGCAGCCTGCCAGCCAGGGCCTCCGCAGCCTGCCAGCCAGGGCCTCCGCAGCCTGCCAGCCAGGGCCTCCGCAGCCTGCCAGCCCAGGACCCTGCAAGCCTGCCAGCCATGGCCTCCGCAAGCAGCCTGCCGCCAGGGCCTGCAGCCAGGCCTCCTCCGCAGCCTGCCAGGCCCTCCGCAGCTGCCAGCCAGGGCCTCCGCAGCCTGCCAGCCATGCCTCCGCAGCCTGCCAGCCAGGGCCTCCGCAGCCTGCCAGCCAGGCCCGCCAGCCTGCCAGCCAGGGCCTCCGCAGCCTGCCAGCCAGCCTCCGCAGCCTGCCAGCCAGGCCTCCCTCCGCAGCTTGCCCAGCCTGCAGCCTGCCAGCAGCCGCAGCCCAGCCAGGGCCTCCAGCCTCCGCAGCCTGCCAGCCAGGGCCTCTCCGCAGCCTGCCAGCCAGGGGGCTCCAGCCAGCCAGCCAGCCTGCCAGCCAGGGCCTCCGCAGCCTGCCAGCCAGGGCCTCCGCAGCCTGCCAGCCAGGGCCTCCGCAGCCTGCCAGCCAGGCAGCCTCCAGCATGCTGCCAGCCAGGGCCTCCGCCGCAGGCTTGCCGCCAGGGCCTCCGCAGGCTTGCCGCCAGGGCCTCCGCAAGCTTCCAGCAGGGGCCTTAGCACGTTCGCAAGCACGTTTGATTATTCTTTCGCAACCAACAATCATATCGAGGCACAAGCGACATGTCGCTTCATTTACTAGCGGATACACATTTTTTTTTTCCCGTATGCATCAAGTTACATAAGCCATGGGCACGTTGGCAAGCAGGGTCTCGAAGTGTTGGCAAGCAGGGCCGAGGGCACACCCGCAACAACTTCCCCGTAAGGGCCAATAGCACGCTGGCTTTGAGGCGCAAGTATGTTGTGTAACTAGGCACACCTGATTATTTTTTCGCAACCAACAATCGAAGGCACAGGCAGCATATCACCTCATTTTTTCACAAACAACAATCAAAGGCACAGGCAACAAGTGAATGGACTGCTATGTTGATGGTTGGCCACAAAAAGTAATGAACAACCAATCGAAGCAAAGCATAAGACAACTCATGCGCCAATACGGTCTCAAGCACTTCCACATCAAAAAGCCCAATGGCAACACACTGTATCGAAGAGTAAGCCAAATCCTACGACAGGCGAACCAAAGGGCCAATGTAAAGATGTGGACGGCGAGCTCCCGCAATGCACGTATGGTAGCTGAGTTTGGGCCGGTTGAACATCCATAAAAGATGTAAAATAGCAAGCGACATAGGAGCATATACTCCAATAATGCCAATGATACCATGTGACTTGGCATATCGATTCAATCCTCCGAATCCGACAATCCATCGCAAGTGTTTCATCCCCCACAAGACAATCAAGCTCTGCGACAAAGTTTTGTGGCTCTGCTCTATGTTCAGCCTACCCCCCCAAAAGTCAAATAGTGCAAACAGCACCAAAAATGCCCCGGTAGTTCAAAATGGCCCAAAAAGGTTATTTTTTTTTTTTTTTTGCCATTTGATAGCACTATTTGCTTGTGCATGCACACACGAGTTCCCAACATGCCAACTCGATGCCAAAAAGCACTTATTTGAGTACTTCTTAGTACATTTGAATGGGCTACGGCGGCCTGTCAGCCAGGGCCAGGGCATGCTGGCAGCCAGGGGCAGCTGCAGCCAGGCCTCCGCAGCTGGCAGCCAGGGCCTCAGCGCAGCCTGCCAGCCAGGGCCTCCGCAGCCTGCCAGCCAGGGCCTCCGCAGCCTGCCAGCTGCCAGCCAGCAGCCTCCGCAGCCTCCGCCTGCCAGCCAGGGCCTCCCTCCGCAGCCTGCCAGCCAGGGCCTCCGCAGCCTGCTAGCCAGCCCGCAGCCTCCCAGCCAGCCAGCCTGCCCTCCGCAGCCTGCCAGCCAGGGCCTCCGCAGCCTGCCTGCCTGCCTGCCAGCCAGGGCCTCCGCAGCCTGCCAGCCAGGGCCTCCGCAGCCTGCCAGCCATGAGCCTGCCAGCTGCCAGCCATGGCCTCCGCAGCCTGCCAGCCAGGGCCTCCGCAGCTTGCCTGCCAGCCAGGCCTCCGCAGCCTGCCAGCCAGGGCCTCCGCAGCCTGCCAGCCAGGGCCTCCGCAGCCTGCCAGCCAGGCCAGCCTCCGCAGCCTGCCAGCCAGGGCCTCCGCAGCCTGCCAGCCCTCCTCCGCAGCCTGCCAGCCAGGCCGCAGCCTGCAGCCTGCCAGCCAGCCAGCCTCCAGCAGCCCTGCCAGCCAGCGGGCTGCAGCCAGGGCTGCAGCTGCCAGCCATGGCCTCCGCAGGCTTGCCGCCAGGGCCTCCGCAGGCTTGCCGCCAGGGCCTCCGCAAGCTTCCAGCCAGGGCCTTAGCACGTTCGCAAGCACGTTTGATTATTCTTTCGCAACCAACAATCATATCGAGGCACAAGCGACATGTCGCTTCATTTACTAGCGGATACATTTTTTCCCGTATGCATCAAGTTACATAAGCCATGGGCACGTTGGCAAGCAGGGTCTCGAAGTGTTGGCAAGCAGGGCCGAGGCACACCCGCAACTTCCCCGTAAGGGCCAATAGCACGCTGGATTTGAGGTGCAAGTATGTTGTGTAACTAGGCACACCTGATTATTTTCTCGCAACCAACAATCGAAGGCACAGGCAGCATATCACCTCATTTTTTCACAAACAACAATCAAAGGCACAGGCAACAAGTGAATGGACTGCTATGTTGATGGTTGGCCACAAAAAGTAATGAACAACCAATCGAAGCAAAGCATAAGACAACTCATGCGCCAATACGGTCTCAAGCACTTCCACATCAAAAAGCCCAATGGCAACACACTGTATCGAAGAGTAAGCCAAATCCTACGACAGGCGAACCAAAGGGCCAATGTAAAGATGTGGACGGCGAGCTCCCGCAATGCACGTATGGTAGCTGAGTTTGGGCCGGTTGAACATCCATAAAAGATGTAAAATAGCAAGCGACATAGGAGCATATACTCCAATAATGCCAATGATACCATGTGACTTGGCATATCGATTCAATCCTCCGAATCCGACAATCCATCGCAAGTGTTTCATCCCCCACATGACAATCAAGCTCTGCGACAAAGTTTTTGTGGCTCTGCTCTATGTTCAGCCTACCCCCCCCCAAAAGTCAAATAGTGCAAACAGCACCAAAAATGCCCCGGTAGTAGTTCAAAATGGCAAAAAAAAAGCTTAATTTTTTTTTTTGCCATTTGATAGCACTATTTGCTTGTGCATGCACACACACGAGTTCCCAACATGCCAACTCGATGCCAAAAAGCACTTATTTGAGTACTTCTTAGTACATTTGAATGGGCTACGGCGGCCTGTCAGCCAGGGCCTGGGCATGCTGGCAGCCAGGGTCTCCGCTGGCAGCCAGCCTCCGCAGCTTGCCAGCCAGGGCCTCCAGCATGCCAGGGGCCCTCCGCAGCCTGCCAGCCAGGCTCCGCCGCAGCCTGCCAGCCAGGCCTCCGCAGCAGCCTGCCAGCAGCCTGCCAGCCTCCGCAGCCTGCCAGCCAGGGCCTGCCAGCCAGGGCCTCCCAGCCTGCCAGCCAGCCGCAGCCCAGGCCAGCCAGGGCAGCCATGCCCAGCAGCTGCCAGCAGCAGCCCAGCCAGCCAGCCTCCCGCAGCCTGCCAGCCAGGGCCTCCAGCAGCCAGCCAGCCCTGGCAGCCTCCGCAGCCTGCAGCAGCCAGGGCCTCCGCAGCCTGCCAGCCAGGGCCTCCCGCAGCTTGCCAGCCAGCCTCCCGCAGCCTGCCAGCCAGGGCCTCCCAGCTGCCAGCCAGCCAGCCAGGGCCTCCGCAGCCTGCCAGCCAGGGCCTCCGCAGCCAGCCAGGGCCTCCGCAGCCTGCCAGCCAGGGCCTCCGCAGCCTGCCAGCCAGGGCCTCCGCAGCCTGCCAGCCAGGGCCTCCGCAGCCTGCCAGCCAGGGCCTCCGCAGCCTGCCAGCCAGGGCCTCCGCAGCCGCCAGCCAGCCTGCCAGCCAGGGCCTCCGCAGCCTGCCAGCCAGGGCCAGCCAGCCTCCGCAGCAGCTGCCAGCCTCCGCAGGGCCTCCGCAGCCTGCCAGCCTGCCAGCCATGGCCTCCGCAGGCTTGCCGCCAGGGGGCCTTGCCGCCAGGGATTCCGCAGGCTTGCCGCCAGGGCCTCCGCATGCTTCCAGCCAGGGCCTTAGCACGTTCGCAAGCACGTTTGATTATTCTTTCGCAACCAACAATCATATCGAGGCACAAGCGACATGTCGCCTTCATTTACTAGCGGATACATTTTTTCCCGTATGCATCAAGTTACATAAGCCATGGGCACGTTGGCAAGCAGGGTCTCGAAGTGTTGGCAAGCAGGGCCGAGGCACACCCGCAACTTCCCCGTAAGGGCCAATAGCACGCTGGCTTTGAGGCGCAAGTATGTTGTGTAACTAGGCACACCTGATTATTTTTTTCGCAACCAACAATCGAAGGCACAGCAGCAGCATATCACCTCATTTTTTTCACAAACAACAATCAAAGGCACAGGCAACAAGTGAATGGACTGCTATGTTGATGGTTGGCCACACAAAGTAATGAATGAAACCAATCGAAGCAAAGCATAAGACAACTCATGCGCCAATACGGTCTCAAGCACTTCCACATCAAAAAGCCCAATGGCAAACACACTGTATCGAAGAGTAAGCCAAATCCTACGACAGGCGAACCAAAGGGTCAATGTAAAGATGTGGACGGCGAGCTCCCGCAATGCACGTATGGTAGCTGAGTTTGGGCCGGTTGAACATCCAAAAAAGATGTAAAATAGCAAGCGACATAGGAGCATATACTCCAATAATGCCAATGATACCATGTGACTTGGCATATCGATTCAATCCTCCGAATCCGACAATCCATCGCAAGTGTTTCATCCCCCACAAGACAATCAAGCTCTGCGACAAAGTTTTGTGGCTCTGCTCTATGTTCAGCCTACCCCCCCAAAAGTCAAATAGTGCAAACAGCACCAAAAATGCCCCGGTAGTTCAAAATGGCCCAAAAAGCTTAATTTTTTTTTTGCCATTTGATAGCACTATTTGCTTGTGCATGCACACACGAGTTCCCAACATGCCAACTCGATGCCAAAAAGCACTTATTTGAGTACTTCTTAGTACATTTGAATGGGCTACGGCGGCCTGTCAGCCAGGGCCTGGCATGCTGGCAGCCAGGGCATGCTGGCAGCCAGGGCCTCCGCTGGCAGCCAGGGCCTCCGCAGCTTGCCAGCCAGGGCCTCCGCAGCCTGCCAGCCAGGGCCTCCGCAGCCTGCCAGCCAGGGCCTCCGCAGCCTGCCAGCCAGGGCCTCCGCAGCCTGCCAGCCAGGGCCTCCGCAGCCTGCCAGCCATGGCCTCCGCAGCTGCCAGCCATGGCCTCCGCAGCTTGCCGCCAGGGCCTCCGCAGCCTGCCAGCCATGCCTCCGCAGGCAGCCAGCCTCCGCAGCCTGCCAGCCCAGCCTCCGCAGCTTGCCAGCCAGCCAGGCCTCCGCAGCCTGCCAGCCAGGGCCTCCGCAGCCTGCCAGCCAGGGCCTCCGCAGCCTGCCAGCCAGGGCCTCCGCAGCCTGCCAGCCAGGGCCTCCGCAGCCTGCCAGCCAGGGCCTCCGCAGCCTGCCAGCCAGGGCCTCCGCAGCCTGCAGCCTGCCAGCCAGGGCCTCCGCAGCCTGCCAGCCAGGGCCTCCGCAGCCTGCCAGCCAGCCTCCGCCAGCCAGGGCCTCCGCAGCCTGCCAGCCAGGGCCTCCGCATGCTGCCAGCCATGGCCTCCGCAGGCTTGCCGCCAGGGCCTCCGCAGGCTTGCCGCCAGGGCCTCCGCATGCTTCCAGCCAGGGCCTTAGCACGTTCGCAAGCACGTTTGATTATTCTTTCGCAACCAACAATCATATCGAGGCACAAGCGACATGTCGCTTCATTTACTAGCGGATACATTTTTTCCCGTATGCATCAAGTTACATAAGCCATGGGCACGTTGGCAAGCAGGGTCTCGAAGTGTTGGCAAGCAGGGCCGAGGCACACCCGCAACTTCCCCGTAAGGGCCAATAGCACGCTGGCTTTGAGGCGCAAGTATGTTGTGTAACTAGGCACACCTGATTATTTTTTTTCGCAACCAACAATCGAAGGCACAGGCAGCATATCACCTCATTTTTTCACAAAAACAACAATCAAAGGCACAGGCAACAAGTGAATGGACTGCTATGTTGATGGTTGGCCACACAAAGTAATGAACAACCAATCGAAGCAGCAAAGCATAAGACAACTCATGCGCCAATACGGTCTCAAGCACTTCCACATCAAAAAGCCCAATGGCAACACACTGTATCGAAGAGTAAGCCAAATCCTACGACAGGCGAACCAAAGGGTCAATGTAAAGATGTGGACGGCGAGCTCCCGCAATGCACGTATGGTAGCTGAGTTTTGGGCCGGTTGAACATCCAAAAAAGATGTAAAATAGCAAGCGACATAGGAGCATATACTCCAATAATGCCAATGATACCATGTGACTTGGCATATCGATTCAATCCTCCGAATCCGACAATCCATCGCAAGTGTTTCATCCCCCCACATGACAATCAAGCTCTGCGACAAAGTTTTGTGGCTCTGCTCTATGTTCAGCCCCCCCCCCCCCCCAAAAGTCAAATAGTGCAAACAGCACCAAAAATGCCCCGGTAGTTCAAAATGGCCCAAAAAGCTTATTTTTTTTTTTTGCCATTTGATAGCACTATTTGCTTGTGCATGCACACACGAGTTCCCAACATGCCAACTCGATGCCAAAAAGCACTTATTTGAGTACTTCTTAGTACATTTGAATGGGCTACGGCGGCCTGTCAGCCAGGGCCTGGGCTGGGCAGGGCTGGCAGCTGGGCCAGGGCTCCGCTGGCAGCCAGGGCCTCCGCAGCTTGCCAGCCAGGGCCTCCGCAGCCTGCCAGCCAGGGCCTCCGCAGCCTGCCAGCCAGGGCCTCCGCAGCCTGCCAGCCAGGCCTCCGCAGCCTGCCAGCCAGGGCCTCCGCAGCCTGCCAGCCAGGGCCTCCGCAGCCTGCCAGGGCCTCCGCAGCAGCCAGGCCTCCGCAGCTGCCAGCCATGGCCTCCGCAAGCTTGCCAGCCAGGGCCTCCCTCCGCAGCTTGCCAGCCATGGCCTCCGCAGGCAGCCAGCCTCCAGCCTCCCAGGCCTGCCAGCCAGGTCCTCCGCAAGCTGCCAGCCATGGCCTCTCAGCAGCCTGCCAGCCTGCCAGCCAGGGCCTCCGCAGCCTGCCAGCCAGGGCCTCGCAGCCTGCCAGCCAGCCAGCCTCCGCAGCCTGCCAGCCAGGGCCTCCGCAGCCCCAGCAGCCTGCCAGCCAGGGCCTCCGCAGCCTGCCAGCCAGGGCCTCCGCAGCCCTGCCAGCCAGGGCGCAGCCTGCCAGCCAGCCTGCTTGCCAGGGCCTCCGCAGCCTGCCAGCCAGGGCCTCAGCAGCCTGCCAGCCAGGGCCTCCGCAGCCTGCCAGCCATGGCCTCCGCAGGCTTGCCGCCAGGGCCTCCGCCAGGCCTCCGCAGGCTTGCCGCCAGGGCTTCCGCAGGGCCTCCGCTGCTTCCAGCCAGGGCCTTAGCACGTTCGCAAGCACGTTTGATTATTCTTTCGCAACCAACAATCATATCGAGGCACAAGCGACATGTCGCTTCATTTACTAGCGGATACATTTTTTCCCGTATGCATCAAGTTACATAAACCATGGGTACGTTGGCAAGCAGGGTCTCGAAGTGTTGGCAAGCAGGGCCGAGGCACACCGCAACTTCCCCATAAGGGCCAATAGCACGCTGGCTTTGAGGCGCAAGTATGTTGTGTAACTAGGCACACCTGATTATTTTCTCGCAACCAACAATCGAAGGCACACGCAACATATCATCATCTCATTTTTTCACAAACAACAATCAAAGGCACAGGCAACAAGTGAATGAACTGCTATGTTGATGGTTGGCCACACAAAGTAATGAACAACCAATCGAAGCAAAGCATAAGACAACTCATGCGCCAATACGGTCTCAAGCACTTCCACATCAAAAAGCCCAATGGCAACACACTGTATCGAAGAGTAAGCCAAATCCTACGACAGGCGAACCAAAGGGTCAATGTAAAGATGTGGACGGCGAGCTCCCGCAATGCACGTATGGTAGCTGAGTTTGGGCCGGTTGAACATCCAAAAAAGATGTAAAATAGCAAGCGACATAGGAGCATATACTCCAATAATGCCAATGATACCATGTGACTTGGCATATCGATTCAATCCTCCGAATCCGACAATCCATCGCAAGTGTTTCATCCCCCACAAGACAATCAAGCTCTGCGACAAAGTTTTGTGGCTCTGCTCTATGTTCAGCCTACCCCCCCAAAAGTCAAATAGTGCAAACAGCACCAAAAATGCCCCGGTAGTTCAAAATGGCCCAAAAAGCTTAATTTTTTTTTTGCCATTTGATAGCACTATTTGCTTGTGCATGCACACACGAGTTCCCAACATGCCAACTCGATGCCAAAAAGCACTTATTTGAGTACTTCTTAGTACATTTGAATGGGCTACGGCGGCCTGTCAGCCAGGGCCTGGGCATGCTGGCAGCCAGGGTCTCCGCTGGCAGCCAGGGCCTCCGCAGCTTGCCAGCCAGGGCCTCCGCAGCCTGCCAGCCAGGGCCTCCGCAGCCTGCCAGCCAGGGCCTCCGCAGCCTGCCAGCCAGGGCCTCCGCAGCCTGCCAGCCAGGGCCTCGCGCAGCCCAGCCAGGGCCTCCGCAGCTTCCAGCCAGGGCCTCCCAGGGCGCAGCCGCAGCTGCAGCCTGCCAGCCTGCCAGGGCCTCTGCAGCTGCTGCCAGCCAGCCTGCCAGCCAGGGCCAGCCCCCTGCTCCAGGGCTCCGCAGGCTGCCCAGGCCCCGCAGCCTGCCAGCTGGCCTCCGCAGCCTGCCAGCCCAGCCCAGCCCCAGCCTGCCAGCCAGGGCCTCCGCAGCTGCCAGCCAGGGCCTCCCAGCCGCCAAGGCCAGCCAGCCAGGCCCTCCTCCGCAGCCTGCCAGCCAGGGCCTCCGCAGCCTGCCAGCCAGGGCCTCCGCAGCCTGCCAGCCAGGGCCCGCCAGCCTGCCAGCCAGGGCCTCCGCAGCCTGCCAGCCAGGCCCTCCGCAGCCTGCCAGCCAGGGCCTCCGCATGCTGCCAGCCATGGCCTCCGCCAGGCCAGGGCTGCCGCCAGGGCCTCCGCAGGCTTGCCGCCAGGGGCCTCCGCAAGCTTCCAGCCAGGGCCTTAGGGCCTTAGCACGTTCGCAAGCACGTTTGATTATTCTTTCGCAACCAACAATCATATCGAGGCACAAGCGACATGTCGCTTCATTTACTAGCGGATACATTTTTTCCCGTATGCATCAAGTTACATAAGCCATGGGCACGTTGGCAAGCAGGGTCTCGAAGTGTTGGCAAGCAGGGCCAAGGCACACCCGCAAATTCCCCGTAAGGGCCAATAGCATGCTGGCTTTGAGGCGCAAGTATGTTGTGTAACTAGGCACACCTGATTATTTTTTCGCAACCAACAATCGAAGGCACAGGCAGCATATCACCTCATTTTTTCACAAACAACAATCAAAGGCACAGGCAACAAGTGAATGGACTGCTATGTTGATGGTTGGCCACACAAAGTAATGAACAACCAATCGAAGCAAAGCATAAGACAACTCATGCGCCAATACGGTCTCAAGCACTTCCACATCAAAAAGCCCAATGGCAACACACTGTATCGAAGAGTAAGCCAAATCCTACGACAGGCGAACCAAAGGGCCAATGTAAAGATGTGGACGGCGAGCTCCCGCAATGCACGTATGGTAGCTGAGTTTGGGCCGGTTGAACATCCATAAAAGATGTAAAATAGCAAGCGACATAGGAGCATATACTCCAATAATGCCAATGATACCATGTGACTTGGCATATCGATTCAATCCTCCGAATCCGACAATCCATCGCAAGTGTTTCATCCCCCACATGACAATCAAGCTCTGCGACAAAGTTTTGTGCTCTCTGCTCTATGTTTCAGCCCCCCCCCCAAAAGTCAAATAGTGCAAACAGCACAAAAAAATGCCCCCGGTAGTTCAAAATGGCCCAAAAAGGTTTTTTTTTTTTGCCATTTGATAGCACTATTTGCTTGTGCATGCACACACGAGTTCCCAACATGCCAACTCGACGCCAAAAAGCACTTATTTGAGTACTTCTTAGTACATTTGAATGGGCTACGGCGGCCTGTCAGCCAGGGCCTGGGCATGCTGGCAGCCAGGGTCTCCGCTGGCAGCCAGGGCCTCCGCAGCTTGCCAGCCAGGGCCTCCGCAGCCTGCCAGCCAGGGCATCCGCAGCCTGCCAGCCAGGGCATCCGCAGCATGCCAGCCGCCAGCCAGGGCCTCCGCAGCCTGCCAGCCAGGGCCTCCGCAGCCTGCCAGCCAGGGCCTCCCAGCCTGCAGCCTCCAAGCCAGCAGGGCCTCCGCAGCCTGCCAGCCATGGCCTCCGCAGCCTGCCAGCCATGGCCTCCGCAGCTTGCCAGCCCAGGGCCTCCGCAGGCCTGCCAGCCATGGGCCTCCGCCAGCCAGCCAGGGCCTCCGCAGCCTGCCAGCCAGGCCTCCGCAGCCTGCCAGCCAGGCCTCCGCAGCCTGCCAGCCAGGGCCTCCGCAGCCTGCCAGCCAGGGCCTCCGCAGCCTGCCAGCCAGGCCTCCGCAGCTGCCAGCCAGGGCCTCCGCAGCCTGCCAGCCAGGGGCCTCCGCAGCCTGCCAGCCAGGGCCTCCGCAGCCTCCGCAGCCTGCCAGCCAGGGGCCTCCGCAGCCTGCCAGCCAGGGCCTCCGCAGCCTGCTGCCAGGGCCTGCCGCAGGGCTTGCCTGCCAGGCATGGCCGCCGCAGGCTTGCCGCCAGGGCCTCCGCCAGCTTCCAGCCAGGGCCTTAGCACGTTCGCAAGCACGTTTGATTATTCTTTCGCAACCAACAATCATATCGAGGCACAAGCGACATGTCGCTTCATTTACTAGCGGATACATTTTTTCCCGTATGCATCAAGTTACATAAGCCATGGGCACGTTGGCAAGCAGGGTCTCGAAGTGTTGGCAAGCAGGGCCGAGGCACACCCGCAACTTTCCCGTAAGGGCCAATAGCACGCTGGCTTTGAGGCGCAAGTATGTTGTGTAACTAGGCACACCTGATTATTTTTTCGCAACCAACAATCGAAGGCACAGGCAGCATATCACCTCATTTTTTCACAAACAACAATCAAAGGCACAGGCAACAAGTGAATGGACTGCTATGTTGATGGTTGGCCACACAAAGTAATGAACAACCAATCGAAGCAAAGCATAAGACAACTCATGCGCCAATACGGTCTCAAGCACTTCCACATCAAAAAGCCCAATGGCAACACACTGTATCGAAGAGTAAGCCAAATCCTACGACAGGCGAACCAAAGGGTCAATGTAAAGATGTGGACGGCGAGCTCCCGCAATGCACGTATGGTGGCTGAGTTTGGGCCGGTTGAACATCCAAAAAAGATGTAAAATAGCAAGCGACATAGGAGCATATACTCCAATAATGCCAATGATACCATGTGACTTGGCATATCGATTCAATCCTCCGAATCCGACAATCCATCGCAAGTGTTTCATCCCCCACATGACAATCAAGCTCTGCGACAAAGTTTTGTGGCTCTGCTCTATGTTCAGCCTACCCCCCCCCAAAAGTCAAATAGTGCAAACAGCACCAAAAATGCCCCGGTAGTTCAAAATGGCCCAAAAAGCTTATTTTTTTTTTTGCCATTTGATAGCACTATTTTTGCTTGTGCATGCACACACGAGTTCCCAACATGCCAATACCTTAGCAATCCAAGTGAAGCCTTCTCGCTCCAGTGGTAGGAATCCTTCTTAAAATGCTCTCTTCCACTCCTCTCCTTAGCTATTCTCCCAAGAGGCACGAAGATCAAATGACAAAAAGATTGGGTGGCAGTCTGATTTGGACTATTTTATATAAAAGACAAGTGAAAACCGCCCAAAAAACTGCAAATTTTCAATTCTGTACGCAGTGGATCGTCCTGTACGATCCTGGATCGTCCTGGACGATTTTACTTAAACGATCTGAAACGACCCATATTGTATATGTGTACGAACTGACTTCGTACAGCTGATCGTCCTGTACGAACTTGGTTCGTCCAGTACGAACGGTTATTACAAGGTCGGTTCTAGAAACTGCTGAAAACTGTTCTAAGTCGGTTGATCGTTTTGAACGAAAATGTGATCGTCTGGACGAAAATTTTCCATAAAACCGATCGTCCTGGACGATTGTTTATTTCGTCTGGACGAAAATTGTCCAGTGAACCCCATCGCCTGGGACGATGATTTGTTTTCGTTCGGACGAAAAATTTTCAGAGAGCGGATCGTCCTGTACGATATAAATTTTCGTCTGTACGAAATGTTTCCAGTGAACCCATCGCCTCGTACGATGGTCAAAATTCGTCTGGACGAAAATTATCCAGAGAACCCATCGCCTGGGACGATGATAAATTTCGTCCTGGACGAATAGGACTTAGAAAAATTTTTCAAAGCAAGTTCCTATTCGTTCCAAGTGCTCTATAGGAGATAACTGACAGATCGTCCAGTACGATAAATATCGTCCTGTACGATCAGTTTAGAATTTCAAGATCTCCTTATTTGTGTGTATGTGTGTGAGATTTTATTCACTCAATTACAATCACTCCCTTTCAAAAATTAAAAAAAAAAATTAAACAAAATATCTCATGTTGAATTTGAATTGAAGTTTTCGTAGTCTGGAGTCTGATTTTTCCTGAAATGTTAGTACACACAAGAGAGCAAGTGCAAATCTTCTGAAATTGTTAGGAGATAAACTATACATTTGAACAATAATGTTTGGAATCATCAAAACTACAAAAGTTGCATAAATATAACTCATTCAAATAGCAACTATTCAAACAATCTCCCCCTTTTTGATGATGGCAAAACAATTATTATTAGTATGGTTTCAAGTTAAAAACACATCTTTTATCTCCTAAACTCCCCCTGAATTTATGAGTACATTAACATAAGGAGGCATTAAAGAACAATATTTAACGAACAAAAAATTTTTATTTTTTTCAAAAATTTTAACACAAACTTTATAAACAAAACATACCAAAAAAAAAAACAAACTTACACAAACACAAAATAACACAAATAATAATTTCTCCCCCTTTTTGACAGCAACAAAAAGTGAAGAAGAAATAGACAAGAAATGTAAGTAATTGTATGAAAAATTCATTTGAATATTTAATCTAAATGGTGATTGATATAAGGTATGCAATTTTCAACTAAAAACATTAGGTCAATCATAGAAATTCAGGAGATTTAAAAACTGATATAACATTGTAAGTAAGAAGAATTTAGCAAAGACATGATTCAATTTAGACATTTCAATATAAAAAAATCATTACAAGATAGATGAAGAAAAAAATTCTATATTTCAAAATTCAAAAGAATAAGAAAATGAACATAAGATCAATTTGAATTAAGAGATTGAAAGAATTTGGAAAGAAGAGAATTACCACATGTGGCGCTTTGCGCATCTTTTTCAAACTTTTGAGCACATTTTTGTGCATCTATTGATATTGAGTTGTTTTTGTGCCTCTTTTTCATATTTGCGAAACATTGCGCATTTCTTTTGATTTTTGTACTTTTTGTACAATTTTCAAGAGTAATTTAGACTAATTCTTTCCAAAATCAATAATCTAAAATTTCAAATATTTCTAACTACATAAATATTATTTGAACAAGGAAAATACAAAATAAGTAAACATCTAAATTGCAATAATAATTTTAACTTTTATGTAGTCTAAATGAATAGACATGAATTTAAAAATTCTAATTACAACAAGTTATAAACAACTTTTAAACTTAGAAAGACTAGATTTTCTAATGTAGATAATCTCAAATTACGATCTAATTTAAGCACGATGAAGATTAAAAATAATACTAATGAAATTCATAAAAATTAACCACATTTCAATAACAAATCAATACTGAAACAAGTGCGAAATGCATTGATTTATATGAAAGGATTACATTTCACAGAAATTTAAACATAACATAAAGTACAAGACACAACATTAAACAAAAAACACTAACAAAAACATTAACATAAACAAGACATAAAAAAAATGAGAAACAAACACAACAACACAACAAAAATACAACACAAGAACAAACACAAACACATAAAATCATCTCTACTGTTCTGGAGGAGGAGGAGGAGGAATGCCACCGAAAAGGTTAAAGTAGGAGGCCATCAACATTACATTGGTATTGATATCATGTACTTCATTTCTAATAACACCAATGTCATGTTGTTGCTGCACAAGTTGAGCATCAAATTGATCAAAATCTTTGATCAATATGAGTCTCTAATCGATCAAAATCTCTCAATCAGATTCTGATAATCTGACTGAGGTGCAGAGGTATGCTCTCTTCTTCTTCTTCTTCTTCTTCTGAAGCACTGTCATGTGCTTTCCCTTTTTCTTTTTCTTCCTTGAAGAGCAGTCTAAATGATGCATTGTTATAGTAAACTGGCTCTTCATATTCCTCATCAGGATGCACTATATTGTATTTCTTCTCCAAAATGTAAGTAATCAAGTGCCCTAATGAAATATTCTTCTTCTTCTTCTGATCAGCATGTCCTATTTCTGAAAGCCCATAGATATGATCTATGATGAGTTGGGCTTCATCAATAGGATGTCTCGACATGATTAAAAAAGGTTAGACAAGAAAGGAGAGGAGTGATGTTAATCCTATCACACAGCTTTAGGAATAATTGAGGATCTAAGGATATGCTGGATGATTCGGGCATCTTGAGTCATACCTAAGACTCTAGCAACATGATTGTCAATAGCATTTCCTCTAATTATGTTATTGATTTGAAACCATTTGAAAGAGTTTTCTGACATTAGGGTGTGGGCTCTATATCCCTCAGTTCTTAATTTTAAAAATGCACCAAGATCGTGCTTGGTGATCTCAACTTTTTGCTTAAAAACAAAAGAACTAATGACAGAGTGGTCAGAATTGAAAAACTCATGTTGGCAAGGAAGTAATGGTAGGTTTTTGTTTGTTAGAGAAGTGGACGAGAGAAAGAATGAACTGAAATTGGGTTGAGGCGAAAAAGGTGCATTACCCGATATTTCAACTCTGCTGCTGGGATAAGAATGCGAGACGGAGTGATTTTAGCAGAGGCAAAACGAGGAAAAGATTCCTCATTTTCCTTAGAAAGAAAGTTGTCTGGAGCATTCCTATTGGGTTTCTTCACCACCAAAACCTTTTGTCTCTTGCTAGAGGAGGCCATTGTTGATTTGATGTTGAAAGGTATTGAGAAAGAGATTTGAAAGTGTGATTTTCAAGTTTTGAAAAGCCTTCATATTTAAAGAAAAACGATACTTTCGTCCTGGACGAAAATAATCGTCCTGGACGAAAACATAATAGTTCGTCTGGACGAAGTAGGTTCGTACAGACGATCCAATTCGTCCAAAATGTAACGGCTTTTCGTATTCAACACAACTTACGATGCGTCCCTTCGTACAGGCTTTTTGACTTGACCGATCGTACAGACGAACAAATTTCGTACAGACGATCGAAAAGTATTTCGTTTTAATGACTCTTGAAAAAACCGTCCCCTACAATGAAACGACACATGTTCGTCTGGACGAACAAAAAATTTCGTACAGACGAAGTTCGTATTAAAAACTGTTTTATCCACTCAACCGCCGCATTCAATCGTCCCGACGTTTGAGAGAAAAAAAAAAATTCGTCCTGGACGATCACAGATCGTACAGACGATCCAAAACAAAACTGCTAAAAAAAAAAACGGTTTAAATTTTCGCAAACTGTTCCTTTACACATCGTCCCGTACGAAAAATATTTCGTCCTGGACGATTTCCTCCAAAAAATTTTGATTTTTAAATTTTTAATTTAACAAAAAAACAAAAAAAACAAAAAAAAAAAAAAAAAAAAAAAAAAAAAAAAAAAACACAGAAAACATAAGACAAAATCATAAATCCAAAAACAATTCATTCAAAAACACACACAAAATAAAAAAAAAAAATCACAAAAACAAAACACAACAAGTATCAATGTTGCAAAGACATTTTGGTTAAGCATTCAAATCAATAACACCAAGCCTTGTTCTTAAAGTACTGAAGGTATCAAAGGCTAAAGGTTTTGTAAAAAATGTCTGCAAGTTGATTTTCAGTTGAAACATGTATGAGTTCAATTTCTCCTTTGGATACATGATCCCTTATGAAATGATGCCTTATATCAATGTGTTTGGTTCTAGAATGTTGAATAGGATTTTTTTGAAATACAAATAGCACTAGTATTGTCACAATAAATTGGAATAGTGCCTATAGTTAATCCTAAGTCAATCAACTGTTGTTTTAACCAAAGTACTTGTGCCACACAACTTCCTAATGCAATGTATTCTGCTTCTGCAGTAGATAGTGCCACTGAATTTTGTTTTCTACTAGACCATGAAACTAATAATGAATTTCCAATGAATTGACATGTTCCAGAAGTGCTTTTCCTATCCACTCTACAGCCTGCAAAGTCAGAATCTGAGTAACCAATAATTTCAAATGAAGAGCTAAACTTAGGATACCAAATTCCTAAGTTTTGAGTTCCTAGTAGATATCTTAAAATCCTTTTTACTGCTGTCAAATGTGATTCTTTTGGATCTGATTGAAATCTAGCACATAGGCAAACACTAAACATAATATCTGGTCGGCTAGCAGTCAAGTAAAGTAAAGATCCAATTATCCCTCTAAATTTCTTTTGATCAACAGATTTTCCCTTAAGGTCCTTATCCAACTGAACTGAAGAACTCATTGGTGTACTAACAGGTTTAGCATTGTCCATTTCATATTTTTTGAGGATGTCTTTAATGTATTTGTTTTGACTAAGAAAAGTACCTTCCTCAAGTTGCTTAATGCTAAATCCTAGAAAGTAATTTAAATCTCCCATTAGACTCATTTCGAATTCATTACTCATTGTTTTAGAAAAATCATCACAAAGATGTTTATTTGAAGATCCAAAGATGATGTCATCCACATAAATTTGAACAATAAGTATATCCTTTCCAATTTTTCTTAAAAAAAGAGTTGTATCCACACTTCCTTTTTCAAAAGATCTTTCAAGTAGGAAGGTGCTTAACCTCTCATACCAAGCCCTAGGTGCCTGTTTCAATCCATATAATGCCTTTTTTAATTTGAAAACATGATTTGGAAATTTAGAATTTTCAAAACCTGGAGGTTGTTCTACAAAAACATCTTCTTCAATTACTCCATTTAAAAAGGCACTTTTAACATCCATTTGAAACAATTTAAAACCCTTTAAAACAGGCAAAGGCTAGTAAAACCCTAATTGCTTCAAGTCTAGCTACAGGGGCAAAAGTTTCCTCAAAATCAATTCCTTCAATTTGATTATACCCCTTAGCTACTAATCTAGCCTTATTTCTAATGACTACTCCTGAGTCATTCATTTTGTTTTTGAACACCCACTTGGTTCCAACAACACTTTGATCTTTTGGTCTTGTAGTTAGTTCCCAAACTTTATTTCTTACAAATTGATTTAACTCTTCTTGCATGGCCAATATCCAAAATTCATCTGAAAGTGCTTGATCAATGTTAGTGGGTTCAATGGTTGAAATAAAGGCTGAATGATTGACTTCCTTGTTTAATCCACGCCCTAGTTCTAACACCCTCACTTGGTTCTCCTATAATTAATTCCTTTGGGTGATTTTTAGAAAATCTCAAATCTCTAGGCAAAGGGTCTTCTCTCTTTCTATATTTTCTTCCACATTTTCTTCCAAATTTAATCTATCAATCTTTTGGGAGTTTTCTTCAATTTCTTCTTCAACAACTTTTGGCTCTTCCATATTTTCATTTTCATCAAAAACAACATGTGTGGTTTCTTCAATAACTAAAGTTCTTTTGTTGAATACTCTATAAGATTTTCCAACACTTGAATATCCAACAAAAATTCCTTCATCTGATTTTGGATCAAATTTTCCTAAGGCAGATTTTCCATTATTATGTATGAACACCTTGCAACCAAATACATGTAAATGAGACAAATTTGGTGTTCTACCTTTTACCAATTCATAGGGTGTTTTATTTAAATTTGATCTCACATTTACCCTATTCAGAACATAGCATGCAGTGCTAACCGCCTCAGCCCAAAAATATCTAGGAAGAGAGTATTCTGCTAACATTGCTCGGGCGGCTTCTATTAATGTTCTGTTCTTTCTTTCAACTACTCCATTTTGTTGAGGAGTTCTAGGTGCAGAAAAATTGTGATCAATCCCCTTTTCTTTACAGAAATCTTCAAATCTTTCATTTTCAAATTCTCCTCCATGATCACTTTGTATAGAAATTATTTCACATCCTAGTTTTCTTTGTATCCAAGTTGAAAAATTTCTGAATTCCTCAAATGATTCACTTTTATGAAAAAAAGAAATTTAACCCAGGTGAATCTTGAAAAATCATCAACTATCACAAATCCATATACCTTTCCTCCTAGACTAACCGTGCTTACAGGTCCAAAAAGATCCATGTGAAGAATTTCTAAAGGTTTACTGGTCCTAAGATCTTTATTGGACTTAAAAGAGGACTTCACTTGTTTTCCTAATTGACATGCATCACATAAGTGGTCCTTAGTAAAGTCTAGTTTAGGTATTCCTCTAACCAAATTCTTTTGGGTAAGTCTTCTAAGATTTTTCATACTAGAATGACAAAGTCTCCTATGCCAAAGCCATGATTCATCAGAAACAGTTTTCAAACAAAAAGCAGTAGGAGATTGAATACAATTTTTAAATCTAGCATGTAGACATTGTTCACCCTTTTTCCATTTAAAACAATTTTTCCATTTAGGCTAATTATGCAGCTAGTAGGTAAAAATTTTACATTATAGCCCTTATCACATAGCTGACTTATGCTAAGCAAATTATGTTTTAAGCCTTCAACTAATAAAACATTATCTATGAAAAAGTTTTTCAAATTTCCAATCATACCTGATCCAACCACCTTTTTTGTGGTATTATCTCCAAGTGTAACCTTGCCTCCATTCCTGGTTTCCAGCGTTATGAATTGAGCAGTATCTCCAGTCATGTGCTTAGAACATCCGCTGTCCAGGTACCATATACTCTCACGAGGTCTTGTGTGAGAGTATTCCTGCAAAATTCTCAAATGTTAGACCTGGGAACCCAAACTAGTTTGGGTTCACCTTTATGAAATTTATAATCAGATGCATGTGTGATATGTCTAGGTTTATGCATCTTAGTTCTCCACACCAAATTATGTTTCATCTTTGAAGTGCAGGTGTGAGATATATGTCCCAAAAATCCACAATTGTTACATTTAACATTAGGAAAAATATTCCTATGTTTTCTTTCATATGATTGTCTTCTAAGGGATTTCATGAATTTAGGATAATATTTAGGATTTGTAAAATCTTCAAGTTCAGGGGGAATCCTTTTATCCTCAAGAGCTCTTATAGTAAGTTTGTAAAATGAATTCATATCCTTCAAGATTCGATTTGTATAATTGATTCTATATGTCTTGTGCTCAGATTCATCCTTAAATTTCTCTCAAATTCTTTTTCAAGTTCAGCATAGGATGATTTTAAATTTTCAAAAATTTTTATTCAAGTCATCATATTCATCAAGTAGTTTCATGTGGTTGCTATCAATTAAAGCATGATCTTTCCTAAGGATTTCGTGTTCCTTATTAAGCTCTTCCAATTCTAAAACTAAACTAGAATGCATCTTTTTAGTTTTCCTATATGCATCATGCATGTGTTCAGAAACTTCAAACAGTTCATCATAGGTTAAATCACATACCTCTTCTTGATCTGATTGTTCAGCTTTATCTGCCATCAAGCAAAGGTTGGTGACTTCTTCTTCGTTTTCAGTCTCAGATGAGTCTGAAGCTGAGTCCGCCCAAAAAGCCTTTTGAAAAACTTCTTCTTGCCCTTCTTTACCATTGGTTTCTCTTCTATCTTCTCCTTGCTAGGAGTGGCTTTAAGTTTTGGACAATCAGTTTTTATATGACCTGGTTTCCTGCATTCATAACAAATCACTTCATTAGAAACCCTGCCATTTTTGTTATACTTACCTCTATTCCATTGCTGGCGTCTCTTCTGCTTCCTCTTTAAAAAGCTTCTGAATTGTCTAGTCATCAGTGCTATATCTTCTTCATCCTCAGGTTGTGAGTGTTCACTTTCTGACTCTTCCACATTTAATGCAAGATTCTTTTCCTTTCTTGGTTCACCTGCATCAATCTTTCTTTGACTTACTCCTTGCTCGTAAGCAATGAGTGAACCAAGAAGATTGTCAATAGAATAAATGTTCAGATCTTTTGACTCTGTAATTGCAGTAATTTTAGCATCGTATGCAGTAGGTAAACAACGAAGAATCTTATTAACCATTTCAGCATTAGTTAATTCCCTACCAAGTGCATGCAAAGAGGTGACAATTTGAGTGAATCTTGTGTACATGTCAGATATAGATTCATTAGGTTTCATGCGAAATAATTCGTAGTCATGTAACAAGATATTGAGTCTTGATTGCTTAACCTCATTTGTCCCTTCATAAGTAATACAAAGTCTATCCCATATGTCTTTTCCGCTTTTACAAGTGGAAACTCGCATGTAGTCTTCAGATTTTAAAGCACAAAAGAAACTATTTAAACATTTCGCATTTAATTGTGCTAAGTCACGTTCTTCTATAGTCCAATCTACATAGGGTGTATCTACCCTAATTCCATCAACTAATCTAGTTGGTTTTGTGTAACCTTCCTGGACTAGCACCACACATGCGATAATCAAGTGACTGTAAGAAAGTAGACATGCGTGTTTTCCAAAAATCAAAAGGAATATTGTCAAACAGTGGAGGTCTAGTGATAGAGTAACCCTCAGGTGTGTTTCGGTTTCCAAATGTAGCCATCTACGTTAATCAAAAAGTAGTTCAAACTTATGATTTTGAAACTCAGCTCTGATACCACTTGTTGAGTCCAGTAATTAGGTTGTTAAGCCTAAGTAAATGTCCCAAGGCTACCAAGAGGGGGGTGAATTGGTAGTTTTTTTAAAAATTTAAACCCTCTTAATAATAAAGTTTAACCGAAATGAAAATTTTCTTTTTAAAGTTAGTAGAAAAATGTTTTTCAACCACAGAGTTGTTTAAACTGAAATTTAAAATGCGGAAACGTAAAAGCTAAAAAGTAAATGACACCAGATTTATAGTGGTTCGGTCTATAACCAGACCTACATCCACTCCTCAGAGGCGCCCTCTGAGTATTGCACTAATACCAATAGTGACTCTCCTTTTGCACCCACAGCAAGGCGGAGAAGCCCTTACAACACACTCTTTTCACCACTCCCCGGTGCGGTAGAGAACCGTCCGTCCTTTTACACAAAACCCAGTGTTGGCAGAGAACCTTCGTCCTTTCACACCCTCCAAGTGTGTGGGCAGAGAACCCTTCGTCCTTTCACACTCTCCTAGTGTGGGCAGAGAACCCTTCGTCCTTTCACACTCTCCTAGTGTGGGCAGAGAACCCTTCGGCTGTTCACACTCTCCAAGTGTCGGCAGAGAACCGGATCTCCTTGACAGATCTTCTCACAAGTATCTAGAAGGAAGAAAGAGAAAGAGTGAAGAAATCCAATTTCACAAGTAGAGATTCTTACCTTAGCAATCCAAGTGAAGCCTTCTCGCTCCAGTGGTAGGAATCCTTCTTAAAATGCTCTCTTCCACTCTCTCCTTAGCTATTCTCCCAAGAGGCACGAAGATCAAATGACAAAAAGATTGGGTGGCAGTCTGATTTGGACTATTTATATAAAAGACAAGTGAAAACCGCCCAAAAACTGCAAATTTTCAATTCTGTACGCAGTGGATCGTCCTGTACGATCCTGGATCGTCCTGGACGATTTTACTTAAACGATCTGAAACGACCCATATTTGTATATGTGTACGAACTGACTTCGTACAGCTGATCGTCCTGTACGAACTTGGTTCGTCCAGTACGAACGGTTATTACAAGGTCGGTTCTAGAAACTGCTGAAAACTGTTCTAAGTCGGTTGATCGTTTGAACGAAAATGTGATCGTCTGGACGAAATTTTCCATAAAACCGATCGTCCTGGACGATTGTTTATTTCGTCTGGACGAAAAATTGTCCAGTGAACCCATCGCCTGGGACGATGATTTGTTTTCGTTCGGACGAAAAATTTTCCAGAGAGCGGATCGTCCTGTACGATATAAATTTTCGTCTGTACGAAATGTTTCCAGTGAACCCATCGCCTCGTACGATGGTCAATTCGTCTGGACGAAAATTATCCAGAGAACCCATCGCCTGGGACGATGATAAATTTCGTCCTGGACGAATAGGACTTAGAAAAATTTTTCAAAGCAAGTTCCTATTCGTTCCAAGTGCTCTATAGGAGATAACTGACAGATCGTCCAGTACGATAAATATCGTCCTGTACGATCAGTTTAGAATTTCAAGATCTCCTTATTTGTGTGTATGTGTGTGCGTATGCATCAAGTTACATAAGCCATGGGCACGTTGGCAAGCAGGGTCTCGAAGTGTTGGCAAGCAGGGTCTCGAAGTGTTGGCAAGCAGGGCCGAGGCACACCTGCAACTTTCCCCATAAGGGCCAATAGCACTCTGGCTTTGAGGCGCAAGTATGTTGTGTAACTAGGCACACCTGATTATTTTTTTTTCGCAACCAAACAAATCGAAGGCACAGGCAGCATATCACCTCATTTTTTCACAAACAACAATCAAAGGCACAGGCAACAAGTGAATGAACTGCTATGTTGATGGTTGGCCACACAAAGTAATGAACAAACCAATCGAAGCAAAGCATAAGACAACTCATGCGCCTATACGGTCTCAAGCACTTCCACATCAAAAAGCCCAATGGCAACACACTGTATCGAAGAGTAAGCCAAATCCTACGACAGGCGAACCAAAGGGTCAATGTAAAGATGTGGACGGCGAGCTCCCGCAATGCACGTATGATAGCTGAGTTTGGGCCGGTTGAACATCCATATAAGATGTAAAATAGCAAGCGACATAGGAGCATATACTCCAATAATGCCAATGATACCATGTGACTTGGCATATCGATTCAATCCTCCGAATCCGACAATCCATCGCAAGTGTTTCATCCCCCACAATGACAATCAAGCTCTGCGACAAAGTTTTGTGGCTCTGCTCAATGTACACAGCCTACCCCCCCCCCCAAAAGACAAACAGTGCAAACAGCCCCAAAAATGCCCCCGTAGTTCAAAAATGGCCCAAAAAGCTTATTTTTTTTTTTTGCCATTTGATAGCACTATTTGCTTGTGCATGCACACACGAGTTCCCAACATGCCAACTCGATGCCAAAAAAGCACTTATTTGAGTACTTCTTAGTACATTTGAATGTGCTACGGCGGCTGTCTGTCAGCCAAGGCCTCCGCAGCTTGCCAGCCAGGGCCTCCGCAGCCTGCCAGCAGCCAGGGCCTCCGCAGCATGCCAGCCAGGGCCTCGCAGCGCCTGGCACTGCCAGCCAGGGCCTCCGCAGCCTGCCAGCCAGTGCCTCCGCCAGCCTGCCAGCCATGCAAGCTGCAGCTGCCATTGGCCTCGCAAGCTTGCCAGCCATGGCCTCGCAGAGCTTGCTGCCATGGACTCGCAGGCTTGCTGCCATGGGGCCTCCGCAGGCTTGCTGCCAGCCCATGGACTCCGCATAGCAGATGGCAGCCAGGGCCTCCGCCGCCTGCCAGCCAGGGCCTCCGCAGCCTGCCAGCCAGGGCCTCCGCAGCCTGCCAGCCAGGGGCCTCCGCTCTGCCAGCCAGGGCGCTGCTGCCAGCCAGGGACTCCGCAGCCTGCCAGCCAGGGCCTCCGCGCAGTGCTGCCAGTGCCGCAGCCCTGCCTCAGGGCTTCCGCAGCCTGCAGCCAGGGCCTCCGCAGCCTGCCAGCCAGGCCTCCGCACGCTGCCTGCCTCCCAGGGCCTCCGCACGCTGCCAGCCAAGGCCTCCGCAGGCTTGCGCTTAGCCAGGCCTCCGCAGGCTTGCCGCAGGCCTCCGCATGCATCAGCCAGGGCCTTAGCACATTCGCAAGCACGTTTTGATTATTCTTTTCGCAACCAACAATCATATCGAGGCACAAGCGACATGTCGCATCATTTACTAGCGGATACATTTTTTCCCGTATGCATCAAGTTACATAAGCCATGGGCACGTTGGCAAGCAGGGTCTCGAAAGTGTTGGCAAGCAGGGTCTCGAAGAGGGCAAGCAGGGGGCCGAGGCACACCTGCAACTTTCCCATAAGGGCCAATAGCACTCTGGCTTTGAGGCGCAAGTATGTTGTGTAACTAGGCACACCTGATTATTTTTTTCGCAACCAACAATCGAAGGCACAGGCAGCATATCACCTCCTCATTTTTTCACAAAACAACAATCAAAGGCACAGGCAACAAGTGAATGAACTGCTATGTTGATGGTTGGCCACACAAAGTAATGAACAACCAATCGAAGCAAAGCATAAGACAACTCATGCGCTATATACGGTCTCAAGCACTTCCACATCAAAAAGCCCAATGGCAACACACTGTATCGAAGAGTAAGCCAAATCCTACGACAGGCGCGAACCAAAGGGTCAATGTAAAGATGTGGACGGCGAGCTCCCGCAATGCACGTATGATAGCTGAGTTTTGGGCCGGTTGAACATCCATATAAGATGTAAAATAGCAAGCGACATAGGAGCATATACTCCCAATAATGCCAATGATACCATGTGACTTGGCATATCGATTCAATCCTCCGAATCCGACAATCCATCGCAAGTGTTTCATCCCCATCCCCCAATGACAATCAAGCTCTGCTGCGACAAAGTTTTGTGGCTCTGCTCAATGTACATACCCCCCCCCCCCCAAAAAGACAAACAGTGCAAACAGCCCCAAAAATGCCCCCCGTAGTTCAAAATGGCCCAAAAAGCTTTTTTTTTTTTTTTTGCCATTTGATAGCACTATTTGCTTGTGCATGCACACACGAGTTCCCAACATGCCAACTCGATGCCAAAAAAGCACTTATTTTGAGTACTTCTTAGTACATTTGAATGTGCTACGGCGGCTGTCACCAGCCAAGGCAGCCAAAGCCTGCCAGCAGCCTCGCACCAGCCAGGCAGCCTCCGCAGCCAGCACAGCCAGGGGCCTCCGCAGCCTGCCAGCCAGGCCTCCGCAGCCTGCCAGCCAGGCTTAATTGCAGCAAGCCAGTTGCCTGCAGCCTGCCAGCCATTGGGCCCGCCGCAAGCCTGCCAGCCAGGGCTTGCTGCAGCCTGCCAGCCATGGCAGCCAGGCAAGCCGCAAGCCAGGCCACCGTCAGCATGGCTTTCCCCTGCGCTTTCCCATGGAAAGCGCAGAGCCTCCAGCCAGCCAGCCGAAAGCATTGCCAGCCCAGGCCACCTCTTGCCAGCCTGCCAGCCAGGGCCTCCGCAGCCTGCCAGCAGCCAGTGCAGCTTCCCGCAGCCTGGCCAGCCAGGGCCTCCTCAGCAGCCTGCCAGCCAGGGCCTCCGCAGCCTGCCAGCCAGGTCCCTCCGCACAGCCTTGCCAGCCAGCCTCCTCCGCCAGCCAGCCAGGCAAGCTGCCAGGGCCTAGCCGCAGCCTGCCAGCAGTCCCGCCCTGCCCAGCCTGCAGCCAGCCAGGGCTCCCGCACAGCTTGCCAGCCAGGGCCTCCGCACAAAGGGCCGCCAAGTTGCCATCCAGCACTTTGCCCGCCAGGGGCTTCCGCAAGCAGAACACTCCCAGGGTTTAGACATTCGCAAGCACGTTTGATTATTCTTTCGCAACCAACACAATCATATCGAGGCACAAGCGACATGTCGCATCATTTTACTAGCGGATACATTTTTTTTCCCGTATGCATCAAGTTACATAAGCCATTGGGGCAACGTTGGCAAAGCAAGTCTCGAAGTCTCGCAAGCAGGGTCTCGAAAGTGTTGGCAAGCAGGGCCGAGGCACACACCTGCAACTTTCCCATAAGGGCCAATAGCACTCTCTGGCTTTGAGGCGCAAGTATGTTGTGTAACTAGGGCACACACACCTGATTATTTTTTCGCAACCAACAATCGAAGGCACAGGCAGCATATCACCTCATTTTTTTTCACAAACAACAATCAAAAGGCACAGGCAACAAGTGAATGAACTGCTATGTTGATGGTTGGCCACACAAAGTAATGAACAACCAAATCGAAGCAAAGCATAAGACAACTCATGCGCGCCTATACGGTCTCAAGCACTTCCACATCAAAAAGCCCAATGGCAACACACTGTATCGAAGAGTAAGCCAAATCCTACGACAGGCGAACCAAAGGGTCAATGTAAAAAGATGTGGACGGCGAGCTCCCGCAATGCACGTATGGATAGCTGAGTTTGGGCCCGGTTGTGAACATCCATATAAGATGTAAAATAGCAAGCGACATAGGAGCATAGGAGCATACTCCAATAATGCCAATGATACCATGTGACTTGGCATATCGATATCGATTCAATCCTCCGAATCCGACAATCCATCGCAAGTGTGTTTCATCCCCCACATGACAATCAATCCAAGCTCTGCGACAAAGTTTTGTGGCTCTGCTCAATGTACAGCCTACCCCCCCCCCAAAAAAAGACAAAACAGTGCAAACAGCCCCACAAAAAATGCCCCCCGTAGTTCAAAATGGCCCCCCAAAAAAAGCTTATTTTTTTTTTTTTTTTTTTTGCCATTTTTGATAGCACTATTTTGCTTGTGCATGCACACACACGAGTTCCCAACATGCCAACTCGATCGATGCCAAAAAAAAGCATTTTATTTTGAGTACTTCTTAGTACATTTGAATGTGCTATTGGCGGCTGTCACGGCGGCTGTCAGCCAAGGCCTCCATCCTCCGCAGCTTGCCAGCCAGGGCCCTCCGCAGCCTGCCAGCCCAGGGGCCTCCGCAGCATGCCAGCCAGGGCCCTCCCGCAGCCCTGCCAGCCAAGGGCCTCCGCAGGCCCTCCGCAGCCAGGGCAGCCAGGGCCTTCCGCAGCCTGCCAGCCAGTGCCAGGCCTCCGCCCTGCCAGCCAGACCACTGCAAGCTGCCTGCCAGCCATTGTCTCCGCAAGCTTGCCGCCACGGCCTCCGCAGGCTTGCCAGTGGCTTGCTGCAGCTGCCGCAAAGGCCTCAGCAAGGCTTGCTGCCATGGGGACTCCGCAGGCAGCCAGCCAGCCAGGGCCCCCTCCGCAGCCTGCCAGCCAGGCCTCCGCAGATTGCCAGCCAGCCAGATTTTGCCTCCGCAGACTGCCAGCCAGCCTGCCGGCAGCTCTTGCAGCCATGCCAGAGCAGCCCATGGCATGCCAGCCAGCCAGGGCCAGGCGCCCCAGCCTGGCAGCCTGCCTTCCGCAGGCCTGCCCAGCCAGGCCTGCCTAATCCGCAGCCTGCTGCAGCCCAGGCAGCCTTCAGCCAGCCTGCCAGCCCTTCTCGCAGCCCCAGTGGCATGTCCAGCCATGCCTGCCACAGCCTGGGGCTGCTCCGCAGCCTGGCCTCCGCAAGCTGCCACTGCCGCCAGCCACCTGCCCAGCCAGGGCCAGGGTCCGCAAGCTGCCAGCCAAGGACCTCCTCCGCAAGGCTGCCTGCCAAGCGCAGCTCATTCTGGCAGGCTTGGGCAGCCTGGTGCACCACGGCCAGCCTTGGCCCTGCCAGCACAGGCTTGCCATGGGCCTGCCGCAGCCGCAGCCCTTGCAACTCCTCCGCCTCCAGCCCAGGCATGGGCAGCCAGGGCCTCCGCAGCCTGCCAGCCAGCAGGCCTCCGCAGCCTGCCAGCCAGGGCCTCCGCTCCACTTCCCTTGCCCCAGCCCAAGCCAGCCCCTCCGCCTCTGCCAGCCAGCCAGCCAGGGCCTCCGCCGCAGCCTGCCAGCCAGGGCCTTAGCCCTGCCAGCCAGCGAGCTCCTCCGCAGCCTGCCAGCCAGCCAGCCCTCCAGCCAGCCAGCCCTGCCAGCCCAGTTTGAAGCCCGCAGCCTGCCAGCCAGGCAGCCAGCCATTCTTTTCCTGCAGCCTGCCAAGCCAGGGCCTCCCGCAGCCTGCCAGCCAGGGCTTCGCTCCGCAAGCTGCCAGCCAGCCAGGGGCCTCCGCCACAACTGCCCAGCAGCCCTGCCAGCCAGGAGCTTTCCTCCGCATTAGGCTGCCAATGGCCTATCAGCCAGCATGCCAGGCAGGCCCGCCCACAGGGCCAGGGCTTTGCCGCAGGCCGCCGCAGCCAGCTTGCAAGCCATCCGCATGCTGCTGGCCAGCCAACTCAGGGGGCTGCTTAGCACATTCATTCGCACAAAGCACGTTTGTTTGATTATTCTTTTTTCGCAACCAACAATCATAATCGAGGCACACAAGCGATAATGTGTCGCATCATTTACTAGCGGATATTTTTTTTTTTCCCCGTATGCATCAAGTTACATAAGCCATAAGCCATGGGCAACGGGTTCAAGTGTTGGCAAGCAGGGTCTCGAAGTGTGTTGGCAAAGCAGGGCAAGAGACGAGGCACACACCTGCACACCTGCAACTCCCCATAAGGGCCAATAGCACACTCTGGCTTTGAGAGGCGCAAGTATGTTGTGTAAACTAGGCACACCACACCTGATTTTTTTTTCGCAACCAACAATCGAAAGGCAGGCAGGGCAGCATATCACCTCTCTTTTTTTTTCACAAACAAACAACAATCAAAGGCACAGGCAACAAGTGATGATGAACTGCTATGTTGATGGTTGGCCCACACAAAGTAATGAAACAACCAATCGAAGCAAAGCATAAGACAACTCATGCGCCTATATACGGTCTCAAGCACTTCCACATCAAAAAGCCCAATGGCAACACACACTGTATCGAAGAGTAAGCCAAATCCTACGACAGGCGAACCCAAAGGGTCAAATGTAAAGATGTGGACGGGCGAGAGCTCCCGCAATGCACGTATGATAGCTGAGTTTGGGTTGGGCCGGTTGAACATCCATATAAGATGTAAAATAGCAAGCGACATAGGAGCATATACTCCAATAATGCCAATGATACCATGTGACTTGGCATATCGATTCAATCCTCCGAAATCCGACAATCCATCGCAAGTGTTTCATCCCCCCACATGACAATCAAGCTCTGCGACAAAGTTTTGTGGCTCTGCTCAATGTACAGCCTACCCTACCCCCCCCCAAAAAAGACAAACAGTGCAAACAGCCCCAAAAAAAATGCCCCCGTAGTTCAAAATGGCCCCAAAAAGCTTATTTTTTTTTTTTTTTTTTTTGCCATTTGATAGCACTATTTGCTTGTGCATGCACACACGAGTTCCCAACATGCCAACTCGATGCCAAAAAGCACTTATTTGAGTACTTCTTAGTACATTTGAATGTGCTACGGCGGCTGTCAGCCAAGGCCTCCGCAGCTTGCCAGCCAGGCCCTCCAGCAGCCTGCCAGCCAGGCCTCCGCAGCATGCCAGCCAGGGCCTCCGCAGCCTGCCAGCCAGGGCCTTCCGCAGCCTGGCAGCCAGGGCCTCCGCAGCCTGCCAGCCAGTGCCTCCGCAGCCTGCCAGCCATGACCACTGCAAGCTGCCAGCCATTTGTCTCCGCAAGCTTGCCGCCACGGCCTCCGCAGGCTTGCTGCCATGCATGGCCAGCTTGCAGCAGGCTTGCTGCCATGGACTCCGCAGGCAGCCAGGGCCTGCGCAGCCTGCCAGCCAGGTCCTCCGCAGCCTGCCAGCCAGGGCCTCCGCAGCCTGCAGCCCTCCGCATTGCCAGCCAGGGCCTCCGCAGCCTGCCAGCCAGGGCCTCCGCAGCATGCCAGCCAGGGCCTCCGCAGCCTGCCAGCCAGGGCCTCCGCAGCTGGCCTGGCAGCCTGGCATGCCAGGGCCTCCGCAGCCTGCAGCCAGGGCCTCCGCAGCCTGCCAGCCAGTGCCTCCGCAGCCTGCCAGCCCACCACTGACCACTGCAAGCTGCCAGCCATTGTCTCCGCAAGCTCGCCGCCACGGCCTCCGCAGGCTTGCTGCCATGGACTCCGCAGGCTTGCTGCCATGGACTCCGCAGGCAGCCAGGGCCTCCGCAGCCTGCCAGCCAGGTCCTCCGCAGATTGCCAGCCAAGGCCTCCGCAGCCTGCCAGCCAAAGCCTCCGCCTATACGGTCTCAAGCACTTCCCACATCAAAAAAGCCCAATGGCAACACACTGTATCGAAGAGTAAG